>CM070821.1:50472170-50499670 GCA_036326025.1 Chrosomus eos | reverse complement strand
TTTCGCCGGCCCCTCCCCCAAAACGGCCATTTCTTCCGAAAAGAAAGAATCTTCCGAAAGAAGATCTGAGGAAGGACCATCACATGGACACGACGACAACGCATCCCTGAAGTGCCAGCCTCATCAACACTGTGAAGGCCTCATGGACACCTCAACACACTCATCTCCACAGCGGCGTGATGACTCCGACCCAGATCCAGATGAACTGGATAAATATTGTGAAAGTTCTGATCACATCTGACTTCTGACCTATAATGCAGCCTAAATCATAATCATACACTGTTCATTTGTTGGCCAGAGGAGGACTGGCCCCCTGACTGAGCCTGGGTTCTCCCAAGGTTTTTTTCTCCATTCTGTCACTGATGGGGTTTGGCTTTTGGCTTGTTTAGTTGGGGAAATTTTATTTTATATTTAACAATATTCTTACAACATTATTTTTATTTTATTTTACTGTTATCTCTGTAAAGCTGCTTTGAAACAATCTTTATTGTAAAAAGCGCTATAAAGGTGACTTTATTTGACACAGGGTGAAGTCAGTATATACATTAATGACGATTTGAGACTAATGACGATATAAAACTATGTAAATGGCTCTCTCTGGCATGGCAGGATTTTGAACAAGGTCATGAGCCGTTGCTGGGCGCCGTGGTCAGACCTCGAATGATGCCGCCAGTGTGTGTACACTCATAGAGAATAACGGTGTTTGAATTTTTAAGATGTAACGCTGCGCTTCTCCTCCAGTGTGCGACCCCCTTGTCTGGACTCAGGCAGAAATCATATTCATGGGTGAGCTAATGTATTAAAGTTTTAGTAACGTATACTTTTTGTTTTGTTATATGTGACAACAGTCTTCCATGAAGGGACTCCCTTTCATTTTGTATTTGTTTTATTTTGTTATTAAATTGTTTAAATGTTCGCCGCTTCCCGCCTCCTTCTTCCTGTATCATCTAACCTCGTTACAGTTGATTTTTAGACGTGCTTTAAAAGCCCTCATGCTGATGATGTGGAGCTGGATGAGCAGTGGATGCTGAATGATCATAATGATCAGCATTATTGCATGTGAGTGTTTATGATTTATTGTTAAAGCAGATCGTTTTAATGTGTGAAATGATCAGTGGCACACCTTTTGTACACACCAAGACTAATTATTTTTTTGTAGAGAAGTAAATCAGTATTCCTGGTTTAGGAAGTGTGGTACCCTGACAGGTAGCATCTCTGCAACCCTTTCTGACAGTATTATTTTGTATTATTCTTACCTTATATCCCCTCCAGAATGCCTGGATCAAAACTGCAGCTTGCTCGTCAGTTAAGAGTAGAGAAACCGGAAGGTGCTTCCTGGGGCTGACAAAGAAAAGAGGCATTTCAAACGATGGCATATCATGCACTACTTTATAATATTTAAAATCAACAACAATTCCTAGACTTGATATAGGCTTTAAACAGACACATAATCTCATGAGCAAGTCTATTCTTTATTGTGTTTTACCTACTTGTTTAGATTGCAAGTTTTGCTTGACAAATCTTGAAGTTGATATTTTACCCAGCTTTTGACTGTACCCTGCCCCCAAAATAAAAGCATTGTGCAAACCTTTCTCCAAATTTGAAAAATACTTTGACTCAGCAAGACAAAAAGTCCCAGACATTCTAAAAAAAATAATGCAACGGCATGAAAAAAAACACACAAAATGCACACTTATCATTAACAATTGGATTAATAACAGAAATAAATGCATGAACCACCATGCAGAATTCTCTATTGTAAATCTCCAGATTTCTTTCTCAATGGTGGTTTGTAAAGCACCCTACAAAATAGTTTTGTTTTTTCACCCATCTTTTCCCTCCATACTGCATCCACTGGGAGAATCTGATGTGTATCAATTTATTGGGTCCGTGCATTAGCTCAGCAACCTGAAATACGGCTGCTGTCTGTGTCATTAATGTTAATGAAACAACAAAGAGAAAATCTACCAGCCTCCTCTGTTTCCCTGGTCAGGGTAGCCATCCCGGCTGTCAACTACCGGTTTCAGGAGAGTGTGGGACTTTATGGAAATTACGACATTTGCTTTTAATAAAAAATGCAGAACAGTTAAGTCATGCGTTCATGACCTCAAGGCTAGATTATTGTAATGCTCTACTGGGTGGTTTGCCCTGCACGCTTAATAAACAAACTACAGCTAGTTCAAAACGCAACCGCTAGAGTTCTTACCAGAACCAGGAAGTATGACCATATTAGCCCGGTTCTGTCAACACTGCATTGACTTCCTATTAAACATTGATTGTATACATTTTAAAATATTGCTGATTACTTACAAAGCACTAAATGGTTTAGCTCCCCAGTACTTGAGCGAGCTCTTAACACATTATAGTCCTTCACGTCTATTGCGATCTCAAAACTCTGGCCAGTTGATAATACCTAGAATATCAAAATCAACTGCTGGCTCCTGTAGATCCTTTTCCTATTTAGCACCAAAACTTTGGAACAATCTTCCTAACATGGTCTGGGAAGCAGATACAGTCTGTCAGTTTAAATCTAGACTAATAACACATATCTTTGACCTAGCATTCACATAACACATTATAAACTTCTATAATTCAATGTTAGGCTGCATCGTTTAGATCAGCCGGAGCCGGGAACACTTCCCATAAATTGTCTTCGTTACATCATAATGGCGTCAACGCTAATATTAGTCTCTCTGTTTATCCCGAGGTTTACCGCAGTCCGCCGGATCCAGGCCATATCCAGATCTGATGAAGGACCTACGCCTGGACACGACGACAACGCAGTTCTGAAGTGTTGACACCCCCTGTGAAGGCCTCCTCCTTTACCTCCTCAGTACAGATAAAACGTTGTCAAAATAATTCTAATCGTAACTAATGATCTTTGCAACGGAAGTGAATCAATCAAAACTAACTTTAGCTGGACAATAACTTTATTCTAGAGCTGCTTGACTCTAAAGGTGATGATACACAGGGCAAAAGTTGGCCTCAACTAATAGAGCTGCTGTCTATTTGTGAACTGATTCAGCAGGTTTACTGGTTCACGAATCAGAGATGACTCTTGCGTCTCAGAGGTGGTGGAGATTTCTTTAGTTCCAAATAATGAGGAACAATAAGTCTTTATGGAACATAGTTGAGTAAAAAGTAGGGGCGGCAGTGGCTCAGTGGTTCATGTAGATTGTCTACAAACCGAAAGGTTGGTGGTTCGATCCCCGGTTCCACCTGACCAAGTGTCGAGGTGTCCATGAGCAAGACACCTAACCCCAACTGCTCCCGACGAGCTGGATGGCGCCTTGTACGGCTGACACCGCCGTCGGTGTATGAATGAGTGTGTGAATGGGTGAATGAGAGGCAAAAATGTAAAGCGCTTTGGTGGCCATTGGGTCTATGAAAGCGCTATATAAATGCAGTCCATTTACCATTTACCATTTAAAAAGTACAATATCATGTAGTGAAGTAAAAGTTTCCCAAAGATAAAAATACTCTACAATATGGATACAAATATATGGATACTCAACCACCCAGAGAGAGAGATAGAGGAGAGAGAACAGTAAAGAAATGTGCAACCTGCGCAAACAGTAAACATCAGAGTGTTTATAAGGCAATATACTTACTGTTTTAGAAACCAGTCCTGGACAAAAGGAATATTGTGAAAATCCGTAGGTATTCGTTCTGTCCATTGAGGGTTTTTACTGATAAACAAGAGAATAAATAATATATTTAAACACACTTAAACATTTTTACTGTATGTATAAAAGTCACAAAAAATAACCATACAATATTGGCAGTACACAGAGTCACAATTCTCCCACTCACTTGTATAGCCATTCAGTGAGGAAGTCACAGCCATTAAACGCCGTCTTTTTCCTCTAGATTGACAATGAAACATGTGAAATAAAAAGAATGAAAAGTATGTTATATTACAAGATTATATTGTTGTATTATTGCTGATCAGTGGAAGATCCTGGATATGGAGGATCCATAACTTATGCAGTTGCCTAGGTCGCATTTTGGCAGCATTGACATTTTACTGACTTAAAGGGGTCATCGGATACAAAATTAAATTTCTTTTATGGTGTTTGCATATAAATGTGTCTTTGCTGTGTGTGGACACAACCACCATACAATGAAAAAAATCCATTCACTCCTTTTTTATTAATCCTCAAAAAGTCGAAAACACTCTCAATAATCAATCCGTTTGGATTTTCTGAGCAATTGGATGTCATATTGCTAATGCTCCGCCCACGACCGCTGACAGACTGTCATATTTCCCCCCTCAGCTATTTGTATACTTTCTGCAAGACAGGTTGCCAGGTTTGCGTGTCACTTTACATGTCTTGTGTCGACACCCCCATGGAAGAGAGGGGAGGGGTGAGCAGTTGCTCATTATCATTTAAAGAGACATGCACCGAAACTGGTCACTGCTATATATAAATAACAGAGCTGTTTTTGAGGAGGTAAAAAGGGTGTTATTTTACATAAACATTGAGGAATTTTAACCAAAGTATGTTACAAACTTTACATGAAGACCCTAAAGAATCATACCAACTTGTGGAAAATGGGCATCTGATGACCCCTTTAAGGCAAGTAATCAGGATATACTGATATACTTCAAGCAAAATCAAAGAACGAACTGGTGTGACGTCATTTCAGACAAAATCAGGCCAAAACGAATGAAACTACTTGCCAATGAACAAAAATAAAATAAGCTACAGAAAACATTACAAGAACATAACATAATGCTCTCAAAACATTCAGCACAATAACATTTCTTTCTCAGGGAACGCAAAACATTTGTGACTTATTATTTTTCATTGCATTGGTTAGCATTGGTTCGTGGCGATTACATAATTAGGTGGGTGTGGCTCTAAGGCTCCGCCTTCTTTGATGTGAAAATCTTTTCTGGTTAATTTCTCCTGTATAGACGGTCGAAGTGAGACGTTCTTAAGTGAAAACATGAACACACTGGAGAGCTGCGTTATAGTAGAAAAATGAAGTTGTACTTCTGATGAAACGAGACACTGACACCACTGTTTTTCACGTTTACTATAGTAAAGCTGCTTGATTTTAAGCTATCTAGTGTATAAAGTGATATATAAATAAACTTGACATGACTTTACTGCCGTAGAGCTCATGCAAACATAACCACGTTGCTATGATGCTTTTCTTATCACTTTATTTAAAAAATTCTTGGCTTTTTTCTCAATATTGTTGTTTATTTTGTTACTGAGAGAAAATCGCCCAGCACATATTTACATATTCATCTTAACCGTCGCTTTTGACAGTGTGTGCAGAGTCAGATGTTCAATAACAGTATATCGCTGTTCGTGTATTTCGAACTTCGTTTTACCCTTAAACGTTGAACGATAAAGAAATTCACCATGAGAATATTATGGCCTTAGTGAATAAGTTATTCTGAGCAGCTCCCCATGCTTTACCTCTCCAGATCCTATTGTTTGTTATTTGTTATGTTATTTTTACCTAATGTTAGTTGTTTTCTGACTGCTGTAAGTGTTTGTTATCACAAGTAGCCAACATACTTAATCACATTTTCTCTTGCTATAACAAGATATTGTAGCAGTCAGATTTCATCCAGGGTTTAATCTCTGGGATCAGTTTTACATGATAATAACAATCCTGAGGTTCCACAGCATCCAACAGTGTTTTAAGCAGAATATCTGGAGGATTCAATATTAAATAAAAACTTTACACAATCACTTTTAAACCCTTTCATCGAGACAAAGACAAACCTCAAGAATGAGAATCTCAATAACTGTGACTTAATGCTTAATCCTGCATTCTGGGTGCATCATACTCCCAGTGGCTCCCAGAATGCATTGCGGCATGAAGCATACGTCACCGTTATTGAGATTCATTCTTAATGTGTCTAAGCAACGCAGTAATTTAAAATGTTTAGTGGTTTTTTTTTATATAAATCATACACATTTTTTTATTAAAACACCATTGGATCTCATGCTGTAGAAACATTAAAATAATCAATTATATGAAATTAATCAAACAATTATTAAATGGTCCAGAAGAGATCTAGCCTGGCTCCTACGCACTTCCGCTCAATTTCATTTTCCTTCAGTACTAAGTCTGGGATTGTGCTGTAGACTTTGGATTTCTCCGATCAATTTTTTACCGGGCCAATCAGCGAACAGAGGGATTGTCTGAGAACGATGACGTTGATGTCGACTCGTGCGTTATTTTGAGTTGTAGTTCAGTAATGACAGCGGGGGAAAGATGCGAGTGAAGCCATTCGGTCCGTTGTGGCGACGCTGCCGAATATCAAGAAGTTAAAGCCGGAGCAAGAACAATCTTTGCTTAGTTTTGTGTTTATGGCCATCCTCCCACGGGGTTCGGGAAAAGACATATGTCACGACCAAACGTTAGTGATTGGTTATGGCAGATCCAGAGTGCCCCTGGGCAGATCCAATAGTTTTAGACTTCAATAGAGTTCCCGCCTACAAGGAAGTTAACGCTTGTCAATGGAGCGGTGGACTCTCTGTACAAATGAAATCTACGAGAGTCTGGTAGAACCAGGCTAGAAGAGATCAGATGTTTTCAAAAAATCATCAACATCGAAACCTCTGTTAATATCAATTAATCTCAATAAGAAGTATATCTGGTTTGTAATAAGTGAAGCTGGTAATGCTGTTTGTGGAGATGTTTAATGACGTAGGAGCCTGATGTTTACAAATGTTTAGACGTCAACCCAATTTTCATTTTCAACCAAAATTTGACTCCTGTGCGATGTTGGAGTTTGCGTCCAATAACATTTCTAGCTGGGATGAGCTCACATCTTTGCCATGGTAAGAGCACACTGTACACATTGTGATCATATGGTGATCAAAATTTCATTGTGAGACAAATCGTTGACAGGGTTGCAGAATCATTTTTAATACTGTTTAATTTTATATTTAACAATATTATTACAACATCCTGTTATCTCTGTAAAGCTGCTTTGAAACAGTAAAAAGAGCTAAAGGTGACTTGACTTGTTATTTTACTGTAATTCTAGCCTTCAATGTTAGGGTTAGGGTCCGACAGACTGTGTGTGTGTGTGGTGTGTGTGTGTGTGTGTGTGTGTGTGTGTGTGTGTGTGTGTGTGTGTGTGTGTGTGTGTGTGTGTGTGTGTGTGTGTGTGTGTGTTGTGTGTGTGTGTGTGTGTGTGTGTGTGTGTGTGTGTGTGTGTGTGTGTGTGTGTGTGTGTCAGACTGATGCTGATAAAGCTGACCTGAAAGCACTGTGTTTCTGAGCTTCTGCGAGCAAAGCCTCCAGTCCCGCCAGCAGCACAGGTAACACTCGCTCCTGTAAATAACACCTGAGGGGTCCTGGACACAGCTGACCTCTCTCTGAACATCTGCACAAACATGCATCATACACAGGTAACACACACACACACACACCTCTACCTGAGGGGTTCTGGACACAGCTAACCTCTCTCTGAACATCTGCACAAACATGCATTATACACAGGTAACACACACACACTCCTCTACACACACCTGAGGGGTTCTGGACACAGCTGACCTCTCTCTGAACATCTGCACAAACATGCATTACACAGGTAACACACACACACACACACACACACACACCACACACACCTCTACCTGAGGGGTTCTGGACACAGCTGACCTCTCTCTGAACATCTGCACAAACATGCATTATACACTGGTAACACACACACACTCCTCTACACACACCTGAGGGGTCCTGGACACAGCTGACCTCTCTCTGAACATCTGCACAAACATGCATTATACACAGGTAACACACACACACACACACACACACACACACACACTCCTCTACCTGAGGGGTTCTGGACACAGCTGACCTCTCTCTGAACATCTGCAAAAACATGTATTATACACAGGTAACACACACACACACACACACACACACACCTCTACCTGAGGGTTCTGGACACAGCTGACCTCTCTCTGAACATCTGCACAAACATGCATTATACACAGGTAACACACAGACACACACTCCTCTACCTGAGGGGTTCTGGACACAGCTGACCTCTCTCTGAACATCTGCACAAACATGCATTATACACAGGTAACACACACACACTCCTCTACACACACCTGAGGGGTCCTGGACACAGCTGACCTCTCTCTGAACATCTGCACAAACATGCATTACACAGGTAACAACACACACACACACACACACACACACACACACACCTCTACCTGAGGGGTTCTGGACACAGCTGACCTCTCTCTGAACATCTGCACAAACATGCATTATACACTGGTAACACACACACACTCCTCTACACACACCTGAGGGGTCCTGGACACAGCTGACCTCTCTCTGAACATCTGCACAAACATGCATTATACACAGGTAAACACACACACACACACACACACACACACACACTCCTCTACCTGAGGGGTTCTGGACACAGCTGACCTCTCTCTGAACATCTGCAAAAACATGTATTATACACAGGTAACACACACACACACACACACACACACACCTCTACCTGAGGGGTTCTGGACACAGCTGACCTCTCTCTGAACATCTGCACAAACATGCATTATACACAGGTAACACACAGACACACACTCCTCTACCTGAGGGGTTCTGGACACAGCTGACCTCTCTCTGAACATCTGCACAAACATGCATTATACACAGGTAACACACACACACTCCTCTACACACACCTGAGGGGTCCTGGACACAGCTGACCTCTCTCTGAACATCTGCACAAACATGCATTATACACATGTAACACTCACACACTCCTCTACACACACCTGAGGGGTTCTGGACACAGCTGACCTCTCTCTGAACATCTGCACAAACATGCATTATACACAGGTAACACACAGACACACACTCCTCTACCTGAGGGTTCTGGACACAGCTGACCTCTCTCTGAACATCTGCACAAACATGCATTATACACAGGTAACACACACACACTCCTCTACACACACCTGAGGGGTCCTGGACACAGCTGACCTCTCTCTGAACATCTGCACAAACATGCATTATACACATGTAACACTCACACACTCCTCTACACACACCTGAGGGGTTCTGGACACAGCTGGCCTCTCTGAACATCTGCACAAACATGCATTATACACACACACACACACACACACACACACACACACTCCTCTACACACACCTGAGGGGTTCTGGACACAGCTGACCTTTCTCTGAACATCTGCACAAACATGCATTATACACAGGTAACACACTACACACACACACACACACACTCCTCTACACACACCTAAGGGGTTCTGGATGTTACGATATAGGTCAGCCAATAGAGGGCACCAGTGAGCTATCTTAGGATGGGGGCGAGACAAGGAGAAGAGGGCATAAAAACATTGTATGACACGAGAATAGCTATGTGAAGCGAGCTGAATAAAAGCTAGTGTTTGACCCATCTCGAGACTCCTTTATGAACATGAAACATGGTGTCAGAAGTCAGAACCAACAAAGACTGCTCAAGCCGAACAAGCAAGTACATAGTAGACATACTGACGGATAACGTATTTGTTAATTAAGTTACTCGTTCAGTCAAGTCAGATCAACAGCTAGCAGCCATGGCATACAGCATCCCGGTTCCAGAACCCATGGACATAAAAGGTGACGCATACAGCAACTGGGCGTTTTTCCGTGCACAATGGGAGAATTATGAGATTGCCACGGGCCTGGATAAAAAAGACAAAAATATTCGAGTTGCTACACTATTGACAGTGATGGGTAAAGAGTGCCACCAACTTCAACGCCATCTACACATGCCGTCGGCAGACAGGGAGGATCCGACTAAGATACTAGATGCATTACAGTCACATTTCGAACCATGCAAGAACGTGATCTACGAAAGGTTTGTGTTTAATGACTGTAAACAAACTCAGTGTGAGACAGCAGAACAGTTCATTGCAAAGCTAAGGAAGTTAGCAGACACATGTGAATTTGGTGAATTAAGAGAAGAGTTGATCCGTGACCGGCTGGTCATAGGCACAAAGGATTCAAGTGCACAAGCACGGATGTTGCGCGAACCAAAGCTCACATTGAACACGGCTATAGACATGTGTCGCGCGAGTGAACAGGCGCAACTGCAAATACAGAAAATAAGCGGAGCGGAGCGGGATGACGTCCTCAACTTCACGTCCCGAGAAAACTATTCTGAACGCGGCAGGCAGGGGTACAGACAGACAAACGTATCTGAGGATCACAAAAAAAGGCAACATAACAACCCATGCCAGTACTGTGGATCACTGCATGCAAAAGCCAAATGCCCCGCTTATGGTGTAATCTGTAAAACATGTGGCAAACGAAATCATTTTGCACGTGTTTGCAAACAAAGACAACACAAACCACAGCTGAACTTAGTAGAGGCAGACGTCCAGTCTGAAGAACAAGCAGATGCAATGTGGTACATCTCACATGTAAACTGTATGCAAGCCAACCAAAGCAAATGGTTTATAAATCTGAAGCTGACCCCACACAACGTAAAGTCATTCAGTAACGAATCCCATTATACCCTGAAGTGCCAGCTAGACACAGGCTCCACAGTCAATGTAATCGGTTTTCGTGACCTCCAACGCTTACTGCAAGACGGCAATCCAGCTTTAATGCCCAGCACAGCCACACTCAAGCTGTATGATGGCACGCTAATCAAGCCTAAGGGTGAATGTGACTTCAAAACAGACCATGAAGGGCACAAATACATCCTCAGATTTCAAGTAATGGAGACATCGCACATACCACTGCTTTCAGCTGAAACCTGCCAGAAACTCAATCTACTTCAAATAAACACAAACCACGTAATACACAATATTGACACGAAAGAGGTGTTAGGCGCACCCAACACAACGGATGAAATCATCTCCATGTATGAAGATGTGTTTGATGGATTAGGATGCCTCCCAGGGGAACTACACCTTGAGATTGACCCCACAGTCCAGCCGGTACAGCAGTTACCAAGACGGATTCCTATTCCCATCAAATCAAAAATTATCAAAGCCATTCAGGAAATGGAACAAAAGGGGGTCATCGCAAAGTTACGGAACCGACTCCGTGGATAAGCAACATGGTGGTTATAGAAAAGAATGACAAGCTGCGCATATGCATCGATCCTACCCCATTGAACAAAGCTTTGCTCAGATCACACTTCCAGATTCCCACAATTGAAGAAATCCTTCCAGAAATAACCAATGCAAAAATATTCACAGTTCTCGATGCTAAGGATGGCTATTGGCAAATCAAGCTGGATGAAGCCAGCAGCTACCTCACCACATTTTGGACGCCTGAAGGAAGATACAGGTGGCTTCGGATGCCATTCGGAATAAAACCGGCAGCTGAAGAGTACCAAAGGAGACAGCATGAAGCATTGCAGGGTCTTAGAGGAGTCAGTGTGATTGCAGATGACATTCTTGTCTATGGGTGTGGCAACACTACAAAAGAGGCAATGGCAGATCATGACAAGAACATCTCAGCCCTACTACAGAGAGCTAGGGAAGTCAATTTGAAGCTGAACAGAAAAAAACTTTGGCTGAAGCTCCCTAGTGTGACGTACATGGGTCACCTCCTCACAAATGAAGGCTTACGCCCGGACCCGCAGAAAATAACTGCAATCCAGAACATGCAAACACCGACTGATGTAAAATCCCTCCAAAGGCTTTTGGGGTTTGTAAACTACTTGTCAAAGTTCCTGCCACGTCTGTCAGACATATGTGAACCTCTCAGACGGCTGACAGACAAGGACGTTGACTGGACATGGCTACAAAAGCATGATGCTGCTCTGGAGAAGATCAAAGATTTAGTCACTCACTACCCTGTACTAAAATACTATGACATCAAAGAGGAGGTCACACTGCAATGTGATGCCAGTGAGAAAGGCTTAGGGGCAGCCCTCCTACAGAAAGGACAACCTGTTGCATTTGCGTCCAGGACACTGACCCCAACAGAGCAACAATATGCTCAGATTGAAAAAGAATGCCTTGCCATTGTCTTTGCGTGTGATAAATTTGACCAGTATCTACATGGAAGAGAGCACATCACTGTACATAGTGATCACAGACCACTTGAAGCAATCTTCAAAAAACCCTTACTGACAGCACCCAAGCGGTTACAGAGGATGCTATTGAGGCTACAGAGATATCAGATACACCTGCAGTACAAACCAGGCAAGGATTTGCACGTCGCCGACTTCCTCTCTAGAGCGCCTCAGACGAGCATGACACACTCACAAATGCAGACACCAGCCTCAGTATACACAATGGGTCTTACCTCACAGGACTTTGAACAAGTTAGCCATTCCAGCGGTATCAACATCTCCACAAAGACATTGGAAACCATCAAAATACACTCTGCCAAAGACACGCTATTCCAAAAACTACATGCCTGCATTAAAACTGGTTGGCCCAACCACAAATGTGCTGTCAACGGCTTACTGCGACCATTCTGGACTTTCAAAGAGGAACTAGCCAGTGACAGTGGCCTGATATTTAAAGGACAGAGGATTCTCATTCCTGAAACTCTGCGGCCTGCCTTTTTAGAAAAAATCCACACTGGACACTCTGGAATTGAGGCTAGCCTGAGAAAGGCTCGTGAGGCAGTTTTCTGGCCTGGCATCACAGATGAAGTCAAAAACTTTGTCAGCAGTTGTGCCACATGCAACACTATCCATGTGAAACAGCAAAAAGAAACATTGATTCCACACAAGATACCTCACCTTCCATGGTCTAAAATAGGAATGGATCTATTTACTGCAAACGACTCCATGTTCCTAATTATGGTGGATTACTATTCTGACTACTGGGAGATAAACCGCATGCCAGATTACACATCATCCACAGTCATTGAGTGCTGCAAAAGACAGTTCAGCAGACACGGCATTCCCCTTGAGGTTTTCACAGACAACGGACCGCCTTTCAGTGGCATGGACTTTCAAAAATTTGCAGAGGAATGGGACTTTAACCATGTCACATCATCACCATATCACAGCCAAAGCAATGGTAAAGCAGAGTCAGCTGTAAAAATAGCAAAAACACTGATAAAAAAGTCCACCTTGGAAGGGGGAGACCTCTGGAAAGCAGTTCTGGCATGGAGAAACACCCCAACAGAAGGCCTTGATAGCTCTCCAACTCAAAGGCTCATGTCACGGAGAACACGCACCACACTGCCTACTGGAGAGGCCCTTCTGCATCCTAAAGTGGTGCAAGAAGTTGTCACAAGAAAAACAGCCAAGGGAGCAGCAGTGAAGCAACGCTATGACACTACAGCACGCAACATGCCAAGCATAATTCAAGGGCAGACAGTGCGGGTCCTTCTTCACCCCAATAACCCAGCCTGTACATGGGCGCTTGGCATCTGCATCGATCAGCTCAGTGACCGCTCCTACATACTGCTAGTGAAAGGCAAGAAATACCGTCGCAACAGAAAAGACATTCGTCCCGTGCCTGAACAGCTCAACGTCACCTTACCAGCAGACCAACTCACCATAAATGATGACTACTGGGGGACAGGAGAGCCTTCTGAGAGCACCGCACAGCAAATAACAAACAAAGAAGATACCGTACCACCCACAGTCCCAATTCTAAGACACACAAGAACCAGGTCCAACATAAAAATGCCTGCTAGATACTCTAAGGACTATGTTATGTAAAAAAAAAAAAAAAAAAAAAAAAGTCATACTTACTGAACTATTCATTAAGCTATTCACAGAATAACAGATAGTTTTGTTAAACCTGTTAATCTGTACAGGGGGGTTTCTGATTAAGTGGGGTTATGTGTTCTGTTGTTCAATTTCAAGAACTTTCCTTTGTTATGTGAAGGGAGATGTTACGATATAGGTCAGCCAATAGAGGGCACCAGTGAGCTATCTTAGGATGGGGGCGAGACAAGGAGAAGAGGGCATAAAAACATTGTATGACACGAGAATAGCTATGTGAAGCGAGCTGAATAAAAGCTAGTGTTTGACCCATCTCGAGACTCCTTTATGAACATGAAACACTGGACACAGCTGGCCTCTCTGAACATCTGCACAAACATGCATTATACACAGGTAACACACACACACTCCTCTACACACACCTGAGGGGTCCTGGACACAGCTGACCTCTCTCTGAACATCTGCACAAACATGCATTATACACATGTAACACTCACACACTCCTCTACACACACCTGAGGGGTTCTGGACACAGCTGGCCTCTCTGAACATCTGCACAAACATGCATTATACACAGGTAACACACACACACACACACACACACACACACACACACACACACACACACTCCTCTACACACACCTGAGGGGTTCTGGACACAGCTGGCCTCTCTCTGAACATCTGCATGATTATACAGAGGACTATTAATGCAATACTGCTTTATGGGAAATAAAATGACTGAAAATCAATTAATGAGGTTTTTCCGTTGAAATAGAAAGCAAATACAGTAGTCAACATTTGAAGTGGATCAAAAAAGTTCATCGTCCTAACACAAGAAAGGGTATTGGTCAAATTTCATGTAACTTATAACTTTAATAAAAGGTTTTGATCCAATTCGAATGTGGACCACTGTAAATAAACAAACAGATAAATAATAGTACATAAATAGTAGCAGTTGAATTACTTAGTTTGAGCTGAGCATCTGATGAAGAGTTGGTAGAAACTCGAGCTTGATAAACTGGAGGACTCGTTCATCTTCCTCTGCAAAACAATCGCAAATGATTTATACTTCGACGAAGTACGACGACAAGACGAAAGTAGACCCGTTTGTTTGTTTGTTAGATTATAAATGATGCGGATCAGCATTTGAGTTCCGCCACTGCTGTTGTTCTGCCGAGTCTGTTTACCGTAACCATAGTGACGGTACCTGAGGAAGTGACGACATTCACTTAAAGTCACCATGAAGTTGAATTTTTTTTTTTTTGCAGAATATTATTGTAATAATAATATTTTATTATTATATTATATATAATAATAACATAATAATTTAATTTAAAAATATTTTTTTACAGAATATATTTTTACAGATAAATCATTTACAGCAATATTTACTATAAATTATTTATCCGTGCACATCATTATTCTTATATTTTAAATTCGAGTGCACTTTAATCCTTAATTAAAAAAATGATTTAGCATCAATTCTCCCTCTTTTTTCAATTAAGTAAAGAAGCAAGTGTTAGATTTGTACAAACACTTTTAGGAGAACATAATAGTTTATTTGTAGATTTCTATAAAGCCTTTGAAATGTTTTTTTTAAGTGTTTACAAATAGGGGAGAACAAAACCTTATGCTTTTAGACTTTCTCAGTTTGTGTAAATCGAGTATTTATTTTTCCCTTAATTTCACGTTTAGAACAATTATGTGGACTTGCGTCATTAATACGATTTACCCTGAAAGAAAGATGATAGATAGATAGATGATAGATAGATAGATAGATAGATAGATAGATAGATAGATAGATAGATAGATAGATAGATAGATAGATAGATAGATAGATAGATAGATAGATAGATAGATATGTCACCGGTCGAGGGTGAACGCCAGATGACCGGCCGCTTCAACCCCCGACTCACGTACCACCGCGAGGAGCCAACACCACAGAGGACACAGAGGCAACAACAATTTTGAAGTTAAAACAAGATCTTTATTGAATAAAAGGCTAGAACGGACCCCAGCAGGTCAAGAGGAGGTGAATGGTCAAGGTCGCTAGCCCGTTTCGCGGGGCTCAGCCAGACTTAGAGAGACGATGAGAATTTCACAGCAGGGCTGGCCTTCCTTACAGGGCCCAGGCAGGCAAGGCAAGATGAGGATTCAACGGCGAAGCTGGCTCTATTCACAGGGCTCAGACAGACGGAGAGAGAAGATGAGGATTCCACAGTGAAGCTGGCTCTCTTCCCGCAGGGCTCAGGCAGACAGCGAAGCTGACGATTCAACAGTAAAACTGGCTCTGTTCACAGGGCTCAGACAGACAGAGAAGATGAGGATTCAACAGTAAAGCTGGCTCTACTCACAGGGCTCAGGCAGACAGAAGATGAGGTTTCCACAGCGAAGCTGGCTCTTTCCACAGTAAAGTTGACTCTACTCACAGGGCTCAGGCGGACAGAAGATGAAGTTTCCACAGCGAAGCTGGCTCTTTCCACAGTGAAGTTGACTCTACTCACAGGCCTCAGACAGACAGAGAGAAGATGAGGGTTCAACAGCGAAGCTGGCTTTCTTTTACTCACAGGGCTCAGGCAGACAGAGAGAAGATGAGGATTCCACAGTGAAGCTGGCTCTCTTCCCACAGGGCTCGGGCAGACAGCGAAGATGACGATTCAACAGTGAAACTGGCTCTGTTCACAGGGCTCAGACAGACAGAGAAGATGAGGATTCAACAGTAAAGCTGGCTCTACTCACAGGGCTCAGGCAGACAGAAGATGAAGTTTCCACAGCGAAGCTGGCTCTTTCCACAGGGCTCAGGCAGACAGAAGATGAAGTTTCCACAGCGAAGCTGGCTCTTTCCACAGTAAAGTTGACTCTACTCACAGGCCTCAGACAGACAGAGAGATGAGGGTTCAACAGCGAAGCTGGCTTTCTTTTACTCACAGGGCTCAGGCAGACAGAAGATGAAGTTTCCACAGCGAAGCTGGCTCTTTCCACAGTAAAGTTGACTCTACTCACAGGCCTCAGACAGACAGAGAGAAGGTGAGGGTTCAACAGCGAAGCTGGCTTTCTTTTACTCACAGGGCTCAGACAGACAGAGAAGATGAGGATTCAACAGTAAAGCTGGCTCTACTCACAGGGCTCAGGCAGACAGAAGATGAGGATTCAACAGCGAAGCTGGCTCTTTCCACAGGGCTCAGGCAGACAGAAGCTTAGATATTCACAGTAAAGCTGACTCTACTCACAGGCCTCAGGCAGACAGAGAGAAGGTGAGGATTCAACAGCGAAGCTGGCTTTCGTTTACTCACAGGGCTCAGGCAGACAGAGAGAAGATGAGGATTCCACAGTGAAGCTGGCTCTCTTCCCACAGGGCTCAGGCAGACGGCGAAGATGACGATTCAACAGTGAAACTGGCTCTGTTCACAGGGCTCAGACAGAGAGAGAAGATGAGGATTCAACAGTGAAGCTGGCTCTCTTCCCACAGGGCTCAGGCAGACAGCGAAGATGACGATTCAACAGTGAAACTGGCTCTGTTCACAGGGCTCAGATAGACAGAGAAGATGAGGATTCCCATGCAACCGGTCACTTCACGACTCACGTGGAAAATAGAGGGAAGAAGGGAAATTCACCACTAGATGGCTTCTTCATGGGCCTCAACCCGACGAGATGCAGACGATGGTTCCACAGCCAGGACCGACTCCCAATGTCACTGCATTACACTTCCACTCGTGTTCCACTACAACCCACACAACTCCATACACGTGAAAATATTAGTGCATAACACTGCAAAGTCTCGTCACTCACAGATTTAGGGCGTAGACAAGGGGACTGGTCCACTATGCGTCACTACAACCTCCTCGACTTCTTCCAATGAAGTGGGGCTTTCAAACCTTCTCCAAAAAGACAATTTTACACATCCTGGAGTATCAACACACCCTCCATACTATTCCTCATGTCACAAGCCAAACATTAACAGCACTTATCTCTTGTCCACCGCAATCCTCCTCTCTGCATCTCCAGATTCGCCTGAATGCCCACAGCTTTCCTTTCCCTTCCTCCTCGACTTCGAACTGCAGATGAAATGCCCTTTTATCCTTCTCCAAGGACAACGTGTCCCAATCGCCATCCTGTTCGCGCTCTCCCGCACCTGTTTTGGTTCTTTTAATAATAATTCTCCGTCTCTTCCCGGCGCTTCCGGGTTGGCGCCTTCCGGGTCCCACACCGGAAATCCTTCCCTTCCGACACCCGACCGTGATCAAAGGTTCCGCCTAACTTTGTCACCCCGGTGACACTCCCCCCCACCATTCGGGACTAGTCCCTAGGACCGGGGAACTTCAGCCCACTCGCCATATCGCTGGGGTGGTCTCCCCTGGGTGCCCCTTTGGGAACGTCGGAGTGGTGATACGGAGGCTGCTCTCGCCGCCTCGACTTCAGGGACTCTTGGTACCACGGCCCACCCCACCGGTGGGGCGGCTGGGACTACAGGCTGCTCAGGGGGCTCCCCCCTTGTGACTAGATAATTTGGACAAGGACGAAGCAGATTCCGATGGAGTACCCGCTCCGGGCCAAGCCTCCCTTCAGGGCGAACCGTATACACAGGTTGATCAGGCCTTTGTTGGCGTTCCACTACATAGGGCATGGCCTCCCAACGGTCGCTGAGTTTGCCCTTTCCTGGGCGTCGATTGTCCCGCACCAACACTCGCTCTCCGGGCAGTAGGGGGGCTTCACGAGCTGTCCGATCATACAACCGTTTGTTTTTGGCCGCTGCTGCACTCAGATGGTCCGTAACCCGACGGTAGGCATGATGGAGCTGCTGATGGTGACGACCCACCCACTCTGTCGTACTCTGGACTCCTCCCGCAGGCTTGGTCCCCAACAACAGATCAACCGGTAGACGCAGGTGCCTTCCAAACATCAAGTATGCCGGAGCATAGCCTGTGGTACTATGTACACTGTTGTTATAGGCTTGTACTAGGGCAGGGAGGCATTCAGCCCACTGGTTCTGTTGGTCGGCTTCCAAGGTCCCGAGTAACCCCAACAGGGTCTGGTTAAACCTCTCGCACCCCCCGTTGCCTTGGGGGTGATACGAGGTAGTGCGAGTCTTCCGACACCCATAAAGGCGGCTCAGTTCTTGTATGACCCTGGATTCAAAGTTCGGGCCCTGATCAGAATGAAGAGTCTCAGGGCACCCGAAGGGCTGGATAATGGCTCGCCAGAGTACACCTGCAGTAGTAACGGCTGTTTGGTCTGCAGTAGGAATAGCCCATGCATACTTGGTAAATAGATCAGTTACTACCAAGATGTTCTGGTACCGATCCGTGGGCCGACCCAGCGTCAAGAAGTCCATTCCCACGATGTGCAGAGGTGCTCTAGGGCACATAGGGACCAAGGGAGCTCTTGCCTCTTTCCTGGTTTTAAAAAGCACACACCTGGGGCAGCTCCGAATGAACACCCCGACTGTCGCCTCCATCCCTGTCCAGTGAAAATGCCTCCTTAACAGGGATAATGTCCTTTCTTGTCCTTGGTGTCCTGTGTACGTGTGGTAGGCTTCCAGCAGGGCCAAACGCTGTTCTTCTGGCACCACCACCTGGCATACCACCTCCTGGGTCACTGGCTCTTGAACGGAACGACAAATCACCCCCTCCCTCAAGCTGAGTTTCCTCCACTGCCCCATGAGTTTCCTTACTGCCACAGTTTGAGTCCGCCTCTCTTCTACCCCAGGCCTAGAACCCTGTTGCAGGTAAGCATGTACCCTCGCCAGATCAGCATCTCTCTGTTGTAGTTCCCTCCACCGATCTGGGTCCCACCCCCAGCCAGTGGGTACTCCGTCCAACCGAACTCCGGGGGCCTCCACCACTCCCACTAACAGTCCTTCCTCTGGTTCCGAAGTAGGGGATGCCGCTTGTTCCCTCTCGTTAGGCACAGAGAGTCGGGACAGTACATCCGCATTAGTGTGCTCTCTGCCTGGTCGATACTGAAGCTGGTAATCGTAATTGGCCAGCTGGGCCACCCAACGCTGTTCTACTGCTCCCAGTCTGGCTGTCCGTAGATGGACCAAAGGGTTGTTATCGGTCACCACCATCACCTTCGCTCCCCATAAGTAGTCTTTGAATTTTTCCGTCATCGCCCACTTCATGGCCAGAAGTTCTATTTTGAAAGAGCTATAGTTGGAGGCATTCCGCTCAGCTGGATGGAGACTCCGGCTGGCATATGCAATAACTCTCTCAACTCCCTGCTGTCGTTGTGCGAGTACGGCTCCCAATCCCACATTACTGGCGTCAGTATATAGAATAAACGGCTGAGTAAAATCGGCATACGCCAGGATCGGGGCCTGCAAGAGTTCCCGCTTGAGTTCTTGGAATGCTGATTCACACGCCGAATCCCAGTTCACGGAAGGGGACCCCCGAGGTCGGGAGCGTCCGGTACCTTCGAGGAGCCGATTCAGGGGCTTGGCAATTCCCGAGAAACCCTTGATGAAGCGTCGGTAATATCCTACAAAGCCCAGGAAGGATCTTACTTGCCGGACAGTTTTCGGCGTCTCCCAGCCCTGGACGGCAGACACTTTCTCCGGATCGGGGGACACCCCCACAGCGCTGACCCGATGGCCCAGAAACTGCACTTCTCTCCTAAATAACTGGCATTTATCCGGCCGTAACTTCAGCCCATATTTTTCCATCGCCTGGAACACACGCTCCAGGTGGAGTAAATGGGAGGCGAAGTCTGGCGAGAACACTATGATGTCGTCAAGGTACACTAAGGTCGAATCAACCAACTGTCCTCCCAGGCACCGCTGCATTAGTCTCTGGAAAGTCGCAGGCGCGTTGCACAGACCAAACGGCATCCGATCCCACTCGAAGAGCCCAAATGGTGTGGTGAAGGCAGTCTTCTCTCTATCCCTCTCCTCCACCTGCACCTGCCAGTACCCACTGGCCAGATCTAACGTTGAGTACCAAGCGGCCTGAGTCAGACTGGTGAGGGAATCCTCAATGCGCGGTAAGGGGAAGGCGTCCTTCTTTGTTACGTCATTCAACTTCCGATAGTCGACACAAAATCTCCAGGCACCGGTCTTTTTCCGCACCAGCACAATTGGGGCCGCCCAAGGGCTACTACTCTCCCGTATGATTCCTCCATCCAGCATCCCCTTCAACAAGGTGCGAACCTCCGAATAAAGCGTAGGGGGCACCGGCCGATACCGCTCTCTGCTTGGTACTGCATCGCCTGTAGGAATCTGATGTTTAACGATCCCCGTACACCCATAGTCCTCGTCGTGAGTAGAGAATACATGTTGCCATTTCGTCAAGAAGTCTCGGAGTTGGAGTTGATGTTCCTCGTCCAGACCCTCTCCCTTCAAGGAGTCTCCCGCCACATGGTCCGGCATTCCACTTCCCGGGGGATCATTTCTCAGCTCTACTGGTCTAACAGCCACTTCCACTACCACAGAGCTCACTTGGCGGAAACAAACATCTCTCTCCTCCCTCACCTGATGGGAACGCACCGCAGTGACTCGGACTAGGCGCTGATGACGGCGAAGGACGACAGGATAGGGATTAACGTTCCGTACTCGCACCGAGACCCGGCCCCGATGGACCACAGCCAGCCCTCGGGCCACTCCGATGGACTGGCAATCCCAATGTGGTTCGAGGAGGACCCAGTCATCCGAGCCATAGGACCCTGCAGGCAGCCTGGCCCAAACCACTGCCTCACTTCGCGCCGGAACTGACAGGCCATACCGGCAAATCACTCGTCCAATGCTTTCGCGATCCTCTTCACGATTAGCCGCCTGGATCCTACGGCAGTCGGTCAGAATACGCTCCCATTCCTGTCGCTCTGGAACTGAGGGGGTTCGGGCCGGCCGGTTTCGGAACAGCTCTTCCCAACATTCTGAAATGACGTTCATGCCGAGCAACGCTCGATGCGAACCCAAGCAGTGGTCTCTAACAATAACAACTCCTTTTTGACGCACGGGGACCCCTTGAACATGGAAGTCCACGACCACATAGCCGGTATAAGGAATATCCAGCCCATTTGCTCCTCTCAGTATAAGTTGCGAGGCCTCCGCCCCTTGGAGTCGTCTGTCTTTAAAAAGTTCTCTGGACAGGCCCTCGGAGAATAACGTAACTTGCGAACCAGTATCAACTAAACATTCAATCTCCACCCCATTAACCTGGATCTTCACGGTAGGGCAATGACCGACCCAGTCGTCTCGGGGGATAGGCATAGAAAGGGGGTCACTTAAGGGGGTCCCGGCCACTCGACCCACAGTGGCCGGTGCAACTAAAAACCCCCTTGGGAACCGCGTCGGGAGCCGCACTGACGGCTATAATGTCCCGATTCCCCACAACTGTTACAAATGGGCCTGCCCTGATCATCCCACTGGAACCTCGGATTAGCTGGTCGTCCAGGACGCCGTCCGAGCTCTCGACTCCCCTCGGAGTAGGATCGGTCCCGGCCACTGAGCTGTCCCCGGCGCAGTTCTTCCAGGAGAGTCTTGGATAGTTCAACCATCTGTCCTTTAACGTCCTCCAACAGCTCTGCCCGCAACTTCTGTTTCCAATCCACGGTCGGAGAGGTGGAGGCACCCCCAACAGCCATGCACACCGGTGAGTCGGCTGCCTCTCCCTGATCCATCTCCAATGCCAATGCCTCCTGTCGGAGGTCCTCAAAAGTCAATGCTGGGTCACGGCGGAGCTGGAGCTTTATACTCTGTCGAATGGGCCCGTCTCGGAGCCCCAGAACAAACTGATCTCGCAATAAGGAATCTCCATCCCCCAGACCATGATCTGGTCGTCCTTTTAATCGAACGAACTGCTCACGCAGCTTCAACGCATAGGCCCGTAAAGTCTGCCTAGGACCTTGTCGAAAATTGAAAAACTGAGCCCGGAGGGCGGCCACGGGGGTGGTATCCCCATACAGTTCCGCCAAAAAGTCGAAAATGGCCTTGGCAGTGGCTCGTGCAGTGCTGGGTGCCGCTAGGACTTCTCTCTTGGCTTCTCCCTCCAGTGATCCCAGAACAAACTGCGTCTTCTGTGCCTCACTCAGCCCCTGGAGGCCAGCCAGATATTCCGTCTGCGCCCTCCAGTCCTGGAGATGTAGTTCCGATCCCGGTCCTCCATACCGCTGGGCCCAAGGGGCTCCCATAAACACGGGCATGACTTGTGGTCTTGCGGCCCCTCCCTCTTCGTCGGCCATAGTGAACCTGCGGCCGCTTCAACTCGCGGTGGCCAATACCCTGCCGACTACGCCACTTTCGTGTCACCGGTCGAGGGTGAACGCCAGATGACCGGCCGCTTCAACCCCCGACTCACGTACCACCGCGAGGAGCCAACACCACAGAGGACACAGAGGCAACAACAATTTTGAAGTTAAAACAAGATCTTTATTGAATAAAAGGCTAGAACGGACCCCAGCAGGTCAAGAGGAGGTGAATGGTCAAGGTCGCTAGCCCGTTTCGCGGGGCTCAGCCAGACTTAGAGAGACGATGAGAATTTCACAGCAGGGCTGGCCTTCCTTACAGGGCCCAGGCAGGCAAGGCAAGATGAGGATTCAACGGCGAAGCTGGCTCTATTCACAGGGCTCAGACAGACGGAGAGAGAAGATGAGGATTCCACAGTGAAGCTGGCTCTCTTCCCGCAGGGCTCAGGCAGACAGCGAAGCTGACGATTCAACAGTAAAACTGGCTCTGTTCACAGGGCTCAGACAGACAGAGAAGATGAGGATTCAACAGTAAAGCTGGCTCTACTCACAGGGCTCAGGCAGACAGAAGATGAGGTTTCCACAGCGAAGCTGGCTCTTTCCACAGTAAAGTTGACTCTACTCACAGGGCTCAGGCGGACAGAAGATGAAGTTTCCACAGCGAAGCTGGCTCTTTCCACAGTGAAGTTGACTCTACTCACAGGCCTCAGACAGACAGAGAGAAGATGAGGGTTCAACAGCGAAGCTGGCTTTCTTTTACTCACAGGGCTCAGGCAGACAGAGAGAAGATGAGGATTCCACAGTGAAGCTGGCTCTCTTCCCACAGGGCTCGGGCAGACAGCGAAGATGACGATTCAACAGTGAAACTGGCTCTGTTCACAGGGCTCAGACAGACAGAGAAGATGAGGATTCAACAGTAAAGCTGGCTCTACTCACAGGGCTCAGGCAGACAGAAGATGAAGTTTCCACAGCGAAGCTGGCTCTTTCCACAGGGCTCAGGCAGACAGAAGATGAAGTTTCCACAGCGAAGCTGGCTCTTTCCACAGTAAAGTTGACTCTACTCACAGGCCTCAGACAGACAGAGAGATGAGGGTTCAACAGCGAAGCTGGCTTTCTTTTACTCACAGGGCTCAGGCAGACAGAAGATGAAGTTTCCACAGCGAAGCTGGCTCTTTCCACAGTAAAGTTGACTCTACTCACAGGCCTCAGACAGACAGAGAGAAGGTGAGGGTTCAACAGCGAAGCTGGCTTTCTTTTACTCACAGGGCTCAGACAGACAGAGAAGATGAGGATTCAACAGTAAAGCTGGCTCTACTCACAGGGCTCAGGCAGACAGAAGATGAGGATTCAACAGCGAAGCTGGCTCTTTCCACAGGGCTCAGGCAGACAGAAGCTTAGATATTCACAGTAAAGCTGACTCTACTCACAGGCCTCAGGCAGACAGAGAGAAGGTGAGGATTCAACAGCGAAGCTGGCTTTCGTTTACTCACAGGGCTCAGGCAGACAGAGAGAAGATGAGGATTCCACAGTGAAGCTGGCTCTCTTCCCACAGGGCTCAGGCAGACGGCGAAGATGACGATTCAACAGTGAAACTGGCTCTGTTCACAGGGCTCAGACAGAGAGAGAAGATGAGGATTCAACAGTGAAGCTGGCTCTCTTCCCACAGGGCTCAGGCAGACAGCGAAGATGACGATTCAACAGTGAAACTGGCTCTGTTCACAGGGCTCAGATAGACAGAGAAGATGAGGATTCCCATGCAACCGGTCACTTCACGACTCACGTGGAAAATAGAGGGAAGAAGGGAAATTCACCACTAGATGGCTTCTTCATGGGCCTCAACCCGACGAGATGCACACGATGGTTCCACAGCCAGGACCGACTCCCCAATGTCACTGCATTACACTTCCACTCGTGTTCCACTACAACCCACACAACTCCATACACGTGAAAATATTAGTGCATAACACTGCAAAGTCTCGTCACTCACAGATTTAGGGCGTAGACAAGGGGACTGGTCCACTATGCGTCACTACAACCTCCTCGACTTCTTCCAATGAAGTGGGGCTTTCAAACCTTCTCCAAAAAGACAATTTTACACATCCTGGAGTATCAACACACCCTCCATACTATTCCTCATGTCACAAGCCAAACATTAACAGCACTTATCTCTTGTCCACCGCAATCCTCCTCTCTGCATCTCCAGATTCGCCTGAATGCCCACAGCTTTCCTTTCCCTTCCTCCTCGACTTCGAACTGCAGATGAAATGCCCTTTTATCCTTCTCCAAGGACAACGTGTCCCAATCGCCATCCTGTTCGCGCTCTCCCGCACCTGTTTTGGTTCTTTTAATAATAATTCTCCGTCTCTTCCCGGCGCTTCCGGGTTGGCGCCTTCCGGGTCCCACACCGGAAATCCTTCCCTTCCGACACCCGACCGTGATCAAAGGTTCCGCCTAACTTTGTCACCCCGGTGACAGATAGATAGATAGATAGATAGATAGATAGATAGATAGATAGATACAATATACTATACAAGATAGATTTATAGATTGTTCTACACTTATTATTATGTATATGGTATTTTCCTAATAAAACAAATAACCGTGTTGTTCTTTACATTCATAAAAACACACATTTTCATCAAACACTTCAGTTTTCTATGAATAAAGGTTTCTAAATCTTTCCAAAATAATCTTGAGTAGGCGGTTGTCAGGGTTTGTGCAGGTGCTGAAGACGAGGACACGGAATTTCAATATAAAGTTTTAATAACATAAATGAAACTTTCCAAACTGAAACAGGAACAAAACTCCAGGACTTCAAAGGTTACACACAACCATACATAGACAACGATCGACAAACACTGGGAGAAAACACAGGGCTTAAATACACTTGAAATGATGGGATAATTAACAGAACACAGGTGATGAAACTGAACACAAACGAGGAGCGGGAAAACTTAACAGGGCTAAACCAAAAACCACAAAGACAGGGGAAACCAAGATACAAGGAAAACAGAACTCAAACACATTGAATAGTCACAGTACCTCCCCCCTCCCCGAAGGCGCGATCTCGCGCCGTATAATATCCAAAGGGGTGGGAGGGTGGGCGCCCTGGAGGCTGACGAGGGCATAGTGCAGGTCCAGGAAGCCTCCAGGGCGGAGCAGGCTGTGGGCGTGGCCACGACGGTGCAGGCTGTGGGCGTGGCCACGATGGTGCAGGCTGAGGGCGTGGCCAGGGTGGAGCAGGCTGTGGGCGTGGCCACGATGGTGCAGGCTGTGGGCGTGGCCAGGGCGGTGCAGGCTGTGGGCGTGGCCACGACGGTGCAGGCTGTGGGCGTGGCCACGACGGTGCAGGCTGAGGGCGTGGCCAGGGCGGAGCAGGCTGAGGGCGTGGCCAGGGCGGAGCAGGCTGTGGGCGTGGCCACGATGATGCAGGCTGTGGGCGTGGCCAGGGCGGTGCAGGCTGTGGGCGTGGCCACGACGGTGCAGGCTGAGGGCGTGGCCATGGCGGTGAGATCCCTTCGGGTGGCCATGGCGGTGAGACCCCTTCGGGTGGCCATGGCGGTGAGACCCCTTCGGGTGGCCATGGCGGTGAGACCCCTTCGGGTGGCCATGGCGGTGAGACCCCTTCGGGTGGCCATGGCGGTGAGACCCCTTCGGGTGGCCATGGCGGTGAGACCCCTTCGGGTGGCCATGGCGGTGAGACCCCTTCGGGCGGCCATGGCGGTGAGACCCCTTCAGGTGGCCATGGCGGTGAGACCCCTTCAGGTGGCCGTGGGTCCTTCGGCGCCCACGGCGAGGGCCTATGGCCCCCCCCCAAAAAATTAATGGGGAGAGTGACTGGAAAAGGGACAGGCTGGGCAGACGTGACGTGACAGACGTGGACCAGCGGTGAGGGCTCGGCAGGGCTGGACGGGACCAGCGGTGAGGGCTCGGCAGGGCTGGACGGGACCAGCGGTGAGGGCTCGGCAGGGCTGGACGGGACCAGCGGTGAGGGCTCGGCAGGGCTGGACGGGACCAGCGGGGAAGAAGTCTCTGGCAGGACGGTCTCTGGGTCAACGGGCTCTGGCTCTGGGTCAACGGGCTCTGGCTCTGGGTCAACGGGCTCTGGCTCTGGGTCAACGGGCTCTGGCTCTGGGTCAACGGGCTCTGGCTCTGGGTCAACGGGCTCTGGCTCTGGGTCAACGGGCTCTGGCTCTGGGTCAACGGGCTCTGGCTCTGGGTCAACGGGCTCTGGCTCTGGGTCAACGGGCTCTGTGTTTGGAGTGGGGCTGGTAAGATCGACAACGGTGAAAGATGATCCACAGGATACCAGCACCCACTCCACATAGCCCTGGAAGGTCCCCCGAGGCCCGTCCCCGGGCAGGCGTGCTCTGGTCTCTGGGTTGAGACCTGCCCGGAAGAACACACAGAGGCTGGTGTCATCATAATGCACAAGGGGTACCAAGTTCAAATACCTCTGTGTGTGTGCCTCGAGGGACTGGTTCTCCTGGGAGAGAAGGAGGATCTCCACTGCTGCAAGATCCATTTTGTGGTCGATCGTTCTGTCAGGGTTTGTGCAGGTGCTGAAGACGAGGACACGGAATTTCAATATAAAGTTTTAATAACATAAATGAAACTTTCCAAACTGAAACAGGAACAAAACTCCAGGACT
>CM070821.1:50463800-50472070 GCA_036326025.1 Chrosomus eos | reverse complement strand
CTTTCTTTTTTCTTTCTTTTCTTTCTTTCTTTCTTTCTTTCTTTCTTTCTTTCTTCTTTCTTTCTTTCTTTCTTTCTTTCTTTCTTTTTAACTAATCTTTCTTTCTAAATAATCTTTCTGGTTTTCTTTCTGTCTAACGTATCGTTCTTTCTTTCAAACTTATCTTTCTTTTTTTATAACTAATGTATTTCTTTCTTTCTTTCTTTTTTTTATAACTAATCTTTCTTTCTAACTAATCTTTCTTCCTTTCTAACTAATCTTTCTTTCTAACTAATCTTTCTTTCTTTCATACTAATCTTTCTTTCTAACTAATCTTTCTTTCTAACTAATCTTTCTTTCTAACTAATCTTTCTTTCTAACTAATCTTTCTTTCTTTCTAACTAATCTTTCTTTCTAACTAATCTTTCTTCCTTTCTAACTAATCTTTCTTCCTTTCTAACTAATCTTTCTTTCTTTCATACTAATCTTTCTTTCTAACTAATCTTTCTTTCTAACTAATCTTTCTTTCTTTCTAACTAATCTTTCTTTCTTACTAATCTTTCTTAAATCTTTCTTTGTTTCTTTGTTTCTTTCTTTCTGTCTTTCTTTCTTTCTTTGTTTCTTTCTAACTGATCTTTCTTTATACTAGTCTTTTTTTTCTAACTAATCTTTCTTTCTTTTTACCTGATCTTTCTTTATAACTAGTCTTTCTTTTTTCTAACTAATCTTTGTTTCTTTGTTTCTTTGTTTCTTTGTTTCTTTGTTTCTTTCTTTGTTTCTTTCTTTGTGTCTTTCTTTTTTTCTTTCTTTCAACTAATCTTTATTTCTTTCTTTCAACTAATCTTTATTTCTTTCTGACTAATATTTTTTCTTTCTTTCTTTCTTTCTTTCTTTCTTCTTTTCTTTCTTTCTTTCTTTCTTTCTTTCTTTCTTTCTTTCTTTCTTCTTTCTTTCTTTCTTTCTTTCTTTCTTTCTTTTTTCTTTCTCCTCTCTCTCTTTCTTTCTAACTAATCTTTCTTTCTTTCTAACTAATCTATCTATCTATCTTTTTTAGCTTATCTTACCATTCAAGCTAATTGACTCCTTCGGATATTTCATCAGCCATACAGTCCATATTTGATCTACTGAACATTTTTCGGTCCAAAGAGTCCTCGATCTTGAACTCTCTATACATATAGACTATTTCTAATGATTTAATAGTAACATTTGTTACCTCAGCCATGCATTTCTGATCTATTGAACATATCTCTCGCCTAAGGGTCCTACATTTTTGATCGAACATTTCTCTCGCCAAACGGTCCTAAGTTTTTTTTTTTTTTTTTTACTTTAAGACTCATTCTGATGTTACCTCAGCCATAGAGTAGTCCATTTCTGATCTATTGAACATATCTCTCGCCAAAGGGTCCTAAATTTTTGATCTATTGAACATTTCTCTCGCCAAATGGTCCTAATTTTTTTTTTTTTTTTACTTTAAAACTCCTTCTGATGTTACCTCAGCCATACTCCATTTCTGATCTATTGAACATATCAATCGCCAAAGGGTCCTACATTTTTGATCTATTGAACATTTCTCTCGCCAAAGGGTCCCAATTTTTTTTTTTTTTTTTTTTTTTTACTTTAAGACTCATTCCTATGTTACCTCACCCATACAGTAGTCCATTTCTGATCTATTGCACATATCTCTCGCCTAAGGGTCCTACATTTTTGATCCATTGAACATTTCTCTCGCCAAAGGGTCATACATTTTTTTTTTATAATACTTTAAAACTCATTCTGATTTTACCTCAGCCATACGTTAGTCCATTTCTGATCAATTGAACATATCTCTTACCAAAGGGTCCTTCATGTTTGATCTAATGAACATTTCTCTCGCCAAAGGTTCCTACATTTTTGATCTATTGAACATATTTCTCGCCTAAGGGTCCTACATTTTTAATCTATTGAACAGTTCTCTCGCCAAAGGTTCCTACATTTTTGATCTATTGAACATTTCTCTCGCCAAAGGGTACTACATTTTTTTTATATACTTTAAAACTCATTCTGATATTACCCCAGCCATACAGTAGTCCATTTCTGATCTATTGAACGAAAGGGTCCTACATTTTTTTTTTTTTTACTTAGAAACTCATTCTGATGTTACCTCAGCCATACAGTAGCCCTAGTCCATTTCTGATCTATTGAACACCTCTCGCCTAAGGGTCCTACATTTTTGATCTATTGAACATTTCTCTCGCCAAATGGTCCTAAATTTTTTTTTTTTTTTTTTTTTTTACTTTAAAACTCATTCTTATGTTACCTCAGCCATACAGTAGTCCATTTCTGATCTATTGAACATATCTCTCGCCAAAGGGTCCTAAATTTTTGATCTATTGAACATTTCTCTCACCAAATGGTCCTACATTTTTGATCTATTGAACATTTCTCTCGCCAAAGGGTCCCAATTTTTTTTTTTTTTTTTTTACTTTAAGACTCATTCTTATGTTACCTCAGCCATACAGTAGTCCATTTCTGATCTATTGAACATATCTGTCGCCAAAGGGTCCTACATTTTTTTTTTTTTTTTTTTTTTTTACTTTAAAACTCATTCTGATGTTACCTCAGCCCTACAGTAGTCCATTTCTGATCTATTGAACATATCTCTTGCCAAAGGGTCCTACATTTTTGATCTATTGAACATATCTCTCACCTAAGGGACTTTTACTTTAAAACTCATTCTGATGTTACCTCAGCCATACAGTAGTCCATTTCTGATCTATTGAACATATCTCTCGCCAAAGGGTCCTACATTTTTGATCTATTGAACATATCTCTCACCTAAGGGTCCTACATTTTTGATCTATTGAACATTTCTCTCGCCAAAGGGTCCTAAAATTTTTTTTATACTTTAAAACTCATTCTGATGTTACCTCAGCCATACAGTAGTCCATTTCTGATCTATTGAATATATCTCTTGCCGAAGCGTCCTACATTTTTGATCTATTGAACATTTCTCTCGCCAAAGGGTCCTAAATATATATATATATTTTTTTACTTTAAGACTCATTCTTATGACACCTCAGCCATACAGTAGTCCATTTCTGATCTATTGAACATATCTCTTGCCGAAAGGTCCTACATTTTCGATCTATTCAACATTTCTCTCGCCAAAGGGTCCAACATTTTATTTTTTTTACTTTAAGACTCATTCTGATGTTACCTCGGCCATACAGTAGTCCATTTTTGATCTATTGAACACATCTCTCGCCAAAGGGTCCTACATTTTTGATCTATTGAAGATATCTCTCGCGTAAGGGTCCTACATTTTTTGTATGAAATTTTTTTTTGAATTTTGATTTTGAATGAGCCTTAAAAAAAAATGTTTGGAGACCCTTGGCCCGCTCCCTACCCTTTGGAGAGAGAAATGTTCAATAGATTAAAAATGTAGGACCTTTTGGGGAGAGAAATGTTCAATAGTTCAGAAATGGACTACTGTATGGCTGGGGTAACATCAGAATGAGTTTAAAGTAAAAAAAAAATGTAGGACCCTTTGGCGAGAGATAATCAGAAATGGACTACTGTATGGCTGAGGTAACATCAGAATGAGTTTTAAACTAAAAAAAAAAAAAAAAAAAAGAATTAGGACCATTTGGCGAGAGAAATGTTCAATAGATCAAAAATGTCGGACCCTTTGGCTAAAGATATGTTCAATAGATCAGAAATGGACTACTGTATGGCTGAGGTAACATCAGAATGAGACTTAAAGTTCAAAAAAAAAAAAAAATGTAGGAACCTTTGGCGAGAGAAATGTTCAATATATCAAAAATGTAGGACCTATAGGCGAGATATATGTTTAATAGATCAGAAATGGACTACTGTATGACTGAGGTAACATCAGAATGAGTTTTAAAGTAAAAAAAAAAATTTAGGACCCTTTGGCGAGATATATGTTCAATAGATCAGAAATGGACTACTGTATGGCTGAGCTAACATCAGAATGAGTTTTAAAGTAAAAAAAGAAACAGGAAATTTAGGACCATTTGGCGAGAGAAATGTTCAAAAGATCAAAAATGTTGGTCATATCACTCGCCAAAGGGTCCTACATTTTTGATCTATTGAACATTTCTCTCACCAAAGGGTCCTACATTTTATTAGGGCCCAAGCCCTAAGGGCGAAGGCCCTATTGTTTTCCTAAGGATTATTAGGGCCCAAGCCCTAAGGGCGAAGGCCATATTGTTTTCCTAAGGATTATTAGGGCCCAAGCCCAAAGGGCGAAGGCCCTATTGTTTTCCTAAGGATTATTAGGGCCCAAGCCCAAAGGGCGAAGGCCCTATTGTTTTCCTAAGGATTATTTATTATTAGGGCCCAAGCCCAAAGGGCGAAGGCCCTATTGTTTTCCTAAGGATTATTTATTATTATTATTATTATTTTTTTACTACCTTTTGGACACTTTTGGAGGCCTTAACATGCTCAAAAACTCCTGACACTTTGCACACATGTCAGAACCCGCGGCCATCAGGGCCGGGCTGAAGATGGTACCCGGGCGTGGCAGGGGGGCTCGACAGCGCCCCCTGGAACGGGGTCCGAAAACATGGTCCATAAATCAAACACGCTTGCATGTAATAATATGAAACTCGGTACACATGTAGATCTCATCGTTTCATATATACTTCGCACTCTTACTTTTTACCCCAGCCCAACAGGAAGTGGGCTATTTAGGGTTGTTGGTAAAACGCATGCAAAGGAATTTGAAGTACTCCTCCTAGAGAATTCAAACACACGGCACGAAACTCGGTCAGCGTGAAGTCAAGACATTGAGGATGAAAGTTTGCGAGGGGATTTTTGATATCTCGAACGGTTTGGCCGTGGCGAGGAAACAAAATTATGGCGAGAAACGTGAAACAGGAAGTGTGTCATAACTTCAGCATACATTAACTAATCTTGATGAAACTTCAGCAGTGTGTTCGTTGTAAGAGCCCGATCACATGGATGTGACTATTGTGAGTCAAAGTTATAGCGCCAACAACTGGCAGCAGGAAGTGTGTCACTTTCAAAATGCTTTGAAATCACCCTCTTATTTTTACCCGATTTGCTTCAAACTTCATTTGTATAATGTAAATACACGGCAGATGAAGACCTGTGAATGGATTCTTGATATCTTTGAAACTGTTGCTGTGGCAATCCATCAAACTTTAATATTATTTTTGGATGCTTTTGAGACTCTTAGCATGCCTGAAATTGCTTAAAATTGCATGAAACTCGACAGACAGATCACATTTATTAGCCAGGTGACATGTGCAAAGTTTCAGAAACGGGCGGGGTGCAGGGACTCAGTAGCGCCACCTTTTGACAAAAGTGGGGGGGTTAGTTTCATCTACAGTTACAAAAATCTGTATTTATATAGTTCTCCTCCAGCCAGACAACTTTCTAATTTACAGTCATTAGTAACAACCAAGAGGAAGTCAGATATTTTGGTTTGAATATGGTCATTTCTCTCTGAGCCTACGTCTCTGTGACTGCTCTCTGTGTGTGTGTCTGTGAGTGTGGGGAGGGGGAGGGGGAGGGGGAGTGGGGCCATGTGACTGCTCTCTGTGTGTGTGTCTGTGAGTGTGGGAAGGGGGAGGGGGAGTGGGGCTAGATTAACCATTTCACTGCTGTGTGGTTTGGCCTTCATTAAAAAAGGAAATAAATGTCTTAAGCCTTGTATTTTTTAAATACGTTTTTTTAATAAAGGCATATAACAGACATGCTGCATTTAATTTTTTTTAATAAAACATTGTTTTTTATGTTTTTCAAGCCATTTGATTTATGAGGACTTTTGAAATGTCCTCATAAACCACCCATAAGTTGTAATACCAGTGTAATACACGTCATTATACAAATTTGTGTCCTCATAAATCACATAAACCAACCCACACAAACCAACCCCCACACACACACACACACACACACACACACACACACACACACACACACACCAAATTGACGGTGGGTGGCAATGGTATATTTAAAAGTGCATAATTGTAATATCTGCAAGGCACCCCTAGTCCAATCTTATTAAATGTATGCTTCATCTTTCATTTTAATTTGTAAATTTGATCAATAAATTCAACTATTTAGAATAATAAGATACTATATGGCTCTTACCCTAGGTAGGGCTGATCAAATTACATCATTTACATTGAAAAATAACAATGCATTAAATGATGTTATGAGATTGTTTTAAATATGAGTCAATTAAAAATCGTTGGAAAGAATGATACTTTTAAACATAACACTGAACCGTCACTAGGTGTCGCCAGGCTACCGTCTTAATGAGCGAGTCATTGATTCATTCGTTCAAACGATTCGTTCGAACGACTGAGTCATTCATGAATGAGACAGGTATGGATTGGTCATTGAATCTAGGGTTTGCGATGTCTACCAATTTGGCATCAGACGATGTGTACAGTGAAACATCGCGATGGACGATGATATCGGGAGGAGGGGCGGGGCTAACGTTTTAATTTTTCACTTAAGCAATAAGCCCCGCAAAGCTGTGTTTTACAGTTGATTTAGAACAGCTAAGGGGCGTAGGCACAACGCGGAGATATTTTCCTCTACATCTCATCAGCAATTTTGATTTCGGCACGCTCTGAGTCTGCAGCAGCTGACCACTAGGAGCGAATGTACATGATGTACAATGTACACGTGACAGAGCAGCCAGATCCAGACTGTGCTTTCGCGCTGTGGCTGGCGCTGAGCCAGAGACAGACGCGTTCAGTGCTTGTCATATTATATCACAACTATTCAGTGTTTTTAACCACATAATGTTTATTTTAGGTTTCAGACATTTAAATGCATATAACTTATAGCAAAACAATACATTTATAGTTTGTAAAATACACAATCGTGTCTATGGAAGCAGCCATAACAACCCATTCAAATATATTTGCCGACGGATTTTATTCATATCAGACACACAGTGTAAGTAACTATAAAGTTAACTCTATTCTTCTACCAGTTCACCGGCCATGTATTTCGGGAGAAACTGTTTTTTAAACGACAAAACAAACTCACTTACACACATTTGAGAATCAGAATAGAAGATAGTTAATGACATGGTAACCAGGTTTGTTAATATTTATAAATAAAAGCTCTAACGTTACATGTCTATTTTGGCTGTGGTGAATCACGTGCCAAGCATGACGCGTCACCATGGAAACATGGGGGGGGGGGGGGGGGGGATCGCGATGCTGGCTTAAAGCAAAGAGGCGAAACTCTGATGCTTTTCTGGTAACAGCCACTAGGTGGCGCTTCGGGAGCGCGGCCGCCATTTTGGGATGAATATTCCAACGAGAGTTAATGGACAACAGCACAGATAACAGTTTTTTGAGGTAGTTTTTTCTTGCATTATAGAATATTTCCATTTTATGCAACTTTACACATTTACTACTATTATTAGTTACCAACTCCACTTGGCCTGAAATATATTTTGTACGTTTTAATCCCCTGGATCATGCTACAAACATGATGATCTTATGGAACATTATGCATTCATTGCTGTGTCCGTTATCCTATAATTGCCACAATTTTGTACAGTGGCTGTGTGTTTTTGTTTACATAGTCTTGCTTTAACGGTCATTAATATACGATATAAGAAGTTTACTGTAAAGCTGTTTCTATTGCTGTTGTATAGGCCTAATAGTTGTACAAATAGAGAGTTTGTAGGCCTAATACTGTATACGTGTTGTTGTAGCCATTAAATAAGCGCATTTAGTTTCATATTTGTTCAAATATTATAATGTTTTTTTCCCCATATTGATTATGAAAAGTGAACAGCATGAGTATGATATCGGGAGACATGAAGTGGCTCATACATGATTTTGACTCATTAGCCTACGCTGTGTTTTGTAGAAAGCCTTTCTTTAAAATTAATTTCGTTTTGTATAAATTCTATCTTATTTTTATTTTTTTTAAATTTAATCGGCTGGATTTAATAAATGGCAAATATAGCAGACATAATCATGACATCCGGCGCCGGCGCTCGTCTTGAGCGAATCTCATCATAAATTAACCGAAATATGCCTCAGACATGAGAAATATAGAAAGCTTGCAACTAAATATTTAAACGAAACTATTCCAAACGAAAAGAAATAGGCTACTCTCTGATTATGTTGCACACTCACATATGTTGAAATAACGAGATATTATGTTGAAATAACATTATAAATAATACATCTTTAAATATATTTGATTGAATGCTGAATGTTGTTCTTATTCAATTTAGTAAAATTAAAACTTTAGTTGTGATAATTAAAATGATTGAATATTAA
>CM070821.1:49743800-49823800 GCA_036326025.1 Chrosomus eos | reverse complement strand
GTTGTCCAGTAACTCCAGTTGGAATCTTCACCCCAAAATGGCGGCCGCGCTCCCGAAGCGCCACCTAGTGGCTGTTACCAAAACAGCATCAGAGTTTCGCCTCTTGTTCGTCTATACTAACCGGTTCACGCCTCGCCATCGTCCATTAATACCTGACAATGGACACCTCGTCGGGCATTAACCCTTACATAAGTACATGTTCCTCAGCCATTGGTTGTGTTAGCCTAAAACACACAGGTATAGCGTTAGAGCAAAGAAAGTCTGTCATGCTTTGACTTAAAAAAACTCCAACTATTTTAAAACCAGCTATTAAATGGCACACACACACCCGGTTCCCCAGCTGGTCAGGGTCACGCCGGCTCCGAGATCTTCATATCTTGCGATTAGCTTGTGTGCCTGTGAAGGAAGCCTTTGAAGTGACACCAAAGTCAGCCTCGTGTATCTCTCATCTCGGATCTTTCTTTTAACACCAGAGTAGCGACATTTCAGGCTCCGTCTCTTTGTGTGCATTATGCTTTGAATTCTTTTTAAACACTAATTTCAACATCTTCAAGGCTGCGCCAAAGCCTCATAGTTAAGATTCTTCCCTTTGACATCTTCCTTTCGAGCCAAACAACAAGCGTTCAAAGGTAGCTGAGCTCTTCAAACGCAGCAGAGAGAGATGTGTGGCGTTTTGATGTTCGAGGTCATTGTCCTTTGGCATCTCTGTTGCCATCTGGTGCTTCAGAATCAAGCTCATTATGTCCTATTAATACTGGCAGATAACTTTACTTATTAAAGATAATCGGAAAGGTCTCACCCTCACAATCACACCATCGTGTTTATAGTCTCAATTTTAGAGACTCAGGGATCAACTACATTTTGACATTTTCTAAATAAATGGTCAGTTGTGTTTTTTTCCACGCAAAACTCGCTGTCACAACCCTAATAAGTTGATTGAACTCAATTAATTTGAGTAAACTCGTTCCCTCAATTTAATTGAGTAAAAAACGTGCACATTTAAGTTGACTTAACTTGGTCCTTATGTAGACTTGACTTACATTGTTTAGTTCACCAAACTTGATGATTATTTAACGTACTTAAACAATAAAGTTCAGTAAACTTAGTGTTAATTTCAAGTGTACTTGTATATTTAGCAAAAACACTTGTATATGGGTATTAAATAATTGTAATATAATGAAAGCCATTTGTTTTCTGGTAAAATAAGAAAGAGACCTTGCACTTGAAGAAAGCGTGTATGAATGTTTTATCATTTCACAGTCAAGAAAACAACATTTGTGAAAATGAGCTTTTGTAAGGATTAATCATGATTTTGAGCTTGAAATCTTAAGTTTATGTATTTTGAAGGTAAATAAGTTATTTGAACATATTTTTGAGTGACAGGGCCAACATGGTAAATTTAAAGTGATGTTTAGTCAAGTACACTTGATTGTTTAAGTAAAGACAACATTTGGGTTTACAGAAAAGGGCTTTACTAAATATCTATATCTATATCTATACATTTTTATAACTGAAAAAATGACATAACTGATACACTAACCTGCAATCTGTCTGTTTACTGGGCTTTTGAGACGTTCGAGAGCACATTTTCACATTTAAAATAAATTAACTCACTATGTGCTAGCTCCATTTAAATTACATTATGAAGTTTATGATTCAAATATTTAATAACAAAGAAAGATTTTAATGGGGTTGATTTAAATGTCAAACAATCCAGACTGATTGTTGTTGTTCTGAAAACTGCCCTTATGAATATGTAACATAGAATATTGATGGACATAAATATAGATATTTAACATTAAAGTTTCAAGAGGTCTGGCCTCTGTATTTCCGGAGGTCTGAACTTATTTATTTGTTTATTTGTTTGTTTTTTTGTTTGTTTGTTTCTCTGTTGGAATAGTTATTAATTTCCATCTAGGCACCAGTAGTGCTCAGTAAAAGAAAAAGAAAATCATAATCAGTCAGAATAGTCCTCAAAGATGAGTATTTTAGGCCCTCAAAGCAGTGGCATCTGAGCATTTTTCTATTAAATGAAAAAAAAAAAGTAATTTACATGAAAGGTTAGTTCAGGCAAGAATAAAAAAAAAGTAAATTCTATTAGTACTCAGTTCAATCGTGTAGAAATGAAAGCATGATATCAACATTATAAAATCAAGTAAAATGACTCTCAACCGTTCTGATAGCCTACTGGTGTTCCCATCATGCACTGGGTCTTGAATAATTAATTAGGTTGATTTCTCACTGTTTTCCAGCTGTATTTACACTGTTTTATCAGTGCTTTTGTTGTTCGGATTAGTAACTTGCCATTTTGTGACATTTGGAGTTTTCTACACAAAATGACACATTCAACACAAAAACGATCCATCAAATGTTACAGTCATTGTGTATTATCTACCAAGTATTGAAGTAACAAAGAAAATAAGTAATTTTAACTGCTATAAGTGAGTATATCTATATATTACTCAACCTTTTACTAGCCAAGTTAAAATTACTTATTTTCTTTGTTACTTTCATTGAACGTATTTAAGAAGAGTTTAATTAATTCCATATGTGAAACTTAAAAAATATGCATGTGAAATTTTCGTTTGAAAGTTTTGCACAAATATCTTTTTTTCAGTGTATATATATAGCTCAGATGCATGACTATTAAGATCCTAACATGGACTCAAAGAGGAAACTCAGAAAAAGTCAACAACATTCAACGCTGCCGAAAAAATAAATAAAAAAATCTTCCCACTAGCTTTTGTCACTCTGCATCCAAACGTGAGAGCTAATTTTCCTGTTTTTGCAGGGAAGATTTTACAGTTCACGAGATCAAACGCTGGCATAAGCACTCGGTGTGTTTACACCAGCCTACTAGTGAGAGCTGAGAGCAAAAACAGCTCTTTCTCTCTACTAACCATTATCATTATCCCAGGGGAACTATCACTTCCACTCACCCAAAGTGATTTATCCATAAAGCCTCATTCCTCTGGTGCACATGGGCCTTGCATCCCCTTCAAATCACTTTTCTGAGCATTGATCACCCTCGCAAATCTTTTGCGAATCAAATCTCTCTGGCTTTGTGTACAAAATGCTTTTCTTAGTCAGTATTTTTGTCTTGTTTCCAGTCCAAATATCTAAGACTTCTTAAATCAAGATGCATTTGATAAAGTAGAAAATTGATATTATGTCGGGATAGTTAAAATGACTTAAAATGACTTATTTTCTTTGTTACTTTCATTTAACTTATTTAAGAAGAGTTTACACAAGCTGATTGGCCGACCAATTACGTAACGAATTTGTACGAGTATTAAAAGGTGGCTAATTCGTAGGAATTCTCGTACGACCTCACTTGTACGAATTTGTAAGATTTTTGTCTAATGTGGTTTAGGGGCGGGTCAGGGGTAGGTTATTGGTACGAATTCACACGAATTGGGCAACTCGTACAATATGTATGATTAAAGCAAAAATCGTAGTAATTCGTACGAGTGAGGTCATATGAATTCATACGAATTAGCCACCTCGTAAAATTCCTACGATTTGGCGTGAGATCGGGTTGGATACTGCACGTAATTTGCCAATTTTCATTGCTCGTTCCTGTTGCGTGTCCTCAAACGAGCGTCGAGTCTGAGGATTCGGGTCGGGAGAAACAAAGATCTCTGATATTTTGAATTGGACTGCAGTACCAATTTCAGCCACTAGTCGTTTTGGTAACACTTTATTTTAAGGTGCTATTAATAAGCAGTAATAACAGTTAATAAGACACTGATAAGACCTTATAAGATGCATATAAGATGCATATAAGCATTAACTACTTCATATAACTTCTGAGGACGCTTTGTTTCACTTTTCCCGCTCTACTCAATCGTGCCGCCGACGAGCCTCACGACAGTTACAGCCAGGGTGAGTGTAGACTCCATCCCTTTGGGGTCCAGCTGGGTCATGACCACTCCGGGGCCGCTCAGTTGCCTCTCCGGGTCCGTCTTGTGCTTTAATTAACCCTTATATGAAGTAGTTAATGCTTATATGCATATTATATGCATCTTATAAGGTCTTATAAGTGTCTTATTAACTGTTAATTACTGCTTATTAATAGCACCTTAAAATAAAGTGTTACCGTTGTTTTTTTCCATTCTTACAGACTGCACCTTTAAATTAAGTTTATTTTTCTTACCCCAATAGCAAGTAGTTTTTCTTGTTTGATTTTATCCCCCAGAAAACAAGACTTCTCTAGTAAATGCATCTTGATTTAAGACTTTTTCGATATTTGGACTGGAAACAAGGCAAAAGTCCTGAGTAAGAAAAGCAGTGCATTGGCTGTGTGAAAGCTGGTGATGCGAGGTGAGAAGGCTCGTGTGATCTCTCTCCAAGCCGGCTGCTCTCAGTGGCAGGTCTGGATGTAGTGTTGACGGGAGTGGTTGATCAGTGCCGAGGAATCCTGCTGTGTCCCGCGTGTGATTCCCAGCCAGCAGAAGAGCTGGATGACTCCCGAGGAATGTGAGAAGGAGAAGTTTGGAACAATGTTACACATTACCTCACACATTACAAACATAACCATCCAACAGTAACCCATCAAGGAGTCTATGCTTTCCCAGACTGCAACATAGTGTCGGCCCAGATCCGGGCCACATCCGGTACATCCGACACTGTGTCTGGGCATTTTTTCCCCTATCTAAGACATTTTTGTCAAATGACTCGGAAAATATTTTTGACAATTTTTTTAAAATGTAGTGTTCATTGGGACTTTTGTTGCACTTGAACCACGAATACACACAACAGTTTTTTAGTCGAGGAGTTTTGAAGTAAAAATTCCTTCGCCCGCGGGTCAATTTGACCCCCATAGGAATGAATGGAATTTGAGGAATGCTTTAGTACACATTTAAAAACCTAAAATGCTCATCAAACTAAATGCTAAACTCAAAAAAAACCCTATTGTATAATGTCTACATGTGTATCTGAATGCATACTGAGGAGAAACTGACTTTAGGACCCAGAGGAACAGCTCATTTGCTCCAAATAGAGATATAAGCCCATCTAGAGTCATGAAATATCATGTTAAATTATTATTTTTTCCACAAGAGGTCGGCAAAGACATCCAATGTAAGATATTTTGGCTGAATTAAAAGGTTTATGCATGAAATTGGGAGTTATTGTGTTTTAAAGTTGAAATAATGTGTGCTTACGTTACTAAATTACACTTTATTTATTATTTATTGATAAAATCAAGTAATTTAAAGGTAAAAAAAAAGAAAAAAGCATAAAACAATTGAAAAAATACTATCAAAATGAAATACAATAAGCTAATTTAAGGGCTTCGGGTCATTTTGACCCGCGAGAGAAGGATGAAGGTTAAAGGTGATTTGGGTAATTCTTTGGATGCTAAAATACTTTCTCCTATCCCAGTTTCTATCCCAATTTTGCAGATGCAATTATAAGAAAGGAGAAATAAAGAGCGTTTAAACACTTTGTAGCATTTGCAACCTTTTTTCTGTGAGCATGTCAACCTCTGGCTTCACCAATGGCATGAGTTTGGCGTGGGAGAAACTGTTTGACCAAGCAATGAAACAATGTTTGTCAAAGTTGTAAGATCGACGATCGGTCTTGTAAGAAAGTTGTAAGATCAATCTTCTGAAACGATCGGTCATTTCAAAAATAAATAAAAAAGTTTAAGTTTTATAAGCACAAATGCTCGCCCTGCTCTGTTCTGTGATGAGCGTTCGTGACGTCACGTGATACGCAATTACGTTGAAAAGGTCTCACAGAACAGAGCAAGGCGAGCATTTGTGCTTATAAAACTTGTTTATTTATTTTTGAAATGAGCGATGGTTTGGCTAGATAAGACCCTTATTCATCGTCTGGTGTCGTTTAAAGCCCTTTGAAGCTGCAATGAAACTGTCTTTTGGACCTTGAACCCTTTGGGTCCCATTGAAGTCCATTATATGGAGAAAAATCCTGGAATGTTTTCATCAAAAACTTTAATTTCTTTTCGACTGAAGAAAGAAAGACATGGACATCGTGGATGACATGGGGTGAGTAAATTATCAGCAAAAGTTTTTTTAAAAGTGAACTACTCCTTTAAGGCTCCCGGGTGTCCCGTCACGCCCGGTGGATTGCCAACTCTGAAACACATGAGGGCCAAGAGGGGTACTGGAAGGTTTACAAACATCTTTCCAACATACCAACAACTCCTTCCACCATATACCCTGTGCATTATTGTGTTAGCCATCACATGACGGTGTATTTTGTTGTTTCTCATATGAGGGCGTCGCAGAAGCCATGGTGTTTAATCATGGAGGGGATGTTTGGATTTCCGTTGCACTTCACAGGGAAGAAACATGGCTGCTTCATCTTAACCCTTCAAACAAGAACCACATGTTTTTCTCTCCCACACCAACTACCAACCCCTGTCCCCCAAACTACCCGTAACCCAGCCGCCCCCCCACTGCCTTTCCATGAGAAATAGAGGCCCAGATATCTAGAAACACATGTGGTTAGCCATAAAAATGTGCACATGTACTCTTCCCCTCGAAGCCTGTGACCCCTCAACCATGAGAGAGAGAGAGAGAGAGAGAGAGAGAGAGAGAGAGAGAAGAGAGAGAGAGAGAGAGAGAGAGAGAGAGAAGAGAGAGAGAGAGAGAGAGAGAGAGAGAGACCAACAGCAACAACAAAAAATGAGGTCATGATAAGAAAAAACAATACGAGGAAATGACTATGGACAACAATCACACAGATCTTTCGTCAGATGGAAGTCAACAGACTTGTGATTTATCTTTTAATTGAACACACTTCCACACAGATGACCGTTTTCTTTCAACGTAATGTTCACGACTGTCAAACGTTGTCAAAATTATTCCAGTTCACATGTGGAAGCGACAAAAAATACTGAATTGTGAATTTTTAAGGCCAGACAAGGTCAAGTTGAGGTCAATTTGTAGAGAAAGACAACACGCCTGCACATGTATATATTTAAATGCTCATATCTATAGACTGAACATGTAATACGCATGTGCACGCCGTTAGCGCTCTCACGGTTAGATACACAGTTTTTAAGAGTTTACGTGGAGATGAAAACCTTTTTAAACATTTTTCAACGCTTGAACATTTGAACCTGTTTCTAGGTTTGTGTTCTCGAGCCGCAAACACTGTTTTCGTGCAAATAAACGGCCAATACACATTAAAAGTTTTCAGTTTTCAGTTAAAACAGTGTCGTCTAAGTTAATAACTAATGATCTTTGTATCAATCAAATTGTATTGAATCAATCAAAACTAACTTTAGCTGGACAATAACTTTATTCTAGAGCTGCTGTAAAGCCAAAACAATCCCTGTTACTGTAATCTCCTATTATCACTGTAAAGCTGCTTTGAAACAAGCTATATTGTTAAAAGCGCTAGATAAATGAAGGTGACTTGACTTCCCCAAGATACCCAGTGTAAGAGCCTGTGTGGTCTCACTCGACTCGCAAACAGAGATCCCGTGATGCCTATGGACAATAAAGATCACATTTGTTATTAATGTTGCAGGAACCAAAGGGAATTCAGAAATCAGACGTGAGATGAAATCAGACGAGCCACTGATTGGTCCATCACAAGTTATCAGGACCTTAAAGAAAGGCATGTGAAGAGATATTATGGTCTGCTTTACTGAGGCTGTAGTTGCAGCACAGCATTAACAAGTCTAGTCACCTTCATTTATACAGCGCTTTTAACTATAGAGACTGTTTGACAGCAGCTTTACAGTGATAATAGGAGATTACAGTAACAGAGATTGCTTAGGCTTTACAGCAGCTCTAGAATAAAGTTATTATCCAGATAAAGTTAGTTTTTGATTGATTTACTTCTGTTGCAAAGATCATTAGTTATTAAAGCTGCCGTCGGCAACATTTTTTTGATCAATTTCAGTGAATTCGACACTATAATCCGACAGAACAACATAAATAAAGTGGTTTTAGAAAAAACCCAGAGTTTCTAACTCCACCTGGAGCGTGTTATTTGTTTTGCAAAAATCCACAGCTCCCTGTTCATCGGCTCCAATCAGCGCAGGGGGGTGTGAGTTCTGACTGTCAATCACAGATCGGGCACACGCCACCCCTCGCGCACGTTACAATCACATGCACACGCCTGAAGTTCACGCAGTAACGAAGAGTGATGGCGGATGTATCTCACTTTCAAAACACTAAGTAAGCTCATTTAGAGTATAAATGACGTTAGCAATTGCAATCTATCGGTAGATTAGCCAAGGCAGCATACCTGCAAATACTCCATGCTGTTGATGGATGCTGGTGAGACGGGCGCGTTCACAGAAAACCTGTGACGAGCACTGAACTCGGTGAGTCGGTGGGAGGGTATCCGTTGATAGTGGGGGAGGGGCATGAGAGTTGTAAACATTCAAAATTTTGCCTAAGTCCACTCAATCTGCCAGACTTGCCGACTGGAGCTTTAACTTACAAGACACCGTTTTAACAGAAAACTGAACACTTTTAATGTGTTCTGGCCGTTTATTCACACAACAACAGAGTTTGCGACTCAAGAACGCAAAGCTAGAAACAGGTTCAAATGTGCGAAACGTTTTCATCTCTGTGTAAACTTCAAAAACATGAATCTGTGAGAACGCTGACGTATAGATATCGGTATGTAACTGAAACTTTAAGACTATGGGATCATATTATGTTTATATATACTCTTAACTTTTGACTTAGGCACTTGAGCTTAACTACTAAATTGTAGTTGTAAGAATAGCATGAAACATGTGGGCTTGTAAAGGTTTATATAACCAGGCAAGTTCTTATATTCAACAACAGCCTGGCAGGATAAAGAGTTAAAATCTCCTGAAAGACATACACACATACATTACAATACACACACACACGCACGCACACACACACACACACACACACACACACACACACACACACACACACACACACACACACACACACACACACACACACACACACACACACACACACACACACAAAACATTCATTTAAAACATTTACAAGCTGTGATAAAAACACTCCCTAGTAGTTTTTTTAAAAGCAGAGTTTGACTTTCAATGACTTTGAAAAACCACACAGTTTTCTTTCTCGGGATAATCAAAAGAATGTGATGATCTGGTTTAATATGTACTAACATGTGGCGGCAGCAACTCTTGCAGATATTTGGGTAATAGACTTTATCAATAAAAATGACCCAGTGTATTTTCCCATCTAATGTTTTAAATTAGCGAACAGCCAAAAAGAAGAAAATCAAGAGTTATAAATACTTCTTATTTTAATTGTATCACTTTATCTGAACATTCAACTGCGCAAAAATGTTTATAACAAAATGGCCGCCTGGAATGCAGATGTTAATGAGATTTTAGCTTAATCTGGTGCAATTACTTTTAATTGTGCATTATCCCTGTAAAAATAATACAGTAAGTAAGTAAGAATGAAGAAAGTGAAAACGAACTGATTACCATGATTCATATTCAAAATGTAAAGCAATTGTTGTTTGTATGCAGTCCTAGTTCCAGTAGTGAATATAGATTATAGAATGTATATTTCCAGAAGAAAATGTAAGTGGTGCTTGCAGTGGCAAAACTCGCCGCTCGGTTGCTAGGGTGTGGTACCCGATTGCATACGAGCCAACAAACATGTCTGTGCGATGTTCTGGTGCTAAAATATGGCGTATTCATGTGTTCAGGTGGTTTCTAGAGTGTTCTGGGTGGTTGCTAGGATGTTGCTAGGTGGTTGCTAGGGTGTTCTGGGTATAATATAATAATAATTGTATAATATTTCCTCTCACACAGGAGCATGTGCTAGTTTGCTGTTTGCGAGTCACAGCCTTAAAGGGATACTCCACTTTTTTTTGGAAATAGGCTAATTTTACAACTCCATCAGAGTTAAACAGTTGAGTTTTACCGTTTTCGAATCCATTCAGCCGATTTTCTGATATTTAGAAGAATATCAGTAAGCAGACCGTTTCTGGTCCCATTGACTGCCATAGTAGGAAAAAAAATATACTATGGAAGTCAATGAGACCAGAAACTTTCTGCTTACTGATATTCTTCTAAATATCAGAAAATCGGCTGAATGGATTCGAAAACGGTAAAACTCAACTGTTTAACTCTGGGGGAGTTGTAAAATTAGCCTATATTAAAAAAAAAAAAGTGGAGTATCGCTTTAAGTTTACATTCTATGAATTATATTACAAAATAAATTGTTGCTCCGTGGACGTCCTCCGTCCTCAACCCCAGTTTTCAGGCTGATTTTCAAAAAGTCTTGAAGAAAGAAATGAAGAAAGAGTTGCTCAAGGGAACACTTGACTCGACAATGGCAGCCGGCACAGTCGCTTGCCTTTAGAGACTCTTCAGGTGTACAGCGTGACCTTTCATGATGAAAGTGCAGAAAGTGGTATTTTAACAATACCGGGATGACCTTTCAATATAAAAGCCAGTATAAGAATTGTATGAGAGAGAGAGAGCGAGAGAGAGAGAGAGAGAGAGAGAGAGAGAGAGAGAGAGAGAGAGAGAGAGAGAGAGAGAGAGAGAGAGAGAGAGAGAGAAAGAGAGAGAGAAAGAGAGAGTGTCTTAAACTCTTCAAAAACGTGAATCTATGAAAACGCTGACAGGTTTGCACATGTGTATTATGATATGAGCGTTTGAATATATATGCACATGCATGTAGTCTTTCTCTACAAATTGACCTCAACTTGAATCAAATTACGTGTCAGGCCTTAAAAATTCAAAAAGTACTTTATTAAAATAAAGAGAATGGGCAAGAAAATGAAAAGATAGAGTCTGATCAACCATAACAAACAAAGACAAGCTCCTTCCACATGCACACTTATCTTAGCTCTAGTTCGGTGTCTTTAAAAATGGCTGATTTCAAAATATAGCGAACGGGCACGAAAATGAAAAGGTAGTGAGTCGGCTGATCAACTATAAAAACAAGGCCAATGGGCATATAAAAGGAGCACGGGTGTGTGTAATCATCATAACCTGTGTACGCATCTCCACCAGAGACACGAGATGGGGATATATCTGTGCCCTCGCAGGACTGGCTCCATACTTCTGTCTGTGTCTCTCGCTCTTTCTTTTCGTCTTCCTGCTGCAATTCTTTGCCTTCAGAAACCATTAGTGCCCATTCAAAATAAACATCAAGGGAGCGCTTTGATGTGTCTCTTGGCAATAGCCCATGTCTCAGTCTCTGTCGCTCTCTTTTCCTTCTTTTTTCTTCCTCATTTATCCTTTAACCCTCCTCCCACACACACACACACCACACACATGCTATCTTCTTTCTCCCACGTTTCACAGCCGAATGTTTTTACCTGGCAAATAAATCTATCAACAGAGACCCATTTTTTTGGCAGAACCGGTTCTCTGTTAAGTGTAACAAAAGTGAAGCAGCACAATAGCCCTGGCCTGCCATGCGAGCTAATGTTGGCTGGGAAGTGAACTAAGGCCGCTTTAGCTGTCTCTTTCTCTCTCTTTCACACACACTGACGCTGGTTAAAGCCGCCGGAGTAGCGCTTAATGCCAATTACCACCCCGCACAATGAAGTGAATGAAACAGTTAGCGAGCCCCTGGCACACACACTGCCTGATATGGTTACTCTTCTGCCTCCCACGTGCTTCGCTTTGTGCCGTGAGAAGTGAAAGAGCGCTGATATCATCAATCCAGACGTTGTCTAAACGACTTGGGGGTTAAAGGAGAACTCCGGTCAATTTTAACATTGAGCTCATTTTTTTGTAAATTTGGAGTGCTGTCAGTACAGAGAACAACGACAAAAATCGGTGTTTCCTACACCGTGTTATCCTCTTTTTAAAATGTGCACCCTGTTGACTTCAATGGGGCAAGTTTAAACCTGCTTTTAGCCTCTTAACATCATTGATGTGTCATTTTAAGTGAACAGCCATGTGAGTGATTTTATTCAGAGTGAACACGGTGAAAGATATGAATAAAGATGTGAAAGATATGAATAAAAATGATGTTTATTCAGCCAGCTCACATACCTGTATTTACTTCCTGTTTTCGGTCGAAGTCCACAGTAGTCGATTGTCGAATTATCTTACTACTGTGGACTTCTGATCGAAAACAGGAAGAAAATACAGGTATTGAGCTGGCGGAATAAACATCATTTTCAGATTGACCGTGGTCACTCTTAATAACATCACTCATATGGCTGTGCACTTGTAATGACACATCAAGGATGTTAAGAGGCTAAAAGCAGGTTTAGAACTTGCCCCGTTTAAGTCAACAGGGTGCACATTTTAAAAAGAGGATAACGCGGTGTAGGAAACACCGATTTTTGTCGTTGTTCTCTGTACTGACAGTACTCCAAATTTACAAAAAAATGAGCTCAATGTTAAAATTGACCGGGGTTCTCATAAATCAGCGCGTAAGTCTCCCTGCGTTGACACCTGCGATTTCCATGACAAGTCAAGTCACTTTCATTTATGTGACTCTTTTAACAATATAGACTGTTTCAAAGCAGCTTTAGGTAGAAATTACAGTAACAGAGATTGTTTGGGCTTTACAGCAGCTCTAGAATAAAGTTACTGTCCAGATAAAGTTAGTTTTGATTCATTCACTTCCGTTGCAAAGATCATTAGTTATTAGAAAATAATGCAACAAAGTTTGTTTCTAGAAGAAAATAGCATCACAGTCCAGCTTAAGTAAGTTCAGTGATGTTTCATTTTTGTTGTAAAAATATACACTACGTTCAAAACTTTGGGGTCAATACGATAAAAAAAAAAAGAGATTAATACTTTTCTTCAGAAAGGACACATTAAATTGATCAAAAGTGACAGTAAAGACATTTATAATAATGCAAAATATTTATTTTTTTAATTAAATGATTTTCTCTTTAACTTTCAAAGAATCCTCAAAAAAAATTAATCACGGTTTACACAAAAATATGAAGCAGCAAAACTGTGTTCAACTGTGATAATAATCATAAATGTTTCTTGAGCATCAAATCCTCATATTATAGTGATTTCACACAGGAATAAATTACACTTTACTATATATTCACATAGAAAACAGCTGATTTACATTACAATAATATTTTACTGGGTTTGTTTTGTATTTTTAATCAAATAAATGTAGCCTTGGTGAGCAGAAGAGACTTCTTTTAAAAACATTAAAAATCCTTCCGACCCCAAACTTTTGAACAGTAGTGTTTATAGATATATATACTGAACAAAATTATAAACGCAATACTATTGTTTTTGCCCCCATTTTTCATGAGCTGAACTCAAAGATCTAAGACCTTTTCTATGTACACAAAAGGCCTATTTCTCTCAAATATTTATGTATAATATATTCTCAAACAAATAAATCATTGTGCTGTGTGATAAAACGGCACATTGTAGTGTGGCCTTTTATTATGGACAGCCTAAGGCACACCTGTGCCACAATCATTTTGTCTAATCAGCATCTTGATATGCCACACCTGTGAGGAGGATGGATTATCTCGGCTCACTAACACAGATTTAGACAGATTTGTTAACAATATTTGAGAGAAATAGGACTTTTGTGTATATATAAAAAGTCTTTGAGTTCAGCTCATGAAAAATGGGGGCAAAAACAAAAGTGTTTATGATTTTGTTCAGTATATATATATATCTAGCTCTGGAGAGGTGAGTCAATGCAGGCGGATCAATAATATTGTTGAATATGAAATGAAATTTCCCCAACAAACAGACCTCTCCAGGGTTGCGGGATGTTGTTACGGGAGCGTTTAGGTCACGGCCGTTCAGGGAAATACAGCTAAGAGTTTCCTAGATGATTTCACGATCAAAGCACAGGAAACTTTAAAATAGAGTTCACTAGGACAATTAGGAGACGGGAAGTGACAAGTCGAGGGTCATGCGTGCTCTGATCTCTGCCAGGCTTTATTTGTCAAAGAAAAAACACTCTCCCGCAAGACACTTAGCACTGCAACCTATCGCTAAGCTCGTACAAACAAGACTCTAGTGGCCAAATTACTGCTGCATTTATTAATTTTCTACGAGGGAGCAAATTAAAGGCTGATAATGGGAACAAATATGGCTGGGATTTCTCACCGGGGTCTGAAGTACTTCATTATGCCGGAGCATTGTCTCTGAGCAGTGGTGATTCCAGGGGCATTTTAATCCTCCAATTAGCCCCGGGAAAAACCAGTTGCCCCGGCTCTGGCAGAGCTCTCATCTCCAGGGCAGAGGAGCAAGTGTGGAGAGGCTCTCGAGAAAAACACGTCCTACCTTCACTTTATAGTGAACAGGGTTTCAAACTAACACCCAAACACGCCAAATCAACAGTAGCCAAGTTTCCATCCACTTGTCAATCGAATTATTTGAAGTTGGGTAAAAAAACTCATGTGAATAAAGCTGGTGAAAGTGTGTTTCCATCCAACGGCTTTAAAGCGCATAAAAACCTGTGTGTAATGACGTCACATGCTGTTCTGCGATCAAATTGCTTTATCGAATTGATTTGAGACATTTTAAGGTGTTTCCATTCATTTTCGCACTGAATTGCACAACATTCAAGCAAACATTTGCCAACAAAGTTTTGCTAGACAAAATGAACGTGCGTAATAACGTTTCCATCAGCGTTTATCACATAAGCCGTATATCCATCAAGATAAAATCCCATGATGCATTTCATTTGAGTCGATATTCATGACATCAATCGAATTTTACTGTTTCCATAAGGCATTTTCCATTCCATATCACTTAATGCGGATAAAAACGTCTGGATGGAAACATAGCTAGTGTTGGGTAACGCTCAAATCACGACCCAATTTGGCGTGTTACTTATTATTTTCACTTTGCTGGAGAAGTTCATGTGAGCATAATTTTGCGCATTTTCGTCCTCATGATATATTAAAGGTCCCATATTGTACAACTTTCTGAAGTTTATTTTAGGTTTTGATGTCCTTAAGAATTATATATTTGTGGTATAAGTACCAAAAAAAACATGTCAATATATGTTTACAGCTCTTTCTCAGGAGCTCTGCCAAGAACAGCTCAAGTTTGGCCTGTCTACTCAATATTCATGAGCCTCTCTTCTGATTGGCCTGTTGTTTTCTGAGTGAGCCACCATTGGTCGGGATGGAGACTGAAGGCGGGGACTGAGTAGTTCTGACATCACAAATATACAGAAGTCACAACGGCTCGTGAAAAGGCACAGCTACTTTACCCAGGCTGTGTGTATGTGTGTGTGGATCCACTGTTTTGAAACTTATATGGTAGTTTCATAGACCCAAGATCTCTGTTATCATGAAAAAACCCAGGAAATTTCAGTTTCCACAATATGGGACCTTTAAACACAGTGTACACTCTGGCTTACTTGAACACACACGCCACTAATAAATAACGGCACGCTTGTTCATTTGCATTGAAGCAGTGAAGATTAAAAAGCATTTGGTTAACAGAAAAGACATTATTTACCAACATTCTACATTTGTTTGGTGTTCTTTATTAATCTGTCCACCTAAAAAACACATTTATGGTGAAAAGGATGAAAGAGGAAGATTTATTTGAATAAGAAATGAAATCCAAATTTTATAATATATATATGTATCTCTAAACTGTGATGCAGTTAATCTGGTTAATATCTCGCTTTATTTTGGGCTAGTAGAAGTTCTGAATGGCCGGTAACTTAAAAATGTAGTAGCCAAATTGGCCGGTGATTAAAAAGTTAATTTCAAACCCTGATGGTGAATACTTGAAATACTAAACTAAGGCAGCCATCCGCCAAAATGGCGAGAAAACCCACCTAACATTTGAATTATGTATCTATATATCATAATGGGCTGTTCTTGAGCTCGAGGGAAGAACTGGAGGTTTTCTGGGAAAGGCCTTCACCTTGGAGTTGGTTTCTCATGGAAGGAGCTACAGGGGGTGAGATTTTAATTAAGCATGGAGGTGCTGGGGGGGAATGATCCATGAACAAAGCCTTCAGTGGTGTACAAACAGCCACAGCGTTACCCCCGACTGGCAGGAACCCCGCACGCTCTTTAATGGATGGGATTAACATCCAATCAGGGAGTCTCTTTATGATATCCTCATGCTATCATTCATCTCGTCCTTAGCAAACTTCCTGTTAGATGCCCTAAAACTGGTCTCAGAAGAGTCTAAAACTGTGAGGAGGAGATTAACTGGTAAAAGTATAACTTTAAGATCATGAGCAGGTTAAAGCTAAATATGAGACTTAAGCATTTTGTTTTTGGTCCAGATTTTAGGGGAAATGTGTTGAATAGGAAAAGTTATACACGTTTCATTTTATGGTGTGAGGACTGTACTCCAAATGGTGACTGAAAACCTTCTCAAATTAGTATTATAAATTATTTTATCAAATATGATGGGTGTTTCAGTACTGTGGACCATTCTGCAGACGTTTTGGTGGACATACACTACTAGCCAAAAGTTTTTGATGGGTAATATTTGTTGTGTTTTTAAAATAAGTTTATTATAGCTTATTACAGCTCTTCTGCTCACCAAGGCTGCGTTTATTTGATTAAAAATACCAAAAAAATTTGAATGTAAATCAGCTGTTTTCTATGTGAATATATATAAAGTGTAATTTATTCCTGTGATCAAAGCTGAATTTTCAGCATCATTACTCCAGTCTTCAGTGTCACATGATCCTTAAGCATCAAATCATCATATTACACTGATTTCTGAAGGATCATGTGACACTGAAGCTTCAGCTTTGATCACAGGAATTAATTACATTAATTAAAATATATTAAAATACAAAAAAATATATTATGAAAATGAAAATTTTTTCTATTTTTAATCAAATAAATGCAGCCTTGGTGAGCAGAAAAGACTTATTTTAAAAACATTAAAAATCTTACCGACCACAAACTTTTGACTGGTAGTGTGTGGCTCTTTATGGGTCTGATTCCAGGGAATACACACACACACACACACACACACACACACATGACACTCAAACAAATGAAAACAAGTGAAGGTGCAAAAATCATTCGAACAAACTCTCAACCAAACACAGAAGTTAAGCACACACACATGCTGGTTTTCATTTAAAAAATATAACTTTTAATAAAGGCTACATCTCTTCATAATTACAATAATTAAAGTACCAAGTTGTCTTTAAAATGAAGCTCTATATAATGCATAATTTACATTTTAAGTGGAACACAAACAAAATTTGGGGAGGAAAACACTGAAAAGTAATGTCATGATTACAAGATATCCAAAGCATAAAAAACTTATTTTAAACATAAACCCCTCAGAAAAGCAAGGGAATATTCACACCCTGAAACAGGGCAGCACACAGCATGGTATCCATGTAGGCACAGGTACTGTATAAACACTAGCTATGGCATGTTTGTATCCACGCATGCCAATTTATCCTACTCCAGGCCTTTCCATTCAACCGTTACACAGGACATTAACCCTTTCCATGCACACTCTCTGATCTCTCTGAATTTACGTTTTTTTTTTAAATAGTATGACTTACTATTACGCATTACGTTGTTTTTTTAACGAGTTTTGGAACAGGTTCCAGGACAAGGCTATTGGTTCCTGTGCAATGTCTGGACCTTAAACCAAAGGCACTAAAGATGATGCAACGACTATTAACTGGGCGTTAAAGGTAGACATTTCCACCCAATCAGCAGAGAGGTTTGGAGAGGTTCGTTCTCATTGGCAAGAGGAGAAAATTCCTGGTACAAGTCTTTTGAGTTAAGGTGACGTGACTCTTAGACATCCGTTCCATGCATGTATAACATTGGAAAGATCTCCCAATCAAATAAGCAGCTTGTCCATCATCTGAACACAGGTATGAGGGGAATGACAGTTTAATAAATAGCAATAAAGTCTTTAACTTGTGACAGAAGCATATTATAACTTTGTGTACATATGAGCACCTCTGTATTACACATGCACACATTCTCGCATTCAACACATGTATACACATTTATAATTATCACAAATGCTGGTCAGCAGTTCATAGTAAGGTAACACACCAATGTTGGCATGTTGTAGTCCAAATAAGCAAGTGGTTCGACTGCATCTTCATTGGTCATAACATCTTAGTTTTCCAAAGCGAAGGAACAATGATGCATTGCTGGTTCAGATCCCTCTGTACTTCATAGGCTAGTATTCCTTCAATAGCATGGTACGCCAAAGCGTCTAAACTTCTTAAGCTTCATAAAACGTCTATGTTCTGCTCTTCGAGTTAGTCTTGAGTGCTGGGTAAGTCCACATGTGGGCTGTCATGTTCATCTAGTCCATTCTTTCCACTTTGCCGAGGATTTTGCCCTCATACATGGGCAGAACTGTGCAGTCGTCCCAGACCTCCTCAAACACGGCACCACATTCAAACTCATCACTGGCCTTCTTGAAGTAGTACCTGAAACAGAAAACATGTATGATCAACAAACTGCTGATGGCATTCAAAAACATATATACTATATGCCAAAAGGCATTCTTCTATTTCAGAAAATCCAAGCCAATGGACCAATTCATGTTGACTTTAAATATCCGGTAACACTTTATTTTGATGGTCCCTTTTGACTATAAACAACTTTGCAACTACATGTCAACTTTCATTAGAGCATTAGTAGACTCTCTGCTTAATATCTGCTAACTCTTTATTGTGATGCTCCTCCAACAGACATTATACTGACTATAAGTAACTTTGCAAGTACATGTCAACTTATTCTAACCCAAACTCTGCTAGTACTCTCTCTCTGCTAGCTAGAGAAGAGCTAGTACTCTCTCTCTTACTAGCTAGCTAGTACTCCTCTCTAGTAGTACTCTACTAGTACTCTCTCTCTAGTAGTACTAGTACTCTCTCTCTACTAGTAGCCTACTAGTACTCTCTCTCTACTAGTACTAGTACTCCTCTCTCTACTACTACTAGTACTCTCTATCTACTAGTACTCTCTCTATCTACTAGTACTAGTACTCTCTCTCTCCCCTAGTACTCTCTCTCTCCACTAGTACTCTCTCTGTCCACTAGTACTCTCTCTGTCCACTAGTACTCTCTCTCCACTAGTACTCACTCTCTCTCCACTAGTACTCTCTCTCTCTCCACAAGTACTCTCTCTCCACTAGTACTCTCTCTCCTAGTACTCTACTGAGAGTTAGTAGACATGTAGGTGTGACACTACTTATAGTCAACAGAATCTGTTAAAGGAACCATCAAACTAAAGTGAAATCAGATATCCATATCAGACACTAATGCTATCCTGCATTGCACTCCTCTATTTGGGGGACAAAGAGTGGCTTTAGCCTAAATTAGAGGGTCTGTTAAACACCACCACCAATCAACCATCAGGCTTCTTGTGTCTAATTGGGAGCTCTGTGAGCAAATGACGGGGATCTTTCACAAGGGTTGACATTTTTGGGTGCCGAGGAGTCTACACTCACTTTTTTCATTACCACATTGTGATGGGGACGAGTCTGAGCTTAATCTAGTGTTTGACCTTGATGAATAGCCTCCTTGCCTCATTTCTATTGTCCGATTTGTCCCTTTCCCTCCACCTCTGATGCACTAATGATCTCCACCTCCTCCAGAAGGAAGAGAAAACAGTGGGAGGGGAGGGAGTGGTGAGGTTTGCCTCAGTAATTGGCTTTGTAATGGAAAATGCCCCCTCTCACTAAATTGCGCTGCGGTGCATGCTAGGTTTTTACAAGCAAACACCACCAAGTCATAGAAACAGTTCACATAAAACACACACAGGAATAACCATGACTCAAAACAACAAGCAACGAGAACAAAGTTTCTTTTCTTCTTTCAATATGTCGGAAACAATCCATTGTTTTCCCACTGCCCAGGCTTAACTTCATAAATGAGGGACAAACCGGAATACTTGCAACATGGCACATAATTACATCCTTATTTCTGGAGAATAAGCTATATCCTCCTCCGCAAAATCTTCAAAAGGGCAGCATGGCTCTTATTTGTTTGAAAAAAGAGAGAGAGGGAGAAGAAGAAAGAAAAAGAGAAAGAAGTCTTTCCATCGGAGCATGTTTTATATGGCAAGATTTTTCTCTTCGCAACATCTGGCACCAATATCGTCTGGCAACTCTGGCAGTACTGTTCTTTGTTGAATTTCTGCCATGTTGAAATGACCCGACTCCACACATTTTCTGCGATTAAAACCTTCAGCTTTGAATTCCCTTTTCCTTGAAAATGTGCATGGTCAGAGAGGAGTCTTTAACATTGGGAATTTTTCAATATTCATATAGAATACGGGCCTCAGACAAACCATTTTACACTGAGTTGATAAACTAGGGTTATCTAGATCTAGATAACCCTGCAACCGCATGTTCAACATGGCGCATTAAAGATTTTGGTCAAGGGGATTTAAAAGCTATAACCAAAAAAGTTCCTCAATTGTGCTTTTATGGAGACAACATGCACAAGGAAAAGCATTGGCGGCCATCCGACAATACCCCATTCAAATAAAAAGGGCAAAACAAAGAGAGCCTTTGATATAAATGAGAAGTAATCATTAAAAAAAAATAGTCTTATGTAAACACACACACAAATGTATGAGCGCAACATAGCTTGATACAATTGTTGAAAAATGTGTGCGAGTCTTTGTGCATCAAATGAAAGGCCTGGGCTTCAAAGAGCTGCTTATTAAATGTGCCTTAAGATGAAATCAATACCAGATGTGACCAAACGGCTACAGTTAAAATTCCCTCATTCTTTCTCTCTCTGTGCAACCACCCCTCTCTCTTTCCTGTCGTCTTAACTCCATACTTGCTGCTAATGTGAATGTTTACAGTAAACACCGTAGTCTTGCAGAGACCAACACAACCAGTGTTAAAACACATCAACAAATACCTTGCAAGAATATATTTTGGGTCAGCCAATTGCAAAACTAATATATACAAATTCAAAGTCTTCAGCAGCCTTAAAATCAACAACCACCAAACATAATTTCCCTAGTAATTATCTTCAGCAGCCTTAATATCAACAACCACCAAAAACATAATTTCTCTAGTAATTATCTTCAGCAGCCTTAATATCACAACCCCAAAAACATAATTTCTCTTGGAATGGAATTGAGAGTATACCTGTAGTTGCCTTTTTTCCGTAGTTGTTCCTTGAAGTTCCAAGTGTGAGGCTGTGTGTTTTCATCATCTGCGGTACGGGATTCCTCACCGCAAAAGAAGTACGTGACCACTGTCTCTGAGCCCAAACTACTGTGCAACTGACATCTTCTTGAGATCTTTCGGTCTGTAAAGACAAACAGAGATGAAAACAATTGTAAAGATAAATCACAGGAGAGTAAAATGTTAGCTAGGCCTTTAAGATCAGAACAAGGTGGTGTTTGCTAAGCGGCACTGTTACTATTGCTCATGTAGGATTAATGACTTGAACTCTAAACCCTAATTATCAACCTTCAAGATTGTTTTAAATATTAGTTCATGACTAGGTTAATATTTTCTTGGTTAAGCACACTAAAAAAAAAACTAAAAAAACAGAACAGTGTTTTAGTCAATACTTTTCTCAATAGTTGATTCAAATGCAGTACTTTGAGATTAACAAAGTGATTCTGTCAGAGTTGAATAAAGAGAATGATGGCCAAGATTAGACAGATCAAATATGTCCTATATTGGCCCCTTTCCCCACATCGTAGTGCTACACCAGAAAGCCTTATCCCAGCCTTAGACTGTGACAGAAGGTTAGCAATTAAAAATAAAAAAAGGGTTTTGCCATCAGGTGGCCAAAGCTCCACACTTTAAATACTAGCCAGGCCCAGAAACCAAGAGGAAAAACAACCAAATGTTCTTGAAAGAGGGGAAAGACTAATGACTGCAAAGCATTTGAGGACTGTCGCACTGCATGCATGCCTGTGTCATTCATCATTGAACAATGAATTATAGAATTGGGAGATACGTACTCATCCGTTTGAAGCACTGAACTGCCATTTTGAACAGGCACTGGGTGACTCTTGTCTCTCTGAAGGCTTGATGTTGAATGCCTGTGAAGTGGAACCAATATAAATCAATAAGAACATCAATCAAGAGATTTTAGAAAGAAAATGCATACAAAGTGTTAAAAAAAGGTGTAGACTGGATGTCATACCTCTGTTTAGAGGGTTTGGAAACTTCCTCCAGGCGTCTACGGGCCTCTTCCAGCTGTGCTAGGGTGTTGGGAGGGGGTAGAGGTGGCATGGCAGGGTCCTGAACGAAGGGGTGTGCGGGCTGATGGGCACGGAGATGCCCACTGCTTCCACCACCTCCCCAGGTGTGTGTGCGTGGGGAGTCCAAACAGTGCAACTTCTTTACATTTTGAGTGCTGCAACAATAGACAATTTCACCGTGTAAGTAAATGGCACAAAGACTCACTGGAATCAAGAAAATAAAATTTCCGAGTGAGAATAAAATAATCAAGTTTTAGTGTCAGTACTACTACTACTACTACAATAAACTGCTATATATAAAATGTTAAATATAATGTATAATAATGCAATGGGGGAATATTTGTGGGTCCTGATAATGCCAAATAAAAAGTGGCCTACATTATTTTAAATATACCTAGTCAGTGACAGAGTGCAAGCATATTCGTCTAAAATAATTCTGTATTTTCAGTTACAGAATCAGGAATATTTTAGTGTCACCATTGTCCTGTGCATTGGGTTTCCAGCACCAAGTACAAGCCTATTCATTTACACACACAATGTAATATCAAATTTAGGTTAACCTTTTACCAATTGTCTTGGAGTATCGCACTAATATCGTATCATGAGTTCAGTATCGTGATATATACGGACATGACGGTATCGTTACACCCTGTTACTCCCTTGTCCTAACTAAACATTGGTAGTAGTAAAGACGCATGCACAAGAAAAAAAGAGTTACAACATAGACATGACAATAGTTGCAAAACAGACCTGTGGGGCTTGTGCTTGGTCTGTCGGTCGCTCTCAAGGATCCACTGCCAAACGTTTTGAGACCGGTCTGTACTGTCAGCTGGCAACTGAAGGAGACTGTTCTCCAGCCCTTCCGTGTTCACCTCCTCTCCAGATTTACACAAACGCTTGGATAAAGAGCTGCAATGCCTAGCAGCAAGAAAAGAAAAGAAGTTAAAAACAAGTTCTATCTATTGACACAAGGATGCCACAATTAAAAAGAAAACGTATGTAAATAAAGAAAAAAGTTGTAGTATACCCCAAGGCCACTTCTGCAGGGCTGCCACACTGGTCTCGGCCCAGACTCCGACTGCGAATGTAAGGGGCAGAACAGCAATCTGAAGACCCATGGCACAGGCACTGCACCCGCTGGGTCGCCTCTGCCTCAATCTGCTCCTTGCTTTTGGGCCCAGCGTGGTGATGGATGTAGTGGTGATGGATGTGCTTGGTTGACTGTCTGGAGAGGAAGGCCTTGGCTGGCACGTGTCCATTCACAGAGCCAGACTGCGACCTGGTGCTGGGACCTCCCCGAGGGAGTGGGCGCTGTTCAGGAGAGCGGGAGCGTGGGGAATGCCGAAGCATTCCTGGAGACTGACAGCCAGGAGTCTTGAGGACTCGGGAAAGGTGCTCGTCCAGGATAGCCTGGGGGTCCTCCTCGTAAGAGCCAGGAGGGAGCAAAGGCAGAGAGTGGGATGCACTGCTTCCAGACACCTCAGATTCATCCCGTTCTTCCTCCTATAAGCGCACACAGAAACGCGAATTTTAAAAGAAATACTTGCAAACAGCCATTTAGTGGAACTGTTTAAGGTAGTGGTCTCAAACTCAATTCTTGGAGGGCCACAGCTCTGCAAAGTTTAGCTCCAACCAGCTCACACCTGCAAGGACGTTTCTAGTAATCCTGAAGACCTTGATTAGCTGGATCAGGTGTGTTTGATTAGGGTTGGAGCAAAACTGTGCAGAGCTTTGGCCCTCCAGGAATTGAGTTTGAGACCACTGGTTTAAGGAAACCAAACTCAACTCTTTAACTATTTGACAGTGACAACATTTTCCGAGAATTGCAGCAATACAAACCTCCTGAATCTGTTGAAGTCTCTCCTCCAGGGAGCTCATGGTTTCCTGTTCCCGCTTCAGACGCTCCAGTCTGGCTATCAACTGTGCTGCAAATGCTGCTGGCTCCACGGGAGTCATCTCCTTAGGTGGCCGCCGCGTCCTCTGCACAATCAGAGAGAGAGAGAGAGAGAGAGAGAGAGAGAGAGATACAGATTAGCAAGAAGACCAGACAGTACAGGAGGGGTTGATTTCTACAGCTGCCCTCCCTGCATAAGTCCACTGCCCATCCAAACACAGACACATGCCCCACACCACTGGCATGGGCCGCTGCCGGCATGAGCAGTTGGTCACGCTCTAAGGAGCCTCGGCTTGTTCCCTCTGTAGTGCAACCAAGCCATCAGCCCGGCCTGTGAAGTGAGGCAGCTTCAAAGAGCCCTCGTCAAATATCAAACGCTCACCAGGGGCGGCAGGGACACTGGCTTTACATCTAGCAATAAAAGTCACATATCGACAGGGGGAAAAAGGAGGGAGGCAAAGAAAAAAGGAAAGAGGGGGGATTAAAAGAAGAGAAAGTAAGATGGTGAGATGTGTGCCGCCACTAGAGGAGTCAAGCGGTGGGAGATCAGAAGCGCCGAGGTAATTTATTCCCCCCCATACGACAGCGGGCACCTTTGAGCTACAGTAGCCACATTATCCTCCTTCCCCATGTGTGTGCGTCTCACACAAGGATTTTCAATCACTTTCTTATTATTTTTATTATTATTTTGCGCCCTGCCTTTCTTGATTTGGCTTCCTCTTTCCATCTCTTTGTGGAGATGAAGGGAAAGACGAAAGAGAGAAGAAAGGAAGACGAGTTGCTGGTGAGACTTGCAGCAGCTCTAGGCCCCTGCTGCCTAAAAGTAACATCCCGGGAGAGGCAGACAGTCGGCACCAAATCAGAAGGGAAATATTACAAGATAGAACAAAAAGGATGGAAGGAAAGAGAATGAGAGAGAGAGAGAGAGAACATAGAAAATGGGAAGTTTTTCCAACACAGAGCATGTATGGGAGTACAAGTGCACAAAGAGTGACCAAAGTGACGGGGAAGTGGAAAAAAGAAACAAAAAGGAGAGTAAGAAAGGATGAGGAGGGTGGATACGGGTTTGTTTGACTTGATTAACAAGTTGTCTTTCCAAACCCTCTCTCCAAACACAAATTGACCCTCTCTTTTTTCTGCTTTCAGGGAGACAGGGAGGAAACGAGGGAGAGGGGGATGGAGGGTGCTGTTGGAGGACTAAAAAGGGTGCAGCTCAGTTGGAAGTTGTCACTTCCCTTGAAGTCAGCCCCATTCATCCGCTGATCAAAGCGCTCTCAGAGAGAGACAGTTGATTTTGGTGCCTCAGGATAAAACAGACTCATTTAGTGCGGCGTGGCAGTTTATTAAGAGTCATTATCCGGGAAAGAGCACAACACCACGAACGGTCCACAACCATGAGAGTGTAATGCTTTTTAATTGGGGGTGATGTTGGAGTTGTGTGTGTAGTTCAGAAGAATGGCAAGGACACTTACAGGGAACGGAGGTAGAGACACTTGGCCGTTCATCCTCATGTTGCGCTGCATCTCTCGCTGTATTTGTTTTTTACTTCCCAGCTTGTAAGGAGGGATGGCATCTCTATCAGGACACATAGAGAACGATGAAGGTTATTCACTGCCCATACTCATACACAAACATACACATGCTGCACAAACATCTTTAGCACCAATAGAGTGTTTCAAAGAAACTCAAAGACAAACAGATCAACACTTAATATGTTGTGGAAATAATGGCCCAGAAAAGAGTGCACTCTCACCCTGTGAACTCTTGCCCAGCACAGACGCCCAGGGTCACGATCAAACCCAGCAAAACAAATGTTGCTACTAATGCCAACGCACATTCAAGCACAGCTACCGACATCTATATGACATAACCAATAACAATAAAAAGACGTCTCGTGTTTCCATAAACATTTCTAATCCATCTAATCCATGGCAGAATGTTCCTAAACCTCCACCTCTTCAATCTTGCCATTTCTTGCCTCTAAATCCAGACATCTTTCTCATCCTTCGTATTGCTTTTTTGTGCTTTTTTTTAAAGCCAGGCCAGTTTCCTTTGCTCTGTTCTGACTCTGAAGTGTATGACCTAGCCCAAATGCAGTTTCCAGCACGTCTTTGAAAGCTCACAGTCATGCGCATAAAGCCGTCGCTCCAATCTTCATTTGGCAAGCGCTCGGCAGTCAGCCTCTGATCTTGCGCACATCAAAAGGCTGGTTTGTAAGATAAGGTAATGTTTGAAGTCGGCGCAGCGGCATTCCCTAGCGTCCAAGTAAATCCATAAATAAGATATAAGCAAAATTTCCCCCACTTCTCCTCCCCTCCCTCGCTCCCTCCCTCCCTTTATCTGGAATTCAGATTCTGATTTAACGCTGTGCCTTTTAACTCAAATAAAAACGCAGCTATTCCAATCAAATCAGCCTCCAAATAAAGAACACAGAGGCTGTTTTTCCCACCGCGTATGCTACTTCAAAGTGGCACAAATAAAAACAAAAAATAAAATAAGAAATGCAATGGCTAAATATGGGTAAAATCATTGGACAGGAGCATCTAGATAAAACAAAGTAAATGTTTGATAAACTTTTTTTTCATGGATTCATTTGAATGAATGTTGTAACCTCGTAAGTACTACTATAGTGCAGTTCCTACTAGCGTATACTTCCAATGGGAGATGATTTGATTTGAGTCACCCAAGAAAGCTGTTGCACATTTCGTTTAAAAAAAAGTGCTGAATGGTTGCACCTATCAAAATATTAATCTTTGGTTCAATCAGCCCACTGTCCACAGACACTTTCTCTGTTCTGAGCTTTGGGGTGTCACAGGCTGGCTGTGCTTTATGGGAATCTCCTATTCACTTGTGCAAGTAATTTTCAAAGCAGCCAGCCACCCTCTTATCCCTCTAAGCTCCCGGGGCCTAACAATGGGCTGAAAGCGATTCAGTTAAGCCTTTCATCCAGCATGCACTTTATTTCTCACTCTCTGCACTTAGCTATGCACTCGCACAATTGCCTCTGCCGCAAACACAGAGGGGGGAGGGCTGCTTTCAGGCTGAGGTGGGGTTGAATGGGTGGTGTACGTGAGCGTCTGGGGGATGGGGGTCCCAAACACCCTAATCCCAGGTGACCTGCTCTTGTGCTCCAGAAATGGCTAACCTCTCAAAGGCCTAGCTGACACTGAATCCCTCCGTTCCAGCCGCGGTGGGCTCATACCAAACCTCCCTGCGAGTTGAGATTCCTTTAATTTACTGCCAAAGCACCTCATTGAGTGTCTCATAGTCCACATGGCGAGTCCCCCCCCCCCTTTTTTTCCTGGGACAATGGCAAAACCAATAAATAATGACTGTCTTTGGTGACTATGTTGTGCAAAGTCTGAAAAGAAAGCCCTTGAAGATCAAAGCTATATGGGAAAAGAACATGAGCAAAAAAGGAGGACAAACTAGCCAGTATCATTTCCTGTCGAAGAATTTGCAAACATTAGCTTTAATTAACGGATAGAGGAAGCACATTATCTCTATCTACTCTTGGGTCCACTCCAAGCCCCTCCAGACTCCAGCAATGCATTAAAAACATCTCATAAACGCATTTAAATGTCAATGTATCACCTGAATGTGTACCATCTCATTACCATGACTAAACGACTAAATACTTAAACCCAATGTCTGCTAACAGCCCGAGAGAGATGTTAGTCTTTGACCACAGGCTAAAGATACACTGTACTGTGAATCTTTCAAGATTGAATTTTTAGGCATCACTCAAGTTTGTTTTATGATAATCAACAGTGCTATCTAGGTAGGCAGCTTACCATGTTATGAAACAGCTTATGAGTGTTTTAAGAAAGAGACATTTTCTTATTACTTTGGTTAATGAGAGACATGTACACACTTACACACTACTGTCTGTCATAGACATAGAGTCATCTGTCAGGGCATCACTGGAGACCTCACTGTCATTGGCACTGGTGGCAGGGGCAAAACTATAACCGGCCGTAACACGATAGGGGTTTCCAGGGTCATTGCGTCTGTAGGACCTACAGGGACAAAAAAATAGTTTGGTTTTTAGTTGTAAGAATGTTAGAGTTGTTCAAATCAAGGCTGGTAACTTAAAGGTTGTTTGGTTAATTGATGAATTCACAACTGAGCAAGACACTTATCCTCAGGTTACTCAGAAAGGACTGATCCTATAAGGTTAAAAAGAGTATCCCTTTCCGAAATGTGTTCAGCTGCACTCTCAGCCTGGCACAAAGGGAACTACAGCGGCTAATAGTATAAAACTAACAGTTTTCTTTTTCAGGAAAATCACTGTCATGGCAGAGCAACAGTTTGAAGGGGATCTTAGCTAGCTATAAACAGCTTGACTAACTATTGCCACCTTAAATAAGGTGATGCATCCAGTTAATGGGACAGACATCTGAAGGTATCTTTGCCATCTCCACAACTGAGGCTTGTTACCACCATAGTAAAGCAAGAAAGTATGTTAAGTAGGCTACTTGGATAGACTATGATACTAGCTGGACTGTGACGCTATTTTCTTCTGGAAAGAAACTTTGTTGTTATATCTCTGTAAAGCTGCTTTGAAACAATCATGTTTGCCATCTTGACAACTGAGGGTTGTTACCACCATAGTAAAGCGAGAAAGTATGTTAAGTAGACTATGATTCTGGCCTTAACTATGTGGATTAAAATATCAGTTAAAAACAAGAAAACTGTCACGATATCATCCAAATATTAGTTTTGTCATTTAGAGCAAATAGCTTCCACTATGGCCTCCCTTATGTTTGTGAAAACGGTCCAGCTATTTTTACTAGTCTTTTTCTTGGTGTTGGGGAGGGGGGGGGGGGGACTCAAGCTCAGTTTGTCTTTTCTCTTCTCTTCCCTTTCATCTCTCTTGCCCCACCTCCCCCCTGGGGCAGCCTGGTGAGGGTTGATCAGGGGGAAAGTTAAGTGAGCAGCACATCTGTGTGAATTGCCAATGCCACTTCCCCTCAGTGGAGCATATCTGGGGCCTTTTGTCTGGGCCAGGCACCCCGTTCCTCACTTTACCTCCCCCTTCCAAACTTTCCCGTTTCATGTCATTCCTTCTCTTGTGCTGTTTCCTCTGCTAGGGCACCTCCTCCACATACCCACCCCTCCCAATCTCTCTCTCTCTCTCTCTCTCTCTCTCTCTCTCTCTCTCTCTCTCCTCTCTCATACCCCTCTCTCCTGCTGTGACACATTCCTGCTCCACTGGAATAGGAGGAGGAGGAGGTAGAGAACCTGAGTCGGACCAAAAGAGAGTGAGAGAGAGGGAAATAAAGAACATGAGAGAGCGGAAAGAAAGAAGAGAAGAAGGGGGAAGGAGGGCCTCCTCTTTATGAGAATGCCTACTGCCAGCAGCGCTGTGAGGGGAGACCCAGCAGGACTATAGCCTACGGCCCCAACTCAAACCTGACCTTTGGAAGCTCTCGCTCAGAGTCAGGTATTTAGCACAGCTGGGTTCACATTCTTCCCTCGCTCACCCCCTCATTCATGCTTTCTTTCATGAGGTGCCTCGCCCCCCTCTGTCCTTCTTTTCCGCTCGCTCAAAAAGTGTGCTTATTCTCCATCCGTCGGGGTTTTTTTCCTAGATAAAAGTGCGAAGAGAGGCAGTTGAAAATCAGAGGAGAACGGTGGTAAATAAGAAACGGAGGAGATGAAGGCCATGGTCTCTGTGACTCACAGAGGAACGGCTGCTGCGTGTTGTTTTGTGAATAACTCGATTCAGAAACACAGAAAGAGAGAGAGAAATAAGTTCCACATGCTTCAGATGAACAAAAAAAAAGTGCCCCGAGAGAGGGAGGAAAAACAGACTGCTCAAGGAGCATTCTTCAAAAAGAAATCAGGGAATAACATCAAAAAAAGAGAGAGACTTTGCTTACTCTCGTCTGGTTCTTAATCATCTCCTACATAAACAACCAGACAAAGATAAGCAGAGATGAAACATTCTGTCACCTTCTTCAAGATCACCCTCCCAACGGGCTGTCTTTGAGACAGATAAACATTTGTCTGGCACCACACCTTGATGGGTCACCTCATTTACAACCTCAAGTGCTGTGACAGGTATTAATTCATCAAACCAGATTTTAAACCCAGACTATATACACGCACGTCTTTGAACAACCAAACCAACAGCTCGTCAAGACATCTAAAGGTGTCAAACACACATTACATAGTATAATAACAGAGACTATTTAAATCAAAATAAGCAAGTTAGGTACTTTTTTTTGTTAGTAACAAAGCAAATACAAGAGTTTCATTTTTGAAGCAGTGACATTTTTTATGTGTGCCGCTTGTTTTATCTATTTGACGGCTGAAACCAATTTTGCATCGTGAACTAGCCTTGATCCTTGAAGATGATCCTCTAACGGCGGAAGAATTTCAAAGCAGAGGAAACTGTGTGGAGCCAGCAGAGGGCCTGGTGCAAGACAATATTTACATGAAAGGAAGAGCTGCTCTATTGATGTTTTTTTCCCCTTCTCTCTCTCTCTGCGTAATGCAAGCCAGGTGAGAGCAAACCGCTCCAAACTTGCGAGAAAGGGCCTCTCATGTTTAAAGCAAGAATTCAGAGCAATAGCTACATGAAACAGTATAAGACGCTTAAAACTCATTACCAATTTATTCGTTTGTCATTAACCTGATAAATGTATCCAAAGCGACTTGCATTGATTGCACTCACATAGAGAATTTATCCCTCTGGAGTAACCTAAGAGTTAGTGTCTTGATCAAGTTCATGGATCAAACAATCTTTGTGATGTTTCAACCCACAAAGGTTACAACGCTGGATCTTTAATAACTAGGCTGCCTGACACACTACCAAGCATGTAGCAGTAGCAACTTTGCAGGATTATGAATTTATAGTGGTATCATATAATGAAAAAGAGATTTTGGGATGTCTTACCTGTAGCTTTTCTCTAATGCTTCCGCTGCAAGAAGGGAAGGTGGTGACCGTAGCGCTTTGGCAGACAGACCCACTACCGTGGCCAAAGCTTTGGCTTTAAAGTCATTACAACTCCATTCCTCCTCTTCGTTTAGAGTCGGCATCGGCAAGTATCCGCATACCAGTTTTAGGCCTCCTAGTCCATTGGGATTCACATGACTTGGGTTCTCGCATCCGGTTCTGACGTACTCAAGGTATATGTCTGAGGTCAGGAACATCTGATAGGCATTGTCCTCCATAGCCGTCTGGATCTCCATTTGAGCCTGATCAAACATCGCCGAGTCAATCTGCTGACGCTTAATATTATCCCTAATAAAGGTCTTAGTGGCAGGTTTAAGCTGCTTGGCCACAACGCTGTTGTTCTCAATATACCGCTTGTAAATGGCTTTGGCAACTCTGTGCGTTTTGGTATCCTTGAGGTCCATTTGCCTGAAACCATTGCAGGCGAACCAAAAATCTAAAGTGTCCTCACATTTCTCACGTTCAAGATATGCCCGGAAAAGTTGAGCACCGTCCTGATCCCCAAGAAGGAAGTGCAAAGATTTGGTCCACCGGGCAAGAGGGGAGTCCGGTGATGCACTGCCCTCCGGTTCCCCAAGTCCATCCTCATCCCTCCTAGTTGTTGAAGAACAGCGAGGATCAGCCATAATGGTTTTCACGGGATCCTTCGGTCTCATCATGGCCAGTTTGCTGGGATGGTGGCATGTCGTCTCACCCTCTTCCCCTGGGACCGGTGGACGTGGGTCATCTTCTCTGAAGCTAGTGACCATAGGATCTGTTAGTGTCCTATTCATGGCTCTTGCAGCTCCAGCAGCAAAGCCTTCAGTGTGAAGCTCAGCTGTAATCTCCTCTCTCTCTTAAATCAGCAGGGGAGCTTCTCTCTGAAACACAAAGTATTGATCTCATCAAAACCAGATCCGCCCCAAAACTTCAAAAGAGTCACTTCAGAGACACATATCTACATTGTGCGCACTTGCGGTGTACAATCGGCTTCGTCGAATGCAATCAAAGCGACCTGGTTTAAATTCAATTCAGGCAAAGTATGAGATATTTATAACTTTAAAAAAAAGATTATATATAATATTTTTGAACCGGGTAACTTTCCCCCTTTTAAGCCTAGTCTGAATCACCTCGTCGTGATGAAACGAGAAAAACTTCAAAGAAAACTGAGCCTAGCCGATCAGTTTGACCATTTTTTTTTACAAAACTAAAACGATCAAACATAGCATTCTCAGTTGTGAGTTGAACTCAAAAGATGGTTTTAAAACGGCGGTATGAGAAAACCGCATTTCACTTTACGCTCACAATGTTTAATTGTGCAGAAAAATATAGCGTAAATGTCGACTCGTTACGCGGAAACCGAATCGCAATGAAGCGCAAAATAACGCGAACCCGTTTAATCGATAGCATGCTTTTACAGTAAATCTGTACAGTAGAGAAACTTGCATTCGCCAAAATCACCAATACGAGTTCAGAATGACCACTCTTAAAGAAGGTATAATTGCGTAATGTATTAAAACTACATACAATTATAATTAAAAAAAAATAGCATAGCTACACTTTCAATCAAAAGGGCTCTAAAACGTATCATATAGTATACAACTGCATCGAAACACATGTACAGAAGAGTCTTTAAAAACACATTTAGACGCGTCTCTAAACTATTCGTTCAGTTCTAAAGGATTAAACAAATTTCCTTACGGATATAAAGAGTGGTCGAACATCCGATCCATGAGAAATAAAGCAAAAAAAAAAAAATACTGCATTCAACTTCAAACCCATCAAGGAAAACAAAAGTGTGAGATCACAGGGGTGAAGTCCCAAAACACCACCATGAATACACTTTAAACACTCTAATCTAACGTCAAAACAACACAATAAAAAACAAAACCCAAAACACGCGATTTAACGCAGTGTCTCTCAGAGATACTTTATTTCACAGCGACACATGACTTCAAAGTCGGTAAACAGCACACATCAAAGCAATAGCATGGGGCCAGCGCTGGGAGAACACACACACACACACACACACACACACACACACACACACACACACACACGCTAACTCACCATCCATCCATGAGTTCAGTCCCCAAAAGTCACAGTTTTCCAACAACAGAACAAATATAATCCACAATATATATCCAAATGCGCGCAGTCCTCTTGTCCTCTGATGTTGTTTAGTGTCAAACGCAGATTTGAGGTTTTCCAGCGTACACTTCCTTCAGTAAAGAGCACACTAGATCCCTGTATAGTGTGTGTGTTTGAATGCGCTCTGGTCTCTTATTCCAGTGTGGACTGAGCTCAGGGTTTAAGAGCGGACATCAAAGCGCGCAGCCGACCGCGCGGTCCCGACAGATACATACAGCACTATTCCTCTCCTTCCCGCTTTACAACCACACAACTCGCTCCAAAAAAATGTCTAAACGCACGTATTTATTAGTATCGATGCGTTTAACCCGAATGCGCTCAGTGAGTCGCTGAAAGTGCCCGTTCGCTAAAGTCCTGTGAGGAGAAAGTTTCAACCGAGGCGCGAGGACCTTATCAAAGCGCAGAGATCTTGAGCCGACTCCCCTCGAGCTGTGGAGCGTCAGGAGTAAGTGATCCTGCTGTTGCTACAGAAACTTTAAAGACACAGGCCGCCTTTTCCCTCTGAGGACTCACAGTTAACTCCTTCGTCACCGTATGCACAGTTAACCCCTTCGTTGCCATATGCACATTTATTAACCCATTCGTTTCTGCGTTCAGAATCTGAATCAGAATGAGCGTTATTCGCCAAGTGTGCGCAAACACACGAGGAATTTGTGAGTGACCCTAGAGCACAAAACCAGTCACAAGGGTACAATTTTTTTAATTTGAGATGTATACATCATTTTTTTGTTTACGGTAGGACATTTACAAAATATCTTCATGGAACATGATGTTTACTTAATATCCTAATGATTTTTTGATAAAAAAAACATTGTTGGCAAATATACCCGTGCTACTTGTGACTGGTTTTGTGATCCAGGGTCACATTTGTTGTGTTTTTTTTTTTTACAGGAGCTCTTAGCATACACGCACGCACGCACGCACACGCACGCGCACACGCACCACACACGCACACGCACACGCACGCACACACACTTTTTTTGATTTATGAGTAAAATAAAGTCTGTAATCATCTTTCTACAACATAAACACACAGTCACACCTCAAATGTGAATAAATGTGTTTGTTTAAATGATAGTCTATTAACCAAACGGCATATCTTCATGTTCAAAGTCTCTAAACCACAGAAATTAATCGACTAATTTTATAAATCGAAAGATTACATGGTGAATTAATTTGGAGTACAATTTGACGATGTTTCCGAACCAACAATTCTTTTCAAAAGTGCTGTTTCTGACAAATTAAAGATTAAAATATAATAATTCACCCCCAGAAGAATATAATCATCTTTAACTCATGATGTTCATATTGTCTTGGGTTCTCTCTTTAATGTAAAGCTATTAGATGTTTAGCAGAATATCCCAGCAGCAAATATTTACCATTTGTGAGTAAATTATGAAAACAACAAAAAATGTATAAAGTCAAATAGAAAAAATGCAGCCTAATGCAGACATATACATTGATGATTAAAGTTAATGTTAAAGATTAAAAGATACAATTATAATTATGTGATCATATCATTTTGTTCCAAATCACTCTAAAAAATACTGGGTTGTTTCAAATATGGACAAACCTAACTGTTGGGTTACATTTTTAAATACAATTTTTAACCCAACATTTGGGTTTGTCCATATTTGACCCAAAGTTGGGTTAAAACAACCCAGTATTTTTTAGAGTGATATGACTTTCTTTTTTTCTTACTTCTATAACACAAACAAAGATATATTTAGAAAAATGTCAAAACACAATGCAATACTACAACAAAACACATTAAAATATCTTTTTTGTGTTCAGAAGAAAGAAAGAAACGCGTACATAATGGCTGGAGTAAGTAAATGACATTTTTTGTGTGAGCGACGCCTTTAAGAGCCGACGAGGTTACTCAAAACAGCACGAAAGTTTGAAGTAGGTTACTTTACAGTAGCAGTATAGTTAAAAGTCCTTCTCAAGTAAAAAAGTGAAACTAGCAGAAAAGCTTGTCCTGCATTTTGAGCGAGTGAGGAGGACGTTCCACTGATTCCACTTATGATACTTCAAAGGCTCCAGCGCTTCCTTTGATGTTCCACATTCACTTTAAGGAGCAGGATATTATAAAATACATGCATTAGTGCTAAATGAGAGGAATTTAAAGAGCAGATGTGAAGCTCTGTACACATACTATGGTGAGCGGAACGGAAAGGACATTATAGAAAAGGACGCGTTTTTAGACCAAAGGACTTTTGAACACATCTTCACTGGCAATCTTTCACAATTATCCAGTGTTTTCTCTATAGTGGAAACAGTCCACAAATGAAACTCGACTCTAATTCTAATGACTTTAGGAAGTTATTGTCCATTTACAGGTCATTGAGATTCATAGATAACTATTTTGCGTGTGTGCAATTGCTTATTACTAGTGGTGTAACAATATATCGCAATACAAAAATGCAATAATATGTATCGTGGATTGTGTAGTTCACCCAAAAAAGTGTCAGTTTTAGTGTCAGTATTACATTAAACTACTATATAATGTATAATAATGCAATATTTGTGGGTCCTGATAATGCCAAATGTTACCAGTAAAAAGTGGCGTACATTATTTTAAATATATCTAGTCAGTGAAAGAGCGCAAGCATATTCATCTAAAATAACTCTGTGTTTTCAGCTTCAGAATCATGATTATGTTTATTCTGGTGTCTCTATTGTCCTGTGCTTTGGGTTTATCAGCAACAAGTCCAAGCCTATTCATTTACACACACAATATAACACCAAATTTAGCATTTTAATCAACAGAACATCTTTTTGTTAACCTAAAAAGATAATATCGTATCGAGATATGTATCGAATCGTGACATGAGGGTATCGTTACACCGCTATACTTACCCAGCTAAACATGTTTAATAACTAGGAAGAAAATGTTAATAAATTCCAGTTTAAGAATCTTTATAAGTTTTTTCTTTATAAAGAATCTTTATAAAGTTTAAAATACTTTATAAGTAGTTGTTTTAAAGTTATCCGCCAATGCCCAAAGCCCTTTAAAAAAAAAATTGTGTATTATTATTATTATTCTGGTTGTGGTAGTTGCTGAGTATTCATTCTGTAGCGGCTAAAGCGAGCGCGTCTGAGAGCGTGATGAACGCTGTGATCAGTAACTGCTCTCAATGACTGTATTGTCTGCCTGCTCTTTCAGCTCAGGGCTAAACTCTCAGCCGTTTGCTTTGAAGTGATTATCCCTTTATCACAAGCCAGAGCAAAGACTTTAGGGAGAACAATGGAAAATGAAAGCAAGTAGGAGGCTTATGGCAATTATCACAGACGTCCACCAGGAGTGAAGTGTGAATGTCCACTTTGTGAATGTGTGTGAATGTGGGGGAGGAGGAAGGCATAGATGCGGGGAGGCAGAAGAAAATGAGACGGATCATCATTTGCATGACATACACAGAGCAACGGCCATGCTTTTGGAGGAAATGATGGCTTAGGCAAATAAACAAGACAATATCGTTAAAGATAATATGAAAGTTCTGCCATCATTTACTCATCCGATGCCTTACGACTTTAACAAAAGAGGAATTTCCACACTCTAAAAAATGCTGGCTTGGTTTAACCGAACTTTGGGTCAAATATGGACAAACCCAGGCGTTGGGTTACATTTTTAACCCAACATTTGAGTTGTCCATATTTGACCCAAAATTGGGTTAAAACAACCCAGTGCACGTTACTCTTTTCTATACAATGAAAACATAGCGTGAGCAGGGTTCATCAAGCTCTAAAAAGAACCATAAAGATATCTTAATAGCACAATAACAGCACAGTTTAATGAGTTTATATAAGTTTATATTAGAAGTTATCACTCTAAAAAGAACCATAAAGATATCTTAATAGCACAATAACAGCACAGTTAATATAAGTTTATTTTCTAAGTCTTCTGAAGTTATGCCACTCTAGAAAATGCTGGGTTTGGTTTAACCCAAATTTGGGTCAAATATGGACAACCCCAGCCGTAGGGTTACATTTTTAAATGACATTTTTAACCCAATGTTTGGGTTTGTCCATATTTTACCCAAAATTGGGTTAAAACAACCCAACATTTTTTAGAGCTTTAAAGCTTTGTGTGAGGAGCAGATCAAAAGTTTCACCGAAATGAATCCCTTCATAAAAATCACTGCATATTCAAATCTATTCAAGTGTTGTGGCATAATGCGGTAACTATAGCCTGGCATGCCAGACCTACATCAAGATGTTAGGTCTGGGAACTCTCCATTGACATACCTCAATCCGAGGGGCGGGATAAACGGTTGTCTTTCAAAATCCCTCTGCATGCAATAGGACAGCGCTAACCAACCAGAGCAACGAACGGCTGTGGCTGAGTGAGTCCCGTGCGTTTTCCCACTAGCGGAGCTAGTTGATATATTAAACTTTTGCCGTATCCGGTCGTCAAAACTCCGAACACATCTTCCTTTTCTAAGAATGACTTAAGTGACGTTCTCTTAACTCCAAGTCCTCCAGAGTCGCGGCCAAAGCCGATTCGAAAGACCGCTGTATCTTCATTGTTTTCAAGCAGCAGGGAAATCACCTATGGAAATCACGCGGAACGTCATGAACTGTGCCGTCATTGTGTTAAGCCCGCCCGCCGACTCTATACACGATGTGATTGGCCTGACCCGAAATTGGTTTTTCCAACTAAAAAGTCTATTGAGAGTTGCTAGACCACACTGGCAGCGAAATGATTTTCGCGGCCGCTAGGGTGCGTCTAGATTTCTAGGCTACGGTAACTACGCATTTAGACTAAATTGAGATAAGAATGATCTCCACTTTAAAAAAATGCAAGGTTGTTTTAACCCAAATTCGGGTCAAATGTGGACAAACCCAGCCATTGGGTCATATTTTTTAATTTCATTTTTAACCCAACGGTTGGGTTTCTCCATATTTGACCTAATTTTGTGTTAAAACAACCCTGCATTTTTAGAGTGTGAGATTTTAATCTGTCCTGTGACTGGAGAGTTTAAATTGAGTTTATTCGTGAATGGAGTGTGAAAATCAAGATCTAAGCCTAAGGAATTCAAATAAAATATTAGTGTTTTGCATTTGTAGGTCAGCATTGTTTTTGTAACTTCAGAATATTTTTTGTTCACCTGGGCTCATTCTGCTTAACTTCTCCTTTTGCGTGGGACTGGTTTGGTTCACTTAATAACACTTGTTGGATTTGTACGGTTCAGATTAAGTCTGACCATATTGTCACGATACCACACAGGAAACAGGGAATGTAGATCCAAAAGCAGTATTTATTAAGGGGTAATCCGTACTCACAACAGTCCAGGCAAGGGTCAAAATCCATATGAGCAATCCATACATGAAAAACAAGACAAGAACACAGACCTCGGAAGTGGTGTGACAAATAACAAGGACTCCGTGACAAACACTGAACAGACAGGGTATATATACACACAGAACTAACAAGGTGACGGGAAACAGCTGTGTGCAATGATCAGTTGAGTGGCAGAACAGAATGCTGGGAAATGTAGTCTAATGTGAATGACACCGTGAGAACGAGGACCTCTAGTGGACACCAGGAAACATAACCAGACACTGTGACATAACCTCCCCTCTACGGAGCGGCTACCAGACGCTCCAAGACCATAGAAACAAACAAGAGTCCAGGCGGGAGGTGAAGCGGTTCTGAAGCTGTTCTGCCTCCGGCTCTGGAACAGGCACTGGCTCTGCCTCCGGCTCTGGAACAGGCACTGGCTGGACGTGGATGACTTGAACAGGCTCTGGCTGGACGTGGCTAACGTGAAGCTCTGGCTGGACGGTCTCTGGCTGGACGGTCTCTGGCTGGACGGTCTCTGGCTGGACGGTCTCTGGCTGGACGGTCTCTGGCTGGACGGTCTCTGGCTGGACGGTCTCTGGCTGGACGGTCTCTGGCTGGACGGTCTCTGGCTGGGCAGACGGGACGTGAACAGTCTCCGAAATGACCGCATGCTGCACAGGGACGACCACCGGGGCATTGGGGAGATGAAAGGCCCTTCTCCTCCTCCTCCGTCCTTGATGGCGAGATGCAGCCTCAGTACTAGACAGGACCAGCGGCGAAGATCTTGTGCTGGCCGGAACTAGCGGTGAGGATCTTGTGCTGGGTGGAACTAGCGGTGAGGATCCTGTGCTGGGCCAGTCCGGCGGCTCCGGATCAAAAGAATGGCAGGGCGGAGGACGGTGTCGTGGAACTTGTCGACCACCTCCTCCCCTGCAACCTCCCGAGTTCCGGAGAACTTCGCCAGACGAGTCCCCAGAAACGACTCATCATCTTCGATGGAAGATCTCGCTGAAGCCTTAGCCGCTGCTGCTTCCTCCGTTTGTTGGGCCCATAAGGCAAAGCATTGAAAAATGTTCAATCGAGGTGCTTCCTCCCCGACCTGCAAACCACCTCTCTGTAATCCCCTTCCCTCACCATACACAGGAGAAGGGTTACGAACTCTCAAACTGCTGGATCTATTCATTGTGACGGAGTCCTTCTGTCACGATACCACACAGGAAACAGGGAATGTAGATCCAAAAGCAGTATTTATTAAGGGGTAATCCGTACTCACAACAGTCCAGGCAAGGGTCAAAATCCATATGAGCAATCCATACATGAAAAACAAGACAAGAACACAGACCTCGGAAGTGGTGTGACAAATAACAAGGACTCCGTGACAAACACTGAACAGACAGGGTATATATACACACAGAACTAACAAGGTGACGGGAAACAGCTGTGTGCAATGATCAGATGAGTGGCAGAACAGAATGCTGGGAAATGTAGTCTAATGTGAATGACACCGTGAGAACGAGGACCTCTAGTGGACACCAGGAAACATAACCAGACACTGTGACACATATGAATTGAGCAGTTTAGTCAAAATTCTCTGAAGAGACTCGATCGCTTTATATGATTAACATTAAGCTTGTATTCACATATTAACATTCATCAAAACTTGCACATCAGTTGTGATAAACGGTTTGATCTTCAGCAAGAACCAATGAGGTTTAATTCTCGTGTTACGCATCACGTTTGAGCTTCTGCAAGAACCAATGAGGTTTAATTCTTGTGTTACGCATCACGTTTGAGCTTCTGCAAGAACCAATGAGGTTCATTCTCGTGTTACGCAACACGTTTGAGCTTCTGCAAGAACCAATGAGTTCATTCCGTGTTACGCAGCACGTTTGAGCTTCTCAAGAACCAATGAGGTTCATTCTCTCTGTTACGCAGCACGTTTGAGCTTCTAAGAACCAATGAGGTTCATTCTCGTGTTACGCAGCACGTTTGAGCTTCTGCAAGAACCAATGAGGTTCACTCTCGTGTTACGCAGCAGTTTGAGCTTCAGCAAGAACCAATGAGGATTCATTCTCGTGTTACGCAGCACATTTGAGTCTCTGCAAGAACCAATGAGGTTCATTCTGTGTTACGCAGCACATTTGAGCCTCTGCAAGAACCAATGAGGTTCATTCTCGTGTTACGCACACGTTTGAGCTTCTCAAGAACCAATGAGGGTCATTCTCGTGTTACGCAGCACATTTGAGCTCTGCAAGAACCAATGAGGTTCATCTCTTGTGTTACGCATGCACGTTTGAGCTTCAGCAAGAACCCATGAGGTCATTCTCGTGTTACGCAGCACATTTGAGCCTCTGCAAGAACCAATGAGGTTCATTCTCGTGTTACGCACACGTTTGAGCTTCTCAAGAACCAATGAGGTTCATTCTCGTGTTACGCAGCACGTTTGAGCTTCTGCAAGAACCAATGAGGTTCATCTCGTGTTACGCAGCACGTTTGAGTTCTCAAGAACCAATGAGGTTCATTCTCGTGTTACGCAGCACGTTTGAGTTCTCAAGAACCAATGAGGTTCATTCTGTGTTACGCAGCACAGTTTGAGCTTCTGCAAGAACCAATGAGGTTAATTCTCATGTTACGCATCACGATTGAGCTTCTCAAGAACCAATGAGGTTCATTCTTGTGTTACGCACCGCAGCACGTTTGAGCTTCTCAAGAACCAATGAGGTTCATTCTCGTGTTACGCGCACGTTTGAGCTTCTGCAAGAACCAATGAGGTTCATTCTCGTGTTACGCAGCACATTTGAGTTCTCAAGAACCAATGAGGTTCATTCTCGTGTTACGCAGCACGTTTGAGCTTCTCAAGAACTAATGAGATTCATTCTCGTGTTACGCAGCACATTTGAGCTTCTGCAAGAACCAATGAGGATCATTCTCGTGTTACGCAGCACTTTGAGCTTCTGCAAGAACCAATGAGGATCATTCTCGTGTTACGCAGCACGTTTGAGCTTCTCAAGAACCAATGAGGTTCATTCTTGTGTTACGCAGCACGTTTGAGCTTCTAGCAAAAACCAATGAGGTTCATTCTCGTGTTACGCATCACGTTGAGCTTCGCAAGAACCAATGAGGTTCATTCTGTGTTACGCAGCGCACGTTTGAGCTTCTCAAGAACCAATGAGGTTCATCTCTGTGTTACGCAGCACGTTTGAGCTTCTCAAGAACCAATGAGGTTCATTCTCGTGTTACGCAGCACGTTTGAGTTCTCAAGAACCAATGAGGTTCATTCTCGTGTTACGCAGCACGTTTGAGCTTCTGCAAGAACAATGAGTTCATTCTCGTGTTACGCAGCACGATTTGAGCTTCTGCAAGAACCAATGAGGTCATTCTCGTGTTACGCAGCACATTTGAGCTTCTGCAAGAACCAATGAGGATTCATTCTCGTGTTACGCAGCACATTTGAGCTCTCTGCAAGAACCAATGAGGTTCATTCTGTGTTACGCAGCACGTTTGAGCTTCTGCAAGAAACCAATGAGGTTCATTCTCGTGTTACGCATCACGTTTGAGCTTCTGCAAAAACCAATGAGGTTCATTCTCGTGTTACGCAGCACGTTTGAGCTTCTGCAAGAACCAATGAGGTTCATTCTTGTGTTACGCAGCACGTTTGAGCTTCTGCAAGAACCAATGAGGTTCATCTCTGTTTACGCAGCACGTTTGAGCTTCTCAAGAACCAATGAGGTTCATTCTCGTGTTACGCAGCACGTTTGAGCTTCTGCAAGAACCAATGAGGTTCATTCTCGTGTTACGCAGCACGTTTGAGCTTCTGCAAGAACCAATGAGGTTCATTCTCGTGTTACGCAGCACGTTTGAGCTTCTCAAGAACCAATGAGGTTCATTCTCGTGTTACGCAGCACATTTGAGTCTCTCAAGAACCAATGAGGTTCATTCTGTGTTACGCAGCACAGTTTGAGCTTCTGCAAGAACCAATGAGGTTCATTCTCGTGTTACGCATCACGTTTGAGCTTCTCAAGAAACCAATGAGGTTCATTCTCGTGTTACGCCAGCACGTTTGAGCTTCTGCAAGAACCAATGAGGTTCATTCTCGTGTTACGCAGCACGTTTGAGCTTCTGCAAGAACCAATGAGGATTCATTCTCGTGTTACGCAGCACTTTGGACTCTCAAGAACCAATGAGGTTCATTCTCGTGTTACGCATGCACGTTTGAGCTTCTCAAGAACCAATGAGGTTCATTCTCGTGTTACGCAGCACGTTTGAGCTTCTGCAAGAACCAATGAGGTTCATTCTCGTGTTACGCAGCACGTTTGAGCATTCTCAAGAACCAATGAGGTCATTCTCAGTGTTACGCAGCACGTTTGAGTTCTCAAGAACCAATGAGGTTCATTCTTGTGTTACGCAGCACGTTTGAGCTTCTGCAAGAACCAAGAGGTTCTATTCTCATGTTACGCATCACGATTGAGCTTCTCAAGAACCAATGAGGTTCATTCTGTGTTACGCACTGCACAGTTTGAGCTTCTCAAGAACCAATGAGGTTCATTCTCGTGTTACGCAGCACGTTTGAGCTTCTGCAAGAACCAATGAGGTTCATTCTCGTGTTACGCAGCACGTTTGAGCTTCTCAAGAACCAATGAGGTTCATTCTCGTGTTACGCAGCACGTTTGAGCTTCTCAAGAACCAATGAGTTCATTCTCGTGTTACGCAGCACGTTTGAGCTTCTGCAAGAACCAATGAGATTCATTCTCGTGTTACGCAGCACTTTGAGCTTCTGCAAGAACCAATGAGGATCATTCTCGTGTTACGCAGCACGTTTGAGCTTCTCAAGAACCAATGAGGTTCATTCTGTGTTACGCAGCACGTTTGAGCTTCTGCAAAACCAATGAGGTTCATTCTGTGTTACGCAGCACGTTTGAGCTTCAGCAAAAACCAATGAGGTTCATCTCTCGTGTTACCATCACGTTTGAGCTTCAGCAAAAACCAATGAGGTTCATTCTCGTGTTACGCATCACGTTTGAGCTTCTCAAGAACCAATGAGGTTCATTCTTGTGTTACGCAGCACGTTTGAGCTTCTCAGAACCAATAAGGTTCATTCTTGTTACGCAGCACGTTTGAGCTTCTCAAGAACCAATGAGGTTCATTCTCGTGTTACGCAGCACGTTTGAGCTTCTGCAAGAATCAATGAGATTCATTCTCGTGTTACGCAGCACGTTTGAGCTTCTGCAAGAACCAATGAGGTTCATTCTCGTGTTACGCAGCACGTTTGAGCTTCTCAAGAACCAATGAGGTTCATTCTCGTGTTACGCAGCACGTTTGAGCTTCTGCAAGAACCAATGAGGTTCATTCTCGTGTTACGCAGCACGTTTGAGCTTCAGCAAGAACCCATGAGGTTCATTCTTGTGTTACGCAGCACGTTTGAGCTTCTAGCAAGAACCAATGAGGTTCATTCTCGTGTTTACGCAGCACGTTTGAGCTTCTCACAGAACCAATGAGGTTCATTCTCGTGTTACGCAGCACGTTTGAGCTTCTGCAAGAACCAATGAGGTTCATTCTCGTGTTACGCAGCACGTTTGAGCTTCTGCAAGAACCAATGAGGTTCATTCTCGTGTTACGCAGCACGTTTGAGCTTCTGCAAGAACCAATGAGGTTCATTCTCGTGTTACGCAGCACGTTTGAGCTTCGCAAGAACCAATGAGGTTCATTCTCGTGTTACGCAGCACGTTTGAGCTTCTCAAGAACCAATGAGGTTCATTCTCGTGTTACGCAGCACGATTTGAGCTTCTGCAAGAACCAATGAGGTTCATTCTCGTGTTACGCAGCACGTTTGAGCTTCTCAAGAACCAATGAGGTTCATTCTCGTGTTACGCAGCACGTTTGAGCTTCTGCAAGAACCAATGAGGTTCATTCTCGTGTTACGCAGCACGTTTGAGCTTCTCAAGAACCAATGAGGTTCATTCTCGTGTTACGCAGCACGTTTGAGCTTCTCAAGAACCAATGAGGTTCATTCTCGTGTTACGCAGACGTTTGAGCTTCTCAAGAACCAATGAGTCATTCTCGTGTTACCCACATTTGAGCTTCAAGTAACCAATGAGGTTCATTCTGTGTTACGCAGCACGTTTGAGCTTCTCAAGAACCAATGAGGTTCATTCTCGTGTTACGCAGCACGTTTGAGCTCTCAAGAACCAATGAGGTTCATTCTCGTGTTACGCAGCACGTTTGAGCTTCACAAGAACCAATGAGTTCATTCTCGTGTTACGCAGCACGTTTGAGCTTCTGCAAGAACCAATGAGGTTCATTCTCGTGTTACGCAGCACGTTTGAGCTTCTCAAGAACCAATGAGGTTCATTCTCGTGTTACGCAGCACGTTTGAGCTTCTCAAGAACCAATGAGGTTCATTCTCGTGTTACGCAGCACGTTTGAGCTTCTCAAGAACCAATGAGGTTCATTCGTGTTACGCAGCACGTTTGAGCTTCTGCAAGAACCAATGAGGTTCATTCTCGTGTTACGCAGCACGTTTGAGCTTCTCAAGAACCAATGAGGTTATTCTCGTGTTACGCAGCACGTTTGAGCTTCTCAAGAACCAATGAGGTTCATTCTCGTGTTACGCAGCACGTTTGAGCTTCGCAAGAACCAATGAGGTTCATTCTCGTGTTACGCAGCACGTTTGAGCTTCTCAAGAACCAATGAGTTCATTCTCGTGTTACGCAGCACGTTTGAGCTTCTCAAGAACCAATGAGGTTCATTCTGTGTTACGCAGCACGTTTGAGCTTCTGCAAGAACCAATGAGGTTCATTCTCGTGTTACGCAGCACGTTTGAGCTTCTGCAAGAACCAATGAGGTTCATTCTCGTGTTACGCAGCACGTTTGAGCTTCTCAAGAACCAATGAGGTTCATTCTGTGTTACGCAGCACGTTTGAGCTTCTCAAGAACCAATGAGGTTCATTCTCGTGTTACGCAGCACGTTTGAGCTTCAAGAACCAATGAGGTTCATTCTCGTGTTACGCAGCACGTTTGAGCTTCTCAAGAACCAATGAGGTTCATTCTCGTGTTACGCAGCACGTTTGAGCTTCTCAAGAACCAATGAGGTTCATTCTCGTGTTACGCAGCACGTTTGAGCTTCTCAAGAACCAATGAGGTTCATTCTCGTGTTACGCAGCACGTTTGAGCTTCTGCAAGAACCAATGAGGTTCATTCTCGTGTTACGCAGCACGTTTGAGCTTCTCAAGAACCAATGAGGTTCATTCTCGTGTTACGCAGCACGTTTGAGCTTCTCAAGAACCAATGAGGTTCATTCTCGTGTTACGCAGCACGTTTGAGCTTTCAAGAACCAATGAGGTTCATTCTCGTGTTACGCAGCACGTTTGAGCTTCTCAAGAACCAATGAGGTTCATTCTTGTGTTACGCAGCACGTTTGAGCTTCGCAAGAACCAATGAGGTTCATTCTCGTGTTACGCAGCACGTTTGAGCTTCAGCAAGAACCAATAAGGTTCATTCTCGTGTTACGCAGCACGTTTGAGCTTCTCAAGAACCAATGAGGTTCATTCTGTGTTACGCAGCACATTTGAGCTTCTGCAAGAACCAATGAGGTTCATTCTCGTGTTACGCATCACGTTTGAGCTTCTGCAAGAACCAATGAGGTTCATTCTCGTGTTACGCAGCACATTTGAGCTTCTGCAAGAACCAATGAGGATCATTCTCGTGTTACGCAGCACATTTGAGCCTCTGCAAGAACCAATGAGGTTCATTCTTGTTTACGCAGCACGTTTGAGCTTCAGCAAGAACCCATGAGGTTCATTCTCGTGTTACGCAGCACGTTTGAGCTTCTCAAGAACCAATGAGGTTCATTCTCATGTTATGCAGCACGTTTGAGCTTCTCAAGAACCAATGAGGTTCATCTCGTGTTACGCAGCACGTTTGAGCTTCTCAAGAACCAATGAGGTTCATTCTTGTGTTACGCAGCAGGTTTGAGCTTCTGCAAGAACCAATGAGGTTCATTCTCGTGTTACGCATCACGTTTGAGCTTCAGCAAGAACCAATAAGATTCATTCTGTGTTACGCAGCACGTTTGAGCTTTACTAAGAACCAATGAGGTTCATTCTCCTGTTACGCAGCACGTTTGAGCTTACTAAGAACCAATGAGGTTCATTCTCCTGTTACGCAGCACGTTTGAGCTTCAGCAAGAACCAATGAGATTCATTCTCGTGTTACGCAGGCCATTTGAGCTTCTGCAAGAACCAATGAGGATCATTCTCGTGTTACGCAGCACATTTGAGCCTCTGCAAGAACCAATGAGTTCATTCTTGTGTTACGCAGCACATTTGAGCCTCTGCAAGAACCAATGAGATTCATTCTCGTGTTACGCAGCACATTTGAGCTTCTGCAAGAACCAATGAGGTCATTCTCGTGTTACGCAGCACGTTTGAGCTTCAGCAAGAACCCATGAGGTTCATTCTCGTGTTACGCAGCACGTTGAGCTTCAGCAAGAACCAATGAGGTTCATTCTCGTGTTACGCAGCACGTTTGAGCTTCTCAAGAACCAATGAGGTTCATTCTCGTGTTACGCAGCACGTTTGAGCTTCTGCAAGAACCAATGAGGTTCACTCTCGTGTTACGCTGCACGTTTGAGCTTCAGCAAGAACCAATGAGGTTCATTCTCGTGTTACGCAGCACATTTGAGTCTCTGCAAGAACCAATGAGTTCATTCTCGTGTTACGCAGCACATTTGAGCCTCTGCAAGAACCAATGAGGTTCATTCTCGTGTTACGCATCACGTTTGAGCTTCTCAAGAACCAATGAGGTTCATTCTCGTGTTACGCAGCACGTTTGAGCTTCTGCAAGAACCAATGAGGTTCACTCTTGTGTTACGCTGCACGTTTGAGCTTCAGCAAGAACCAATGAGGATCATTCTCGTGTTACGCAGCACATTTGAGCCTCTGCAAGAACCAATGAGGTTCATTCTCGTGTTACGCATCACGTTTGAGCTTCTCAAGAACCAATGAGGTTCATTCTCGTGTTACGCAGCACGTTTGAGCTTCTGCAAGAACCAATGAGGTTCATTCTCGTGTTACGCAGCACGTTTGAGATTCTCAAGAACCAATGAGGTTCATTCTCGTGTTACGCATCACGATTGAGCTTCTCAAGAACCAATGAGGTTCATTCTTGTGTTACGCAGCTCGCAGCACGTTTGAGCTTCTCAAGAACCAATGAGGTTCATTCTCGTGTTACGCAGCACGTTTGAGCTTCTGCAAGAACCAATGAGGTTCATTCTCGTGTTACGCAGCACGTTTGAGATTCTCAAGAACCAATGAGGTTCATTCTCGTGTTACGCAGCACGTTTGAGCTTCTCAAGAACTAATGAGATTCATTCTCGTGTTACGCAGCACATTTGAGCTTCTGCAAGAACCAATGAGGATCATTCTCGTGTTACGCAGCACATTTGAGCTTCTGCAAGAACCAATGGATCATTCTCGTGTTACGCAGCACGTTTGAGCTTCTCAAGAACCAATGAGTTCATTCTTGTGTTACGCAGCACGTTTGAGCTTCAGCAAAAACCAAGGAGGTTCATTCTCGTGTTACGCATCACGTTTGAGCTTCAGCAAAAACCAAGGAGGTTCATTCTCGTGTTACACATCACGTTTGAGCTTCAGCAAAAACCAATGAGTTCATTCTCGTGTTACGCAGCACGTTTGAGCTTCTGCAAGAACCAATGAGGTTCATTCTGTGTTACGCAGCACGTTTGAGCTTCTCAAGAAACCAATAAGGTTCATTCTTGTTACGCAGCACGTTTGAGCTTCTCAAGAACCAATGAGGTTCATTCTCGTGTTACGCAGCACGTTTGAGCTTCTGCAAGAACCAATGAGGTTCATTCTCGTGTTTACGCAGCACGTTTGAGCTTCTGCAAGAACCAATGAGGTTCATTCGTGTTACGCAGCACGTTTGAGCTTCTCAAGAACCAATGAGGTTCATTCTCGTGTTACGCAGCACATTTGAGTCTCTGCAAGAACCAATGAGGTTCATTCTCGTGTTACGCAGCACAGTTTGAGCTCTGCAAGAACCAATGAGGTTCATTCTCGTGTTACGCAGCACGTTTGAGCTTCTCAAGAACCAATGAGGTTCATTCTCGTGTTACGCAGCACGTTTGAGCTTCTGCAAGAACCAATGAGGTTCATTCTGTGTTACGCAGCACGTTTGAGCTTCGCAAGAACCAATGAGGTCATTCTCGTGTTACGCAGCACATTTGAGCCTTCTGCAAGAACCAATGAGGTTCATTCTCGTGTTACGCATCACGTTTGAGCTTCTCAAGAACCAATGAGGTTCATTCTCGTGTTACGCAGCACGTTTGAGCTTCTGCAAGAACCAATGAGGTTCATTCTCGTGTTACGCAGCACGTTTGAGCTTCTCAAGAACCAATGAGGTTCATTCTTGTGTTACGCAGCACGTTTGAGCTTCTCAAGAACCAATGAGATTCATTCTCGTGTTACGCAGCACATTTGAGCTTCTGCAAGAACCAATGAGGATCATTCTCGTGTTACGCAGCACATTTGAGCTTCTGCAAGAACCAATGAGGATCATTCTCGTGTTACGCAGCACGTTTGAGCTTCTCAAGAACCAATGAGGTTCATTCTTGTGTTACGCAGCACGTTTGAGCTTCAGCAAAAACCAAGGAGGTTCATTCTTGTGTTACGCATCACGTTTGAGCTTCAGCAAAAACCAAGGAGGTTCATTCTCGTGTTACACATCACGTTTGAGCTTCAGCAAAAACCAATGAGGTTCATTCTCGTGTTACGCAGCACGTTTGAGCTTCTGCAAGAACCAATGAGGTTCATTCTTGTGTTACGCAGCACGTTTGAGCTTCTCAAGAACCAATAAGGTTCATTCTTGTTACGCAGCACGTTTGAGCTTCTCAAGAACCAATGAGGTTCATTCTCGTGTTACGCAGCACGTTTGAGCTTCTGCAAGAACCAATGAGGTTCATTCTCGTGTTACGCAGCACGTTTGAGCTTCTGCAAGAACCAATGAGGTTCATTCTCGTGTTACGCAGCACGTTTGAGCTTCTCAAGAACCAATGAGGTTCATTCTCGTGTTACGCAGCACGTTTGAGCTTCTGCAAGAACCAATGAGGTTCATTCTCGTGTTACGCAGCACGTTTGAGCTTCAGCAAGAACCCATGAGGTTCATTCTTGTGTTACGCAGCACGTTTGAGCTTCAGCAAAAACCAATAAGGTTCATTCTCGTGTTACGCATCACGTTTGAGCTTCTCAAGAACCAATGAGGTTCATTCTTGTGTTACGCAGCACATTTGAGCTTCTGCTAGAACCAATGAGGTTCATTCTCGTGTTACGCATCACGTTTGAGCTTCTCAAGAACCAATGAGGTTCATTCTCGTGTTACGCAGCACGTTTGAGCTTTAGCAAGAACCAATGAGGTTCATTCTCGTGTTAAGCAGCACGTTTGAGCTTCTCAAGAACCAATGAGGTTCATTCTTGTGTTACGCAGCAGGTTTGAGCTTCTGCAAGAACCAATGAGGTTCATTCTCGTGTTACGCAGCACGTTTGAGCTTCAGCAAGAACCAATGAGATTCATTCTCGTGTTACGCAGCACGTTTGAGCTTCTCAAGAACCAATGAGATTCATTCTCGTGTTACGCAGCACGTTTGAGCTTCAACAAGAACCAATGAGATTCATTCTCGTGTTACGCAGCACGTTTGAGCTTCTCAAGAACCAATAGCCGCGTTTCCATTACCCTTCAAATTGCGCAAATTGAAATTGCGAATTGAAATTACGCTCAATGGAAACACGTCAATTTCGCAAAAACTCCCATTTATCGCAAAAAAGTTTTTACGCTCGCATGAGGAGGTTTTTCAGGCAATTCGAAAAAGGAATATTTCGCAAAACTGCAATGGAAACAGTTTTTGCGCAATAACAGTCACCTGACTTAGAAGACGCGGTGTGTTTGGGGTCCGTGATATACGCAAATAATAATAGGCTAATAAATATCATCATTATTATAACAGTTATTAGGCTACATATTTAGAAGACGCTTTTATCCAAAAAAGGAACAAAGCAATCCGTCAAATGTCATACATAATGGTTAGACAATAATAATACAGGGCTAAGATTATCACAAATAAACACAAGATTTTGATGCATATCCAAGTGTTTGCTGAGCTCGCATGGCACGGAGTCGCAGCCGCGAATACTTGCTTTTTCCTATCAACAAACAACTTAAAATAGGCATACTCTTCTGGTCAGAAAATAATAATACATTATTCGCAACTATGATTTTATTTGTGTAAACTCATAATAACAAGAAATCGTTGTGCTTTTGTAAAATAAAACAATCATGCGCTTTCATGATCTCCATGAACTGGAGCGCGAGAACTGAAACAAAGTATAGCCTGGGCTAAAGCTTGAAATGTCCACTTTAAAACGAACAAATTCGAATCGAAAGCTAATACCTTCTGCTTATGTAATCAGTATGAAAGGTGTAGGCCTATTTCTCTCTGGTGCATTCGCGCGGCGCGCCTCAGCAGAGATGTTTTTTAGCCGACACTGATTTAGAAAAAAATAGTTTATTAATAAACAATTAAAATGCCTCGTTATTTTTTCAGACACATTTATTATCATTATAACTTACCTAAATCACCTTTCTGTATTCTGTGGTTCCAGAGACATAAATATGGCTCTTCTCATTCAGTACTGCGGGAAAAATATAATTTCCAGGTTCTAATTTGGCCTTAGAAAACCATTACAATCGACTTTTTTTTCGTATTAAGTTGGGAATATTATAAATGTTTAATAAAGGGGCAAAAAGTCATAAACAAACATCTGAAATTTAGACGATATATTATTATTTTTGCGCAGCATTTGTGTAGCCTACAGTTAAAAAAAAATGGTGTGTTCAACTTTGCATTTAAAAAAAAACAACCACCGTTAATTTTTCGTTTTGCATACGGGTTAAATAAGGAAAAACGAATGGACACAAATGTACACTGACCGTTTGGACAGAGTTCTTTATTAAATTCATAAAAGAAACAATAATTAGGCTACAGGAACACTGGATTCTAAACCTCAAAGAAATGCCACAATCAAGACCTCGGAGCAGAAATGAGAGAGAAACACCCAGAAACTCCTTATGCTGTTCGCAGTATACGGGTCTTTCCCTGCCATTAATGCTTGGATAAATGCTATGCACGTCTCCTTCCATTAATAATAATAATAATGTCTAGTGTGGATGTGTAATGTCCCGTTGTCATGATGTTTAAATGACTTATCGCGAGAGGAAAAAAAGGACGTTGTATCGCATAACATCAGTTAATGGAAACGCCGTCATTTCGCAATAGTTTTTTATCGACATTTAGAAAAAATCGCAAAAGTTTTGCGCAAATCTGTAATGGAAACGCGCCTAATGAGGTTCATTCTCGTGTTACGCAGCACGTTTGAGCTTCTGCAAGAACCAATGAGGTTCATTCTCGTGTTACGCAGCACGTTTGAGCTTCAGCAAGAACCCATGAGGTTCATTCCCGTGTTACGCAGCACGTTTGAGCTTCAGCAAAAACCAATAAGGTTCATTCTCGTGTTACGCAGCACGTTTGAGCTTCTCAAGAACCAATGAGGTTCATTCTTGTGTTACGCAGCACATTTGAGCTTCTGCTAGAACCAATGAGGTTCATTCTCGTGTTACGCATCACGTTTGAGCTTCTCAAGAACCAATGAGGTTCATTCTCGTGTTACGCAGCACATTTGAGCTTTAGCAAGAACCAATGAGGTTCATTCTCGTGTTAAGCAGCACGTTTGAGCTTCTCAAGAACCAATGAGGTTCATTCTTGTGTTACGCAGCAGGTTTGAGCTTCTGCAAGAACCAATGAGGTTCATTCTCGTGTTACGCAGCATGTTTGAGCTTCAGCAAGAACCAATGAGATTCATTCTCGTGTTACGCAGCACGTTTGAGCCTCTGCAAGAACCAATGAGGTTCATTCTCGTGTTACGCAGCACGTTTGAGCTTCAGCAAGAACCAATGAGGTTCATTCTCGTGTTACGCAGCACATTTGAGCTTCTGCAAGAACCAATGAGGATCATTCTCATGTTACGCAGCACATTTGAGCCTCTGCAAGAACCAATGAGGTTCATTCTTGTGTTACGCAGCACGTTTGAGCTTCAGCAAGAACCCATGAGGTTCATTCTCGTGTTACGCAGCACGTTTGAGCTTCAGCAAGAACCAATGAGGTTCATTCTCGTGTTACGCATCACGATTGAGCTTCTCAAGAACCAATGAGGTTCATTCTTGTGTTACGCAGCACGTTTGAGCTTCTCAAGAACCAATGAGGTTCATTCTCGTGTTACGCAGCACGTTTGAGCTTCTGCAAGAACCAATGAGGTTCATTCTCGTGTTACGCAGCACGTTTGAGCTTCTCAAGAACCAATGAGGTTCATTCTCGTGTTACGCAGCACGTTTGAGCTTCTCAAGAACCAATGAGGTTCATTCTCATTTTACGCAGCACGTTTGAGCTTCTGCAAGAACCAATGAGGTTCATTCTCGTGTTACGCAGCACGATTGAGCTTCTGCAAGAACCAATGAGGTTCATTCTCGTGTTACGCAGCACGTTTGAGCTTCTCAAGAACCAATGAGGTTAATTCTCGTGTTACGCAGCACGTTTGAGCTTCTCAAGAACCAATGAGGTTCATTCTCGTGTTACGCAGCACGTTTGAGCTTCAGCAAAAACCAATAAGGTTCATTCTCGTGTTACGCAGCACGTTTGAGCTTCTCAAGAACCAATGAGGTTCATTCTTGTGTTACGCAGCACATTTGAGCTTCTGCTAGAACCAATGAGGTTCATTCTCGTGTTACGCATCACGTTTGAGCTTCTCAAGAACCAATGAGGTTCATTCTCGTGTTACGCAGCACGTTTGAGCTTTAGCAAGAACCAATGAGGTTCATTCTCGTGTTAAGCAGCACGTTTGAGCTTCTCAAGAACCAATGAGGTTCATTCTTGTGTTACGCAGCAGGTTTGAGCTTCTGCAAGAACCAATGAGGTTCATTCTCGTGTTACGCAGCATGTTTGAGCTTCAGCAAGAACCAATGAGATTCATTCTCGTGTTACGCAGCACGTTTGAGCCTCTGCAAGAACCAATGAGGTTCATTCTTGTGTTACGCAGCACGTTTGAGCTTCAGCAAGAACCCATGAGGTTCATTCTCGTGTTACGGAGCACATCTGAGCCTCTGCAAGAACCAATGAGATTCATTCTCGTGTTACGCAGCACGTTTGAGCCTCTGCAAGAACCAATGAGGTTCATTCTTGTGTTACGCAGCACGTTTGAGCTTCAGCAAGAACCCATGAGGTTCATTCTCGTGTTACGCAGCACATCTGAGCCTCTGCAAGAACCAATGAGATTCATTCTCGTGTTACGCAGCACATTTGAGCTTCTGCAAGAACCAATGAGGATCATTCTCGTGTTACGCAGCACATTTGAGCCTCTGCAAGAACCAATGAGGTTCATTCTTGTGTTACGCAGCACGTTTGAGCTTCAGCAAGAACCCATGAGGTTCATTCTCGTGTTACGCAGCACGTTTGAGCTTCAGCAAGAACCAATGAGGTTCATTCTCGTGTTACGCAGCACGTTTGAGCTTCTGCAAGAACCAATGAGGTTAATTCTCGTGTTACGCATCACGTTTGAGCTTCTCAAGAACCAATGAGGTTCATTCTCGTGTTACGCAGCACGTTTGAGCTTCAGCAAAAACCAATAAGGTTCATTCTCGTGTTACGCAGCACGTTTGAGCTTCTCAAGAACCAATGAGGTTCATTCTTGTGTTACGCAGCACATTTGAGCTTCTGCTAGAACCAATGAGGTTCATTCTCGTGTTACGCATCACGTTTGAGCTTCTCAAGAACCAATGAGGTTCATTCTCGTGTTACGCAGCACGTTTGAGCTTTAGCAAAAACCAATGAGGTTCATTCTCGTGTTACGCAGCACGTTTGAGCTTCAGCAAAAACCAATAAGGTTCATTCTCGTGTTACGCAGCACGTTTGAGCTTCTCAAGAACCAATGAGGTTCATTCTTGTGTTACGCAGCACATTTGAGCTTCTGCTAGAACCAATGAGGTTCATTCTCGTGTTACGCATCACGTTTGAGCTTCTCAAGAACCAATGAGGTTCATTCTCGTGTTACGCAGCACGTTTGAGCTTCTCAAGAACCAATGAGGTTCATTCTGTGTTACGCAGCAGTTTGAGCTTCTGCAAGAACCAATGAGATTCATTCTCGTGTTACGCAGCATGTTTGAGCTTCAGCAAGAACCAATGAGATCATTCTCGTGTTACGCAGCACGTTTGAGCCTCTGCAAGAACCAATGAGGTTCATTCTTGTGTTACGCAGCACGTTTGAGCTTCAGCAAGAACCATGAGTTCATTCTCGTGTTACGCAGCACTTGAGCCTCTGCAAGAACCAATGAGATTCATTCTCGTGTTACGCAGCACGTTTGAGCCTCTGCAAGAACCAATGAGGTTCATTCTTGTGTTACGCAGCACGTTTGAGCTTCAGCAAGAACCCATGAGGTTCATTCTCGTGTTACGCAGCACATTGAGCCTCTGCAAGAACCAATGAGATTCATTCTCGTGTTACGCAGCACATTTGAGCTTCTGCAAGAACCAATGAGGATCATTCTCGTGTTACGCAGCACATTTGAGCCTCTGCAAGAACCAATGAGGTTCATTCTTGTGTTACGCAGCACGTTTGAGCTTCTCATGAACCAATGAGGTTCATTCTTGTGTTACGCAGCACGTTTGAGCTTCAGCAAGAACCAATGAGGTTCAGTCTCATGTTACGCTTCACGTTTGAGCTTCAGCAAGAACCAATGAGATTCATTCTCGTGTTACGCAGCACGTTTGAGATTCTCAAGAACCAATGAGATTCATTCTCGTGTTACGCAGCACGTTTGAGCTTCAGCAAGAACCAATGAGGTTCATTCTTGTGTTACGCAGCACGTTTGAGCTTCAACAAGAACCATTGAGGTTCATTCTCGTGTTACGCAGCACATTTGAGCTTCTCAAGAACCAATGAGGTTCATTCTTGTGTTACGCAGCACGTTTGAGCTTCAACAAGAACCAATGAGGTTCATTCTCGTGTTACGCAGCACGTTTGAGCTTCTCAAGAACCAATGAGGTTCATTCTTGTGTTACGCAGCACGTTTGAGCTTCTCCAAGAACCAATGAGGTTAATTCTTGTGTTACGTTGCACGTTTGAGCTTCGATAAGAACCAATGAGGTTCATTCTCGTGTTACGCAGCACGTTTGAGCTTCAGCAAGAACCAATGAGGTTCTTGCTCATCAAGTAAGTGTGGTCGAACTTTTGTTTATGTTCACTAATCAATGTTTAAATGTGAATTTCAGCCTAAATATAATCTCAGCCTAAATATGAATTTTAAGAAAGTCTTGACGGCTTTGGAACAACATGAGGGTGAATAAATGATGACAGAATTACATTTTGTCGGTGAACTATCCCTTTAAGTGCATGGCTCAAATAAAGGGACGACTGGACCCGGAAAGAGAAAGAAATGTTAGTGTTAAGTGCAGTCAGCAGAATCAGATGGCATGCAGGGTGTCGGAGAAGATACAATTAAAGTGTGGCGTTAAGATGGACTTTGAAGTTAGACATGGTGTCTTACACCCCTCCAGATGAAGAGAGCAACAATTCAGCAGCTTGTTATGGGCTTTTAAGAGGATCTTGTTAGAAATGGGAGATTTGAAGAAAATTTACTGTCAGGAACACAGTTGCTGTTTGAAGCTGGTTTAGTCTTCTGACGGGAAGGGGGGTGAGGGCTGGGGTACTGAAGGTTATTTATCAGCATTTTTTGTTGTGTTTTAATCCCATTTTGCGCATGACTTTAAAGTCAAACAATACATAGAAACAATGTCTGATGTTCTCTCTAATCCCTTTTTGGCCATGAAAGGGAGCACATCTGTAGAAATGATTTTCATTTCCTCTAACAGAAGATTTAGACATCCTAAAGGTTCTTCCTCGTCCTCTTTATTTCTTCATTCGTTTGGAGGTTTTGGCTGCTGGTCTGATGTCACTTCATCAATTTTTATAGCTAAACAGACCACCAAAAGCACAATCATTCACACAATGACACTTGTACCAAAGAGAAAGCTGAAAGTTGGGATGAAACAGAAGTATAGCGACAGACATTTCTTATTGTGACACATCTGAGAGTAACATATTGTCAAAAAAGAAAAAATGTAGGGCAGGGATTTGGTTCTATTCAACTGTTGTTGATTGGATTGTGACATGTGGACGTTGCTCTCAAAAATGAAAGAAAGTTAAACTGTATACAAGCCTGTCACTTTCACCAAGATCCAGTTATGACATTTGGATTGAAAAGAAACATATACAGAGATGAATCGGTCACAATGGGATCTATAACATAAATTTAGAAAGAAAAATAAAATGGTGAAATATGATTTCATGCCCGCTCTGATCTACATTCACAGTGGGCTTTGAGCTTTCATGCGTCAATGCAAAATAAGATGCTGGTACTAGACGCTGGTAACATTACCGGGATCAATTCCAGAACACATTGTGTTAAGGCCTACCACCACTAAACAAGTAAAGAAATAAAGAAATCAATCAACCTTCTTGAAAAAACGCGACTTTAGCTAAATTTCGGCAACCTTTACAAAAAACATACCTTTACATACAATTCAGTTTACAGTTGAAATGAAGACTAGAGGCAGTAAAACGGCAACAACTTTTATCCCTTTTCCTCACTGCAAAATAATTTTAATGGTAAAAAAACTGTAAAAAAGCAATGGAAAAGATATGTTAATTGCTTAAGAGTATGTACCCTTACTATATACAGTAAAAAACTGTAATAGCTCTCATGGGACATTTCATGTAATTTTACAGTAAAATACTGTTAAATGTACAGATTTTGGAAGTACACTGTTAAAAAAAAAACTTACCGTTGGATTTACCGTACATTACCGTAAAGAATACAGTAGCAATTTCTATGTTTTACATCAATGAACTAAAATTTACGTGACTTAAATTTACAATCTTTTTAAAGTTTAAAAGTTTCAAATTTAAAATGACAAAATGTAAAAAAAAAAAAAAATCAAAAAAGAACCCTGTGAAATTCACCGTAAAAAAAAAACCCCATCAGCTTGGTTGCCAGTTTTTTTACCGTAAATTTCACAAGTTTTTTTTTACATTGTTTTTTTTTTTGCCGTAAATTTAAGTTCCATAAAACCTAAAAAGTTTCTACCATATTTTTTACGGTAAAATACTGGCAACCACAGCTGCCGTTTTTTACCGTAAAACGTTTTTTTTTTTTTTTTTTTTTTTACAGTGCAGGGTCAGATTATCAATTAAAGGGCTCATCGTTTTATTGTTTCAGAATTTTTCCTTGGGTGCACTTAAAATGTTAGTATGATTTTAACATAAAAAATCGTCTTATTTTAAAAATAAAAGGCATATTTCCTACACTGATTTTAGCCTCTGATTTGAAGGGGCGTGTCTGTGTGAGACTGTTGTGACAGCAAGGCATTGTGGGAAGAAGAAATAAACATAATGTTTGTTTGAATGGGCTTGTCTATAAACTGGGTGTTTATATGTACCGGCTTCACAATGTGGTGCCTTCAGATTATTAAACAGTAATGTTAAATCATGGTCATTTTATACTGACAACAGGAGACAGACACTCACTCACTCACTCGTGTTATGATTGTCAGACTCATAATGCAACACATCATTATTAATGATGGGAAACAGACAGCCGTGAACTCGTCTGGTCCTACACAAACAGAGCGGGGAAAAGCAAAGCTGTCCTGTGTACATGTAGCAGAAACTCGTCTGACAGAGACAGAGGAACTGTCACACACATTTACACTCAGACTGTGTGTCATTGTCAGGTTCACTTACTACCACACTTCAAGAAGACTTCTAGACAAGATGTTACGCTGGTGTTAGTAACATAAGAAAACAACAAAACCCCGAATAAAACTCTGTGGATGTGCCAATCATTGAGTCTCGATCTTTACTGTTACACTTATTGTTGATTCTTAACCATTTTTAAAGCCATAGTTCACCATAAAATGAAAATTAACCCATCTTTTACTCATCCTGGTGTTGTTTTACTGCCATATGCAGTTTTATGGACCACAAAAGAAGATTTTTTTTAGTTATGGCCTAATGTCACACTTTAGATTAGGGTCCAATTCTCATTATTAACTGCTTTTGCCTCAATAAACTCCTAATAACTGCTTATTAATACGGTATTTGGGTGGATTAAGGGATGCAGAATATGGTCATGCAGAATAAAGTATTAATATGTGCTTTATAAGCACTAATAATGAAAATCCCCAACCCCAATTTTTTTAGTGACTGGTCACATGTAAAATTTTCAGTTGGCCCAAGTTAATTAATTTAATTTGATCAATTTGCACAAATTCATTAAGGGCAAATGAAAAATGTAGATGTGACTAGTCACTATATATTAATTTGGGATGTTAGAAATGTTTTACATTTACATGCCAACATCCTAGTAATATGCATGATAATAAGCAACTAGTTAATATGGAGAATTGGACCCTAAACTAAAGTGTTACAGATTTTTTTGCCAACAAATTCAAGGCATAATTTTGATGAGAATATCACATTTAGCCCCTCAAACCTGTCTTTGGTTACAAGATCCTGCAGTACAACATATACACAATCATTTAACTGTACCGTAAACATTCACAATTACAGCTTAATTTAAGTCAAGCTGCCTTAAATCACATCACCACAATAAACATAGATGAACACCTTAAAGTCACCATGAAGCCAAAATAGACAACTTTTATTTTTCATGGAATATTGCAGTATATGATGAATGATGAGCTGCTACAAAAGTTAATAAATGGATTAAATACAGTGTTATTTATATAATTTAGTACCACAAAATCCCCTAAAAATACAAATTATATATATATAAACATTATCAAAGTAAAATAGAGTACATGTCTTTCATTGAAATAAAAATTCGACCATTTTTGACCGGCACACGACACATTGCTGTAAAAAATAAACTGTAACTTTTACGGTGATAAACCGGCAGCTGTGGATGCCAGAACTTTACCGTCAAAAATACGGTAGCAACGTTACTGGTTTTACAGACTTAACTTAAAATTTACAGTAATAAACCGTACTTCATTATCTGATATAATGTCAATTTACCGACCTATTGAATTACTAATATCTGTTTTGTAACATTGTAGTACACTGACAACCACCAATCACAGTGGAGAAGAGAGTCACATGACCAATCAAAGCTCATCACAAGCAGCTTTTCCTCAAGAAAGTTAATAATAATATACAGAAGCTGCACAGTGTCATTCACACACACATTAAACACCATCATGGTAACACACATGAAATTTAAAAAAATGCAATAAACATTAATTTAACAACATTAAATGTAACATAAAACCCTAATGTACAGAAAAAAAACCTAAGAAAAACTATAAAGAAACAGTTATTTCAACAAAAATACATCAAATGTGAAGTGTCAATTTACGTTTTTTCACTGTAAATTATACAAGTTTTTCTTTTTCGCTTTCAAAACTGTAAATTTAACGGTAGTTTACAGTAAAATTACATTACATGTACCATTAGATCTATCACAGTTATTTACCATAGTAAGGAAACTTTCTGTTAACCAATTACATAGTCTTTACATAGTCTTTTACCGTTAAAATCACAAACATTTTTTAATAAGTAGGAGTTTCCCGGCAGCAGAAATCCCAGTAGTTATTTTCCCACTAGTGTTCACGTGCGTTCATCTCCATAAACACCATCATTCTGATATCACAGCATTACACTGGCTTTCCAAACACAAATGCCAACTTTGACCCAAGCTAGTTTTACATAATATCAACACAGGTTTGGAAACCGAGCTCCTGTTCCAGAGCCGGGATATACGGGATATTCCACGGGCTGTAATCTGCTTTATGAGGTAATGACACACACACACACACACACACACACACACACACACACACCACACACACACACACACACACACACACACACAACACACCACACACACACACACACACACAGATCCGCAGATAAGACAGGGACAGACCGGAGCGTGTGGGAAAACCTTTGATCCTCCCAATACTCCAAAGATGAAAAATATTGATAAGGTTGAAAATAGCTTTGGTTGTGGAGTCGTGTGGAGTTAAATATGTAGTAATGGAGAGATCCCGTGTTATTGTTTAACTGATATCCCACTGTATTGGTGCAGAAACACACAGCGATAGAGAGAGAAAAGTAAATGCTTTTATCAATAATTACTTTTATAATCCCTTATAAGTGAGATCTATTGGTAACACTTTACAATAATGTTTCATGAGTTAACATGAACAATACTTCTACAGCATTCATTAATATTAATTTGAACATTTACTATTAAAATCAAAGGTTGTTAGCATTAGTTAATGCACGGTGAACTAACAATAACTAACATTAACAAAGATTAATAAATACTGTAACAAATGTATTGCTCATTGTTAGTTCATATTTGCTAATAACTAATGAAACTTATTGTAAAGTGTTACAGAGATATTAAATATGTAAGATAAACTAAAATCTAACATAAGCTTGAAGAAATATTTCATCCAATACTGAACATTTTGTCATAATTTTCTCTCAATCATGTTTTTCAAACCTATATTATTTTTTTTCAATCATGCAACACAATTAATTTCATTCAATTAAAAAAAAATGTTTTTATGAAATTATTTAATGTTTTGTTTATCCAGCCTTCAGTCAGTGATACACAATATTATTAGTCAGTTCTCAGTTATTAAAACTCAAGCTCAAATTCACTGAAGTTTATGATGTTCTTGACGCAGATTTGCTGTACAGAAACATGAGTTTGCAGCTCATTATTATTATTGTTGTTTTCTTATTTAACTCATTCCTGGTGTTTTCACTGTTATACGGTAGAGGGCGCTATTACACATCTCCTGAGAAACAACTTCCTCATCAAAACACATGCGAAGAAGAAGCAGAAACAAACATTACAGCATATAAACGCCTTATGCATAATGTTTCTGAATGAAACGTCGACCCAGAAAGGGTTATGACTGAGAGGATTTGAGGGGGTTGATGGACTGATCGACTACATGTATGTTTTAATCATCGTTCTGAATCTGACTTAAAAAAAATATTCTCAGCTTTTTGCTAAAAATTTATCTTTTTTATGAAACTTACTCACATTCAAGCGTTGATAAAAAAAAGAATATGTGAAGCTAGAATAATTTTTTTGTGTAAAATCAGAGGGTTTTTTCTTATCTTATGTTCAGATATTCATACAATAAAACATTCTGGGGGCCACAAAACTTTTGTGAATATGATTTTTTTTAAAAAATGCACGCAGTGATTGGCTGATAAAAGTTCTATGTTTCTGTATGAAATAGCCAGCGTTTAGCCAGCGTTTCTGATCATCTTCACTGATCTGGCTCCTGGAATATTTTGTTGTATGAATATCTGAACATGCAATATATTAAAAGACAGAACTCTGCTTTAAACAAGAAAAAATGCGTTTTATTCGAGCTTCGTAGCTTTTTTTTTTTCATAAAGTTTCATAAAAAAAGCAAAATTTTGAGCAAAAAGCTGAGAAAATCTTTTTTTTTTTTTTCTGGATCAGATTCAGAACGATGATTAAAACACACATGGAGTCAATCTAATGCGTTACAGTCATTAACCCTCTCTGGGTCGACAGTTCATTCAGTAACATTACGCCGTTATGATTTATATGCCGTTTAATGTTGATGATCGTGTTATTTACATATGCTATCGCTTGTTTCTGCTTCTTCTTCTTCTCCTGTGTTTTGATCAGGGGATTCGGGACTCTTTCAGGAGATGTGTAACAGCGCCCCCTACAGTATAACACTGAAAACACGATTCAAAATTCAGTCACTGGCGGGGAAAGAGTTAAGAAATGCTTTTTTTTTTTTTTTTTTTTACAATTTTATTGGGAATTGTGCCTTGTATTTTTTTTCATTGATTTAATTTAAACACTTCCTTTCACTGACCATTTGGGAAACAGATTAAAGAAAACAGCTCAAGCCTATTGCTCTGTAAAGCTGCTTTGCAAAGATCTGTATTGTAAAAAGCGCTATATAAATAAAGCTGACTTTTGGCTGTCGAAAACGGTGGACATCAGATTCACAGAGAGAGACAGGATTGTTGTTGAGAAGGGTTTTCCAGCCTGGGTTAGTCTGAAGCTCCTGTTTCTAGCATTCGCTCCAGCGGTGAAATCTGCACATCAAATAAAGATCCGGCTGGGTCGAGTTACGATCAGATCCCGGACCAGAGGAATCTGAGTGGGTAGATGTGTTGGAGATTGTAATCTGGAAAGAGCCACTTCACAACATCATCCGGGAAGAGTCTTGCGTTCCTTTCCATAAAAAATCTGCTGGTTTGCAGACAAGCATTACAACAGACGGCAGGAAAAGAGACGGCATTTCAAGGCCTCAGTTTGCTGGGAATCACACCATCATGAAACTCAAGAGTGAGCACAGACAGCAACATAGTTTCGGCCCGGATCCGGTAAAAGTGAGGCCGGATATGGGCCGGATCCAGCCGGCACTGTGTTGTTTTGTGGGAGACTGTACAAAATATGGGATTAAATGTGCAGCGGATTAGCTGACGAGACGTGATGCTAACAGACAGCTAGTAGTGACATTACCACATTACCTGTCACTCAAGTGGCCACGCCCTTAATTATGCACAACTTTAAGGCTTAAAGGTGCAGTGTGTAACATTTTTGACTATTTATTCACATAAATGCAATATGACATCCATAACTATGTGTTCAGTTGTGTATAAAGAACTTACTTAATAAACCGTAATGTTTTTATTACCTTAGAATGAGGCATTTATATCTACATAAGCGTGGGAATCCCCTTCTATGAAGGCCGCCATATTATGACGTCATATTTCTACCGTAGCCGACAGCGAACAAACAGCGTTACAGAGCGCGTTTCATCACTACCTTGAAAGAGAAGCCGCAGAAAGCTAGAAGAAGCTAGTCATAAACACCGTGAGTGTTTTCCCTTGTCAGTGGTGTAAATATGTAGTTGGATTGTTTCATGTAACTTAATTCTTCACCCTCGCTGTGTTATGGCTTTGCTCTGTGAGGATAAATGTGCTGGTTACGTTCGTGAGACAGCTGATTAGTAGGCTACTCTTGTCATTGACCGGAAAACAGTTACAGGAATCACCAACCCGTCGATCTTGGAAGCATTTTAAGTCGATCGAGTTTCCAAAATCAGAGAAAAAAGGCTATTGTGTGTAATAAGTGTTGTCTATTGGGATGCGGAGGCGCGCGTTCTGTTACAATCACGTCATTTTTGCCGCACGCACCTTTGGGCTCATGCGGACGCGTCGAGTATAAACAAGGCTTTAACCAGCTCAGCCACAGTAACAGCTCATATTAGCCAGCTAAACTTTTACTACCCTGTTAGAAAAAATCTATAGTTGCATAGTTTCATGTGGTTCTACTCCCTCGCTGTATTATGGGTTTGCTATGTGGGGAGAATGTGCTGGTTACGTTCGTGAGACAATCAGCTGATTACTATTATTTACAACAACTGTGACGAGATCTGTCGTGTCGACAGCTCAGACCAATATTATTATATTATGTATTAAGACCCTTGATCCTCACCTGACTATGGCTTTGTAAACTTGATCCATGATGTGGTTTATAATGGACTGTGGTACTCCATGTTAGCTGTGGCTTGTTTTACTCTCGCTCACTACGACGATGTTTGTCCCGTTTTAGCCACCGTAGCTTCTTCGAAAGGGAGGGGTGAGCAGTGGGCTGAGCCCTTAGTGTAAACTCGCAAACGAACCGCTAGATGTCGCCAAAAAGCTACACACTGCACCTTTAATATAATTTAAACGGATGAGTTATAAAAAAATTCACCCCTCTCACAGTCGTCATGAAGAGCAAAATTAGCTTTATAGACCAAAAACTCTTTTTGTACCAGGCTGTAAACATGTTTTTTTTTTCTGCTGTAAAGTTGGGAATTTAACATGGGGGTCTATGGGATTGACTCTCTTCTGGAGCCTGTCTCTAGTGGCCAGTCGATGAACTGCAGTTTAAGTCACTTCTATGTTGGTATTTAAGAGAGAGAATGCATGTAGTGTCATTTAAATGTATATGCTATAGAAAAAGATCGAATACGAGTTCATTAGAAACCTTTCAGTGTATTACCTTGACTTCAACATTAATAGTTGCATTTTGTATTGTTCATTTACTCGACTGTCCTAGGGTGTTTTTAGTTTTTGGAAAATGCATGGATGAATTACCACAAAGCAAACTCAAATATATCAATAACTCTTTAACTAACACATATACCAAAATCAAGTGTTTGCGCATGAACAGTCAGTGTTGAAGTAAAACAGAAAGCTTGTATTAAGACATTCAGTACTATTAGATGTAGCAGGAAATTATAGCTAATAAAGAACAAACATTCATTCAAAGTGGCGATACAGTTGCCGAAACCTCTTGAATACAGTGCTGTCAATGACTAGGAAAGTGGGTTTATATTTTACTTTTATCAGTCAGTTTATTAAGATCTTCAGCTGAACTTTCATCTCGTAATGTTGGTTGTATTTCGCGAGGATTGAGAGTTTCTCACTGACTTCTGAGATTCATGATATCCAATCATAATATCATAAAACCATAATATTCTAAAATCCGTCTTTTCGAATTCTTTACCGCCGAAAGTTTCGTTTATTTCTCCCAGACATGTAGGAGAGTATATTTATCCGACTCCTTTTCATGCATATTTAACATATAATTTAAAATAGAATTTTTTTTCATTGATTATTTAACATATAATATGAAATATAACTTTTTTTCATGCATTTTTAACATATAATTTGAAATATAATTTTTTCATGTATATTTAACATATAATTTGACATATCACTTTTTTTCATGCATATTTGACAAAACTTTTTTCATGCATATTTAACATATAAGTTGATATATATGTTATTTTTTTTTATTTTTTACATAATTTATCTCCGGAATACATAGTTGCAATATGTTTTTTTTTGTCTTACGAGTAATATTTGTTTTTTTGTCCTGTTTATGCTGCTGTAACATCTAAATTTCCCCTTAGGGATAAATAATGTTTTTATCTTTTATCTCATATATCATCTCAAACCTATCTGTAATCAATAAATTATGACATCAAATCATTATTAATTAACATCTTTCACAAGAACATTGATTATCAATGTGCACGGATATAAATACAGCTTTTAACTTTTTAATTTTCAACGGCTGCTGATAATGCCATCACAGATAAACTTTAATTTTAAAATATCTAAAAATACATTACAAACATTAATAATATTCATGAATCTCTTACAAAAAAAAGTTTTGAATTCCCAAAACAAACTCCAAACGAACTTTGTTTCGGCCTGATTTTGTTGGAAATGTCACATCAGTTCGTTCTTTGTGCTTTAAGTATAATTTAATAATTAATTTAAGGCTTAATGGTCATTATTGTAGCAATAAAGCACAGAAAAATCACACACTTCACCAACAGGAAAATCACAACAACGCAAAATCTGGAATTTAAGAAACCATTTAATAATAATGATGAGAATAATAAAAACAACTGGCGTATTTCTCTGATGAACATTATAATTAACAATGAAAAAATGAAATAAATAAAATGACTAGGTACATAAATATGTGTGTAAATGTGTCACATCAGACGAGATCAGCGTGAGAGAGCGAGGATCCCATGAGGACACATTAATGGCCTAATATCATCCACTACCTATATGACAGAGAGAGAGAGAGAGAGAGAGAGAGAGAGAGAGAGAGACATGGGGATAGTGATTATGAGAAATAAAATGAAAAATAACTCATCAAACATCAAATTTAAGCATTGCAAACTCTTTTCCCCTGACTTCTGCTGCAGAAAACATGCCAGTTGAAGAAAGTGGACACAAATAAAGCCATAAAGTTTGTGTGAAAAAATAATAATACTGATATAGCTGATGGAAATACTAAATATAGATAAAATAGGACAAGTGTAGATGTAAAACTGCAACTCTCATTCTAACCAGCTTTCTTTATATCTACCAAATACAGCTTTCAGAGGCAATTTATACATGTTTTGGACTCCTTTATTAGGCCAAAACTTTGCACAGATATGACAATTTTGTCCGATACGATAACCGATAATGCTTTATCATAGCTGCCAACTCTCACGCATTGGCCGTGAGACACCCGCATTTGAATGGTTTCACACGCGCACACGCCACACCCCCGATTTCTCACGCTGAAGAGTCAAACCGGTCGGTCAAATGCCTGAAAGATGAGTTTATCCAATGCATTCTCATCCTTTAGCGTCATATAGGTGACGCCATATGACATTTCGTCGAAATCTTACGCACATGGCATCCTTTAGCGTCAATATAACACGTAGCAGGTTTAGGTCTGGAGCAGTGTTACAGTTATGAGGCCTTGGGATCTGCTTCTCATACGCTAAAGGATGCTATGTGCTTTGGATTTAGACGAGCGTCACCTGAATGGCGCCTTGGGTTCTGCGTCTCATATTGACCCCAAAGGATGCCATGCAGGGGCGTGGTACCGGGGGATAAAGGGTACCGAGTAACTACCCAGGGCCCGAGGCTACTCGGCAGCTCAAGTCCAAGTTCAAGTCCAAAGTCCGTTGCCGTTCGCGGAGCTCAAGTCCAAAGTCCGTCGCCGTTCGCGGAGCTCAAGTCCAAAGTCCGTCACCGTTCGCGGAGCTTCAGCCGCGGAGCTCAAGTCAAAAGTGCGCCCCCCCCCCCCCCCCCCCAATTACTATTGTCACATATTATTTAGGAGGATGGATAGTATGCATTTTGGGATGCAGCTAGAGACTGTGCTTCAAACCACGTATGGCGCGCAAACGGCAGAGAGAGAGAGAGACCTTGCGTAATACCAATACCCCCCCCCCCCCCCCCAAGTCTCACGCAAAGCTGAACTCAAAAGTCGGCAGGTATGCTTTATATTTGAAAGCCGATAACCGATATATATTGGCTGATAAATCTAAATCCTAATTCAATTCTAAATTATATAATTTTAACCTGATTACAAAAACAAAAGTCTCACTATTAAAATGCATGCCCCAATCACACAATTATAATGTTCTCATGATACTTTTATGTAGCCAATATGACAGACATGTTGCACTTTACTGTATTTTCCTTTATTGAAGTGATTTCACTCATTTTAAGTGGTTTAAGCTTCGATCTCTGTTATAGGCCACATCTTGGCATCCAGTTGCACAGGTTCACTTTGTATGATCTTTAAACAGCATGTTACAACAAACTCCGATTGGACACGTTTAGTATCAGTAACTAAACCGACACAAACACCAAAGCAAAGTGTGGAAACACTGGAGTGCCTCGTGCACTTGCCATGTTGTGGACTCTGTCACAGTCATTCTTACATGAGTGTGTATGTATAGTGTGTATATATATCCAGCCTCACCTCCTGATGTGTCCGGCGTCGAGCTGCTCCTGTAACACTGACGCTCTCTTCTGCAGAAAGTTCACCTGCACACACACACACCTCAAGCTTAGTGGTACACGGGGGGGTATTTTTGGTAACACTTTATTTTACAGGGTCATTGTTACATATGTTACATATGTTTACACATTTCTGTGTCCACCACTCTAGTTCATCCAAAACACACTAGAAAATAGACTCAAAGTGCTAAATACTGGAATTATCCTTTAAAGTAACTTTCCCCAACGCTAGTCACAATTATTGTTAGTGCACAAAAACTTGACGTACGGACCTTGGACCTCAAGAAAAACAACCGCTTTAAAGTCTAACAGTTACTTTGTTAACACATTTTTTACAGTATGCCGTTACAGTAACCAAATACACTTGGTGAATTCTGTCTTTTTTAAAGTTTGCATGAGTCTGAAAAGAATGCACATTGTTCTGCGCCGATTTCCCAGGAAACAAAGAGCAAAACCTCAAAGCAAATCTAATGTTACCATCCTCGCAAACGCATGCCTCCGACTCTGAAAAGCACGGCTATGGTTAAGATTCCTCAACTGCCGCTGGTTTTGTTAAAATAATGCACTGCAATGTGCAATTCTGGAAATATTCAAGGACATCGGAGGCCACGCTGGTCACCAATTACGACGCATAAACATATCAGATCACAGAGCTGCGTCTGCGAATCCAGAGGAATCTGGTCAGAGCTATTCAGAGGCGTGCGCCAGGGTCTTTGAACTGTGATCTGGAAATGTTGTTTGAGGGGCCCGGACCTAGCCTGACAAAAAAGGAGCTATTGTTTAGATTTGAAATGTTTAACAAAAATGCTCTTGCCACAGACTCGTGTAGAACAAGGCCGACTGTAACTAATAAGACCCTGGCCGGAGCCCTTGAAGCCTGTATTAATGTGGCTGGCGGGTGTAATTGCACATGAGGAGATGAACTGGACCGGAGACTTCAAAGCCTCATGGACAAATTAGATCCATGTCTATGGAGGAACTCGCAGCACTTGTTCCCCCCTCCCCTTCCCAAGAAATCAAATAAACAAGAGCCACTTGAGTTCAAAGACGTGAGGTCTGACTGCCCGGCGTATTAGCTGATGCTGCGATCGCATATCAGACACCAGAGCGGACTGATCGCATGCGCAGGACTTCATAGAAAGAGCTAAATAGTCAACAACGTCTGGTCCATATGAATTAATGACTTTAATATTGGCTTTGAAAGCTGTAAAACCAAGCGGCAACCTTCGTGTCTATCTCTTGAATCCAACACAGAAGTGTTAAACTGCAGTTCATCGACTGGCCACTAGAGACAGGCTCCAAAAGAGAGTCAATCCCATAAACTCTCCATGTTAAATTCCCAACTTTACAGCAGAAAAAAACATGTTTACAGCCTGGTACAAAAAGTGGTTTTGGTCTATAAAGCTTATTTTGCCCTTCATGACGACTGTGAGATGGGTGAATTTTTTTATAACTAATCCGTTTATATTATATTAAGCCTTAAAGTTGTGCATAATTAAGGGCGTGGCCAATTGAGTGACAGGTGGATTGCCGCTGATGCACTATTACACTGTCTGTTAGGATCACGTCTCGTCAGCTAATCCGCGCACATTTTTGGTTTATCCGGGAGTGACACGCGGTCAAGATGGCGACGGCCGGCTCCGCCCACTTTGGGCTTCAAAAAATGCTCTTCAGAAACCTAGGTGACGTCACGCACACTACGTCCATATTTTTTTACTCTCTATGTATAAAACACGTGATAAATACTTTAGAAACAATAAACGATAAAATGCCGATTAAAGTAAAACAGTAGGATAGTTGTAAAGATGCTTATGACATACAGAACCTTATTAGACCTTAATATCAAAGAGGAAACTCTAAACAATGTCAGAGACAATTAGGTCACAAACAAATAACATATTACTGTTTTTCCAACCCAGGTGCATTGACTTTGGCCGCATTTCTGCAAAAACGGCACTATGTTGTTTTGGGTATATATTTCCAGTGCATTTGTTTGAGGCACGTTTCAAGGCAGTTTAAACCTGAAATGTTCAGTGACTTGGCGCATACTAAATTTTCTCAAAAACAGTTAAACGTGAAATTCTGTTGCGTAGGTTAATGCATCTATCATGACAGTTTGGAAATTAAACGTCTGGTGAGTGGCGCTAAAATACCTGAGATAAAAACGCATTTGCTGAAGAAACCATGCCATTTTATCTTGCTTCTGTGAGGCCTTGAGCTCTTTTGTGGAGTGCCGTGACTCGTGTTTCACGTTATTCGTACCTTTTACAATTTACAAATCATGCAGATAAAAGTGATTTGAGGTTATAGCATTTTATTGTGTAAGGAACCGTGCAAAATTAAGTCTTTGCTAATCAATAATTGGCCAATATATACAGAATTTGTGTAATTAGGAAAAAAAGTTGTTTTTACAGCGTGTAGAGTTAATTTCAGCTGCAAACTGCATAGAATTATATGCATAGGTACGTTTTTTTGCATTTTAACAGAAATGTAGCCAGAGTCACGTATTTCCAATGAGCCTAGGTTGTTTTTTTCAGCGATTCATGTTTTCAGTGTGTGAGGTTTGAGTCTTCAAGCTTTGTTTGGATGGTGTTGGGATGTTATTTTGTGGTGTTAATTGTTCTCATAGCTGCTGGGATCTGGTTCCACCACCGAGGAACAAAGATAAGATGTCCCATGATCCGGACAAACAAGGACTCTTCGTGTGGAGAAAAGGGAGAGTTGTGTGGCCAGAATTAGTTAATTGTAGCCAGGCTTGGGTGAGCTGTTTGATGATGCGTTGAATGTGATGCATTAGCTTTTGTGTTTTGCATGCAATTAGAAGAAACTGGCAGCCAATGAAGAGACTTGCAGTGATATTATAGTCCTGCTCTTTCATCCATTCTCTGAACCGCCTTGTCCTATTTAGGGAAGCTGACATTCAGTACAACCTGTGTCTTTTATTTAGAATACAAATGTCATTTACGTCTTTTAGTTTGTCAAGAGATTTAAAGCGTCGTTTTTGAAGACTGCGCATGTGTTAACGTGCTCTAGTACGCAAGAACGAGTCTATGATTGAGTCTGGAAATAAAGCAAAATAAGTGAAGAAAATGAGGAATATTCCTCAGATGTCATGTCCGTAATTTATAGCAAAACATCTCGCATTAATTCAATCTCAAACTGATTCATTAAAAGTAGTTATTATTTCACCACCTGACACCATTAACCAATGTGGTTTAACCAACCACATTTTCATGACTAGCTAGTTGATTTTTTCAACAATGTATTATACTTAAGTTTTAAAGCAACGAGTTACGACTTTGTATGGGAAACACACCCATACAAAAGATAGATGGATGGCCAGATTATCACATGGTTCTACTTTCATTTCACAAAGTAATTGTAATAGTGTTTTTTTTTTGTGGATAAAAGAAAAATAGCATTTTGTTTTCTTGTGCCCTACAAATTAGAAATAACAATACAGCAAATAAAGTACAAAGTAAAGTACAAATAAATAAATAAAGACTGGACAACCGCTTTAAGCAATCTGAGCGGTCCTAGCACTGAACCTTGGGGTACTCACTGGTGATGTTAAAGGTTGAAGAGAATAATAATTTACCACAGATAAACAGAGATATTTTTAATGTATTTATTTGGTAAGTAGTCATGTAAGGAGTGAGATAATGTTCATCCAGTTGCTCATTCCCACAAAATAAACTCCATCACTTCACATGCCAATCAAACTGACTGGGTTTATTTTGTGATTATGCGTGATGTACTTCAGCACTTCTCTGGCGTTCGAGATGTTTTCCCCGGGACTTTCCTGCAGGAAGCCGTCGCCAATCCAAGCTGACGGTATTCAGGAACTATCCGTCTTATAATGCACATCATGCTGTCTATTCATAAGTGATCCAGGTGTGTTTTATGAATCGGTTGAGATCGAGTCCATGTATATGAAACTATGCAATGTCCAGATGTGTCTGTGGTGGTGTTTTTCTATGGAAGCTTGTTTCCATCACAGAATAACAAATAAAAAAGGTAACTGCGACTTTTTATTTCACAATTCTGACTTTTTACTCACAATTGCGAGTTATAAAGTCAGAATTGCGTGATATAAACTCAAGATTGCGTGTTATGAAGTCAGTCTGACTTTTTTTCTCAGAATTGCACGTTTATATCTTGCAATTCTGACTTTATAACACGCAATTACGACTTTATATCTCCAAATTGCATGTTATAAAATCAGAATTGCGAGATATAAACGTGCAATTCTGAGAAAAAAAGTCAGACTCTGACTTTATAACACGCAATTGTGAGTTTATATCTCCGAATTGCATTACATAAGTGATCCAGGTGTGTTTATGAATCGGTTGAGATCGAGTCCATGTACTGTATATGAAACTATGAAATGTCCAGATGTGCCTGTGGTGGTGTTTTTTCTATGGAAGCTTGTTTCCACCACAGAATAACAAATAAAAAAGGTAACTGTGCACTTTGCAAATTCGTGCAATTCGGAGAAAAAAAGTCAGACTCTGACTTTATAACACAAACAAATCTGAGAAATAAAGTAAGAATTGCACGATCTAAACTCGCAATTGTGAGATAAAAAGTCGCAATTATCTTCGGAAACGGAAACTTTTCCGTATACTTTTCTGACATGCCTTACAAAATAAATGTCAACACTCAACATACATTTGTGTGTGTGTGTGTGTGTCCGGTGTGTGTATTAGTTTGATCACCTGTGACTTCAGCGAGGTGATGGTGTCGTTCAGCTCCTGCTGTAGATCTGCAGGCATCAGGCCTTTAATCTTCAGCTCACACTCCTGATGGACATGTGTGATCTACACCAGGAGAGATGGGAAGAGTTTAAAACATGACCCGTGATATCGGCTGTCAAACACTGTGGTCAGTCCTTAATGAACTTGAGGAGCGCAAACTAGAACTGCCTGGCTAGCAAAGTACAAACTACACACATGTACACTACCGTTCAAAAGTTTGGGGTCGGTAAGATTTTTAATGTTTTTAAAAGAAGTCTCTTCTGCTCATCAAGGCTATATTGTGAAATATTATTGTAATGTAAATCAGCTGTTTTCTATGTGAATATATAGTAAAGTGTAATTTATTCCTGTGATCAAAGCTGAATTTTCAGCATCATTACTCCAGTCTTCAGTGTCACATGATCCTTCAGAAATCACTATAATATGATGATCTGATGCTCAAGAAACATTTATGATTATTATCACAGTTGAAAACAGTTTAGCTGCTTCATATTTTTGTGCAAACCATGATTCATTTTTTTCAGGATTCTTTGAAAGTTCAAGAGAAAACCATTTCATTATTTTTTTTTATATTTTGCATTATTATAAATGTCTTTACTGTCACTTTTGATTAATTTAATGCGTCCTTTCTGAAGAAAAGTATTAATTTCCTAAAAAAAAAACCGTACTGACCCCAAACTTTTGAACGGTAATGTATATTGTATGAACATACTCAAGTACAGAGACACTTTTTTTGTCAACAAGCTGAGGAATTAACAAATCATGCTTCACTGAAGATACACCAAGGTCACGTCTAGAGGCCAAACTGATAAAAGTCACATGGACATCTGTGCTATGCTTAGTGCTACACTTGTAGAGGTAAGCAGAACACAGGGCTAGATGTAACACACTTGATTTAAATACGAAACAAGACTAAAACTTAGTGTATTTACTAGTTGCCGTATCAACACTACATAGAAAAAACATTGCGCCAAAATTAAGAAATCTTTGGAAGATATCACTGAACATTTATTTAACCAAAGCAAAAGTAAATGTCTTTACTTTCATCTAAGTTTATTTAAAATTAGACAAATCCCATATTATTTTAATCTCCAATCTGTTATTTAACAGTTCTTTAATGTGGATCTCACTAGCAGGGTTTGAACCGGGGCATGTTGTCACACTGCGTTACAATGAGCCCCTATTAGAACTATTGATATTATATTGATGAATTCTATTGAGAAACCATGAGAAAAAGGTGAATAAAGACTAAGAGTCAATGTTCAGAAATTATTAATTATTATTATGTTTTGAACTATGCTGTATAGCTGTTGTCAAACTAATTTTTTTTGTTTCAAAATGTAAAAAATGTAAAAATTATTTTATATAAAAAAGTGAATAATAGTATTTTATTGAGAAAATATTTTAGTTTAGTATTAATATTTTTTGATTAGATCAGATAAAATGTACAATGTACACCACCTATGGGGCATGTTGTCACAATACACTTCCATTCTTACGGATTAAATCAAGAAAAAAAAGAATCCACCGTATTAAGCTTTGATCTTTGATGGTCTTACACAGGCTCTGTCCACCATATTCAGTTAAAAACGTCTTAATATTGGCCTTGTTGAGGGGAACAGAGGCGCAACAAGAAAGATGATTGCCTTTCCTAAAATAATTTTCCTGTTGTGGATTTAACTGATTGCTCTGGCTTTCTATAATTAATCTTTCAGGGTACAATGAAAGGATTGGAAGCCACTTCAAAGAGGAAGAGTACACATTATCTGAACACAGCTCTCTGTTCTTGTAGACCAGGCCTTTGCATTTAGCCAATCGGCCCCATTCGCTGCCCTCCTCCTCATCTGACACGACACGCCAATCAATTCACTTATTTCTTATTACTTATGTCTGAGTGAATTCAACCCACAAGAATTATAGCACAGACTATCATTTTTTCGATTAATCGTTTAAAAAAAAAAATGTGGTCGATTCGATATTGATTCCAAAAAGCCACGAATCTATCTTTTTTCCGTATATATGAATTTCCGCAAACATTGAACATAAAATCTTAATACTAGTCTCAGATAGCTTGCAAATACCGGTAATAAAATGAATTCTCTTTTCACGTCTCGCTTAAACGGAAATGGATTTTGGTTCCAGTTCACATGGATATGTGGAAGCGGCAAAAAATTCTCTATTATGAATTTTTAAGGCCTGACTTGATTAATTTGTTGAGGTCAATTTGTAAAGAAAAACTACACGCCTGCGCACATATATATTCAAATGCTCATATCTATAGACTGAACACGTAATACGCATGTGCACGCCGTCAGCATTCTCACAGACTCACACGTTTTTGAAGTTTAAGCGGAGATAAAGCTTTTCAAAAATTTTAAATAGCTGCATCTTGTGAATCATGAGATTTTGTGAATCTGAATCGAATTGAATTGAGATCTTGCGAATCGAATTGAGACCTTGTTAATCTGAATCGAATTGAGATCTTGTGAATCTGAATCGAATTGAGATCTTGTGAATCTGAATCGGATCGAATTGAGATCTTGTGAATCTGAATCGGATTGAATCGAATTGAGATCTTGTGAATCTGAATCGGATCGAATTGAGATCTTGTGAATCTGAATCGGATTGAATCGAATTGAGATCTTGTGAATCGAATTGAGATCTTGTGAATCGAATTGAGATCTTGTGAATGGAAATCGGATCGAATTGAGATCTTGTAAATCAGAATCGGATCGAATCAAGATCTTGTGAATCGAAATGAAATCTTGTGAATCAGAATCGAGATCTTGTGAATCAAATTGAGATCTTGTAATTGGAATCGAATTGAGATATTGCAAATGAAATTGAGATGTTGTGAATCATAATTAAATCGAATCGAAATCTTGTGAATCGGAATCAAGATCTTGCTAATCGAATTGAGATCTTGTGAATCTGAATCGAGATCTTTGAATCTGAATCGAATTAAGATCTTGTGAGATGTTCTAATCTGAATTGAGATCTTGTGAATCAGAAAAAATTGAGATCATGTGAATCGTAATCAGGACGAACTGAGATCTTGTGAATCCAATTGAATCGAAATCGAATTGAGATCTTGTGAATCGTAATCGAATTGAATCGAGATCTTGTGAAATGGAATCGAATTGAATCGAGATCTTGTGAATCGGAATCGAATTGAATCGAGATCTTGTGAATCGAATTGAGATCTTGTGAATCCAATTGAATCGAAATCGAATCAATACCTTGTGAATCGGAATCGAGACATTGTGAATCGAATTGAGATCTTGTGAATCGAAATCGAATCGAGATCTTGTGAATCGAATTGAATCGAGATCTTGTGAATCGGAATCGAGATCTTGTAAATCGGAATCGAGATCTTGTGAATCGGAATTGAAATTGAATTGAGATTCTGTGAATCGAATCGAGATCTTGTGAATCGAAATTGAATTGAGATGTTGTGAATCGAATTGAGATCTTCTGAATCGGAATCGAGGTCTTGTGAATCGGAATTGAATCGGGACATCTGAATCAATACCCAGTCCTAAAGCTGACCATATTTGCTCGAAGGGTCCCTGAGATCCTGCGGTTGATGCTGGACTAATAACAGCATGTAGTATTGCTCTACACAAGCCTCCAGGACGTTATCTCAGTCCCCCTCTTCATCACACACATTCCCTCAGCACAGATAGCCCTGCACTGTACCGGAGGCGCACGTGTAACTGAAGAACACATGCCATGAGAGTGTGGGAGGTCAAGGCATCCGTGAGGAAACTCAGTTTCTGGAGAACAGGAGCCATCGTACAGCACTGAGTCTGGATAATAGCCTTTACCTCCGGATAAAACACTGTCAAAATGGTTCCAGGCGAGTAAGAGTGTGTTGTTGGACAGGCTAAATAAGAGTGTGTTGTTGGACAGGCTAAATAAGAGTGTGTTGTTGGACAGGCTAAATAAGAGTGTGTTGTTGGACAGGCTAAATAAGAGTGTGTTGTTGGACAGGCTAAATAAGAGTGTGTTGTTGGACAGGCTAAATAAGAGTGTGTTGTTGGAGGGTTCACCACTACAGGTGTTAATGCTTGAGATTGTGGAGATCCCTCAACAGCTTAACGCTCACTTTCGGTCATCGATTACTTTGGCCTTCATTTATAACGGCGGCTCTGTGAGTTTTGAAGAAAAGGCGAATGCAAACCTTGAGACTTTATTAGGCCCTATGGACCATTCTTAATGGGTCTCATATCTATTATCCAGTTAAATAATTAACCCTTATAGGCTAATTGTCTTCCCTGAATATTATTTTTATGAATCTGTTTATTATAACAATTATGATTACTATGTATTTATTTATTGAGCAACTGGACAGATGTAATGTCATTAATTTCCTAGGGTGAAAAAAAAAGCCAAATGAAATATGACATTATATTTAACAATGTTTAACAAATGCAACGGTTAGAATTTGTATTGAATTGTATTAGTATGTTTCCGCCACAGAATAAAAACATTTTAAAAGATAATCGCGACTTTTTATCTCACAGTTACGCGTTATATAGTCAGAATAGTGAGATATAAAATCACAATTGCAAGAAATAAACTCGCAATTCGGAGGGAAAAAAGTTTATTTTTCACGTTTATATCTCGCAATTCTGACTTTATATCTCCCAAATGCGTATTATAAAGTCAGATTTGCGAGATATAAACATGCAATTCTGAGAAAACAAATGCATTTCTGACTTTATATCACGTGATTCTGACTTTATATCTCGCAATTTTTACTTTATATCACGCAATTCTGACTATATATCACACAATTTTGACTTTATATCACGCAATTTTGACTTTATTTCACGCAATTTTGACTTTAAATCACGCAATTTTGACTTTATATCACACAATTTTGACTTTACATCTCGCAATTTTTACTTTATATCACTCAATTATTACACAATTTTGACTTTATATCACGCAATTTTGACTTTATTTCACGCAATTTTGACTTTATATCACACAATTTTGACTTTATATCACGCAATTCTGAGACAAAAAGTCAGAATTGTGAGATAAAAAGTAAAAAAAAATTATTCTGTTGAGGAAACAAGCTTCCAAGATTAGTTGGAAAAATGGAAATTCTGTCATCATGCCATTCCATTCATGTCCTTGTGTGGATTGTACACATTTAACCCAACATATTATTTTTGAGGACACTATTCCTTTATGCATTCTGGACTGTGGCATGAAGTACACAGACACTCAGTATATTCCTGGGACATAATTTAAACAGGTTTTATTTTCCTAAAAAAAATTCTGACCTTTCCAATCACCGCTGAAACACCGGGTCACGTCGAGGATAAGGATTTGTGCTTTATTTTTGATCTTCTTCCAGCAACTAATGAACCGCGTATAAAAGCTTCCAGATTTCACAACTGCACAATATGATTAATGAACCATTTCATCTTTTTTTATATATTTTAAAGTGTTCTTTGTTGTTTAATAAACCAATCGTTATTCTGAAGACTGAGCAGCAGTCTCTTTTCCACTCCATTCTCACTTAAAACGACACTATTTCATCTATATATAGTCTTTATATAGTGCGTGCGCGATGCAGGATGGGTTTCTGACAGCTGCCAGCTGAAAGCAGCAAGACCTCTGCGCTTTCAATGTTCAAATGAAGTTTGTCATGTCGTCAGGAGCTTGATGTATGCTAATGAAGGGGTGGAGGGGAGGGAACGAGTGCACAAGCATTCAAAAGACAAGAAAAAAAACCCAGCAAAGTGACAAAAACATTGTCAGATTCACAAGGGTACATCAAAAACCTGCGCCGCTCAAAAACCAGTTTTGCATCTCAAAACTGGCGTTTCTGGAGTCAAGAGCACCGGTTGAGTATGAAGCTCGGGAAAATAAAGTGTTTTCAAGAGGCGAAGCAGAAATTAGAGGTTGGAGGAGACTCTTTATGAAGTTATGAGGCAGAAGTAGTATGATTTATGAAGTGCCTCTCCAGTAATGGCGTAATGGGAAGCTCTTACTCTATGGTACGCCTACTCTTGAGAAGAACAGATCTAAAGTTCAGGCATGATGTTTTGAGTGGAAATGTAAAGCCAGATCTAATGTCCCTCTCACTGGAAAAAAAATAAAAAATGATATTCAGTATGGATGTAGTACGTTATTTGAATATGTTTATACAATACAGTATTAAAGTCAACAAGCAAAAGCATTTTATTGGTGCAATCAGACATTTTTCAGGCAATTTATGCGGCGAAAGTGCGACGTATTTGAAAAAATGCCCCCGCATAAATATGCAGACTTTGGCTGATTATGCATTGAATTATCTGATCGCACAATTGCGTTTTTCTGTAGGGACTGCTATATAAATGAACTTTTTTTTTTTACAACAAAAATGAACCATCACTGAATTTACTTAAAGGATAATTCCGGTATTTATCACTTTGAGTCTATTTTCTAGTGTGTTTTGGATGAACTAGAGTGGTGGACACAGAAATGTTGACGATGGGTCCTGTCTCGACTTTTTGACTCTTTTAGGATCGCCTCTGAGCGCTTCAGAGTGGCTGTCTATGGGCATGCACAAACATGTGCTTAAAACAACCCTTAACGTTCGTTTTCAAAACTGTGAGACTCACCGAGTGGTTAGTGGTGTTCGTTGATGCTCCAAAACAAGTAGCGTAGCGAAATACAGTTTCTGTTGTGTTTTATTTGCCATTTTGTAAATCGCATTGATGTCTGTTGGAGGACTCAGTGCTGTTGATATTACTGTGGGACCGGAAAGGGTCTGTTTACATTTGGTTGTAGTCTTTTCGCTCGGTTCTCCGTCTTCAGAAGGCTAGCGTGAGCAGAGCAACTGCGGCAAACTGGTTGTCGCCATCAAGTGGTCGGAGTGTGCTAACCTTCAGACTCAAATATCCAGCGGAAGTTTATACGCGGTTGTGAGGTATCTGAAAATATAGTTCCACTATAGTAAATAACACGGATTGAAAGCATACATTGCGCCGATATATTTGTTTTTAACCATCAACGAACACCACTAACCACTCGGTGAGTGTCACAGTTTTGAAATGAAAAGTTAAGGGTTGTTTTAAGCACATGTTTGTGCATGCCCATAGACAGCCACTCTGAAGCGCTCAGAGGCGATTCTAAAAGAGTTCAAAAAGTCGAGACAGGACCCATCGTCAACATTTCTGTGTCCACCACTCTAGCTCATCCAAAACACACTAGAACATAGACTCAAAGTGCTAAATTATCCTTTAAGCTGGACCGTGATGCTATTTTCTCCTGGAAACAAACTTGT
>CM070821.1:49493800-49738800 GCA_036326025.1 Chrosomus eos | reverse complement strand
TGCATAGAAACACCTATTTAGCATCCCGAAACCTGACCTGACGAAGGACAGTGCATTAGATGGAGGTCTTGAAGAGACAGAAGCAAAAACAGCTTGTTTAATTGTAAAAGGCAGGATGGAAAATGGTTGCAAAAGTTACAGGATAAAACAAGGCCTGACATTTTTTAATGTAATATAAATTGACCGATTGACCACTAATCGATCCAGGGTCAAAAATGAATGCTATGCCTAGTAAAAAAAAAAGACAAAAAAGAAAAGCGAGTCGCTTTTTAAGGAATTGCGACATAATACAGTGTTTAAATCCCACTGTAAGAGAAGAAACATTGAGCCTGTGCTGATGTAATCAAAGAGAAACAACAGCTGAGAAACAATCAACAAAACATTGAAATAGTGTGTTTTTCAAAAACCTTTCCAGTGGACTAAAAACTCTCCATCACTCTTAAAGGAGTATTTCACTTCAGAATTAAAATTTCCTGATAATTTATTCTGCGCCAAATCATCCAAGATGTTCATGTCTTCTTTCTTAAGTCGAAAATACATTTTTACACACTAATGCTCGTCTTGCACTAGCTCTACATTACATAATAACGTTGAAAGGTCATGCGTGACGTAGGCGGAAGAACCGACTGAGTGTTTACAAAGCCAACGTGCAAAGACTTAAGCCGTTTACAAAATAAATAAAAGGTAAAACAACGATGTCGGACGATTTTGAAGTTGGAGGAGAAAATGAGAGTTTTTCCCCTATGTCAAGCTTGACCTTTCAACGGGATTACGTAATGCGTGAAAACGTGGACGTGCAAGACGAGCATTTGTGGTTAAAAAGTATATAAATGTGTGTTTTTATAAAATGGCGGATGGTTTGTCTAGATCAGACTCTTATTCCTCGGCTGGATCGTGTCGAGACTTTGAAGCTGCACTGAAACGCTGCACCCGTTGAAGTCACTATATGGAGAAAAACCCTGGAATGTTTTCCTCAAAAACCTTAATTTCTTTTTGACTGAAGAAAGAAAGACATGAACATCTTGGGTGATGTGGTGGAGAGTAAATGTTCAGGACATTTTAATTCTGAAGTTAACTAATCCTTTAAAACGTACATCCGTCCCTTACAGCGTCATTTACATCAGCAAATGATGTAATGAAATCTCAAATGAAATATGGCGTCTACCCAAGGTCCAGGTTCATTTTGGACAGGCCAAAGGAAAAATGTAGGAAGCTTGTGTAAAGGACGACAAAGTCATGACCTTCCACATGTAATGAAACACAAGCAGCCAGTAACCCAAACACCAGCAGACCCAGAACTGCTACAGGCTTTGTGTGGTGATGTTTCCTGGAAGAGTGCTGACAGTCACGAGCCGAGTCTTTCATGTGGTTCCTAGCAGATTTACCAAACGCCGGGGTGGGGTGAGGGCCGAAAATATCTCTGTCTTTGTCATAAAAGGACCCTGTCATCTGCGGCTCTCATTAATAAACAGCCTGAATGAGGCATTGTGGGTGATCCCTTTGTCCCGATGTTCTCACTGTGTCCGTCCAGACGGGATAGAGGTCAAGCTGAGCATGAAGGTGAGGGAGGCCCGTAAAGACAAGCTCTTAAAGTGGGTTTGTGGCCCGATGCTCTACAGGGCTCCGTTTCATTTGATCTCTCAGCACTCAATGGGACACTTCAACCCTAAGGCCGTGTGTCCACCAAAGTGTTTTTTCACGCAGCTGGCGTATTTTTCCAATGGTTTTCAATGGGAACGCCACATTTTTTGAGCGTAACGAGGCGCTGAACGTTTTTTTTCCCGCTGAAGCCCAGCGTTTTTACTGGTTGCCGAGAGTTGAAGAATGTTCAACTTTAGGTAAAACGCAGCGCTCATCACTGTCACTTTATACCCAGCCGTCCAATCACAGTGGAGGAGGGGCGGGGCTAATATCACACCGATCAACTGTCACAACATTCTGTACAACGACGTCAACCAGTAGAGCTAACCCAACAAAATGGATGAAATTTTTTTTTTTGTATAAAACAAAATATCTGCGAAATCAGTCACAAGTAAACTGTGCTGCGGATATTCTGTATCATAGCAACGAATCGTCTCAACTGAAAAAACACTGCGCTGCCAAAACGCTCTCAAGCGCCACAGCTAGCGTTTTCAGCAGAGCGTCTAGCGCTTTCAGCTGGCTAAAAACACTTTGGTGGACACACGGCCTAAAGGCCGTATCATACGCCAGGCTAACATCTCTGTCTTTGTCATAAAAAGATACATCTGTTACAAAGATTCAACGTGTGCTTTTTTCTAGTTTCAGCCCGACGCAGTTTTCATTTTCACGTCCTGTGCCACGTTGTTTAAATAGCAAATGCATTTGCGACCATTTGTGTGTGCTGGTCTGAAAACCAGGTGTGTGTTCAGGTGCATAGATGGCACCAGGGTTTTAAATTAACTTTTTCACTCACTGACCAATTTGCCTACTAAATCTTTAAGTTACCGGCCATTCAGAACTAGCCTGACTCCGCCCTCCTACACACTTCCGCTCAATTTCATTTTTCTTCAGTACTCCGTCTGGGACTGTGCTGTAGACTTCGGTTTCCAGAAATCAATTTTTTGTAGGACCAATCAGCGAACAGAGGGAGTGGCTGAGAACGATGATGTTGATGTCGACTCGTGCGTTATTTTGAGTTGTAGTTCAGTAATGGCAGAAGAGAAAGATGCGAGCGAAGCCATTCGGTCCGTTGTGGCGACGCTGCCGAATATCAAGAAGTTAAAGCCGGAGCAAGAACAATCTTTGCTTAGTTTTGTGTTTATGGCCATCCTCCCACGGGGTTCGGGAAAATGTCACGACCAAACGTTAGCGATTGGTTATGGCAGATAGAGTGACTCTGGGCAGATCCAATAGTTTTAGACTTCAATAGAGTTCCCGCCTACAAGGAAGTAAACGCTTGTCAATGGAGCGATGCCAGACTCTATGTACAAATAAAATGTACGAGAGTCTGGTAGAACCAGGCTAATACAGAACTTCTACTAGCCAAAAAAAAGAACCAGATTAACTATGTCACAGCTTCTATATACCCATATATGTGTATATATATATTTATATATATATATATATATATATATATATACACTTATTTACAGTATCTAATGAAAGTGTACTATACTATGATAATACTATAGAAATGAAACAAATATATTTTAGAGTAGTCAATGTGCTTTACTGTCCTCTGAAAATAACTCAACATACAGCCATTTTTGTCAAAATAGCTGGCAACAAAAGTGAGTCGGACGATAGCTAAGTGATAATAGCTGTACAGCCACATGTCCTATTCATCATGTTCATGTTTTTGTCTGCTTGACAGATACAAATGTGTGTGTCTTGTATTAGAGCAGATACAATTTGTGCTTTGAGTGCAATTCTCTCATACTGACCACTGGATGTTCAACATGGCACCTCATGGCAAATAAATCTCTAAGGATTTGAGAATCAGAACCGTTGCTCTCCACAAAGATGGCCTAGGCTATAAGAAGACTAGTAACACCCTGAAACTGAGTTACAGTACAGGCCAGGGTCATGCAGAGGTTATCCAGGACGGGTTCCTCTTGTAACAGGCAAGGGTCAATGCTGTGCATCAGGTGCAGAAACAGACGCATGATCGTTTAGAGGTCGCAGAAGCAGACGGTCAGCTTGTCAGTGCTCAGACCATACGCCACCCACTGCAACAAGTGGGTTTGCATGGCCGGCGTCCCAGAAGGAAGCCTCTTCTGAAGCTGGCTCACAAGAAAGCCTGCAAACAGTTTGCTGAAAGCAACCTGTCCAAGAGCATGAGTTACTGGAAGCATGTCCTGTGGCCGGATGAGACTAGGATACACTTGTGTGGCTCAGATGGTGTCCAGCATGTGATGCTCTGGTAAGGAGTAACAAGAACATCGTGTCTTGTCTACAGTCGAGCGTGATGGTGGTAGCATGAGCGCTTCATTGAGGGAAACATGGATTCATACATGTACTGTGATTTTCTGAAGCAGAACATGAGGCATTCCTTAAGAAACTGGGCCGAATGGCATGAAGACGACCCCAAACACACTTCTCCAGACCTGAACCCTATTGAGCACCTGTGGTGATCCTCAAGCTGAAGGTGGAGAGACGCCATGTGACTTTCCTGATGTTATTATGGAGGAGTGGAAGAAGATCCCAGCAATAACCTGAGCATCTCTGGTGAACTTCATGTCTAGGAGGATTAAAGCAGTGCTAGATAACAATGGTGCTCACACAAAATATTGACAAATTCAAGTCAAGGCATCCTCATTTATATAGTGCTTTTAACAATGTAGATTGTTTCAAAGCAGCTTTACAGTGACAAACATAAAATTTAAGGTAACAGAGAATGGTTTGGTTTTATAGCGGTAAATTCACTTCGGGTATTCTCACTTGCCAGGTATTTTGACAATAATGTCTGTATGTTGAGTTATTTTCAGATACTGCTATACAAGCAGCACATTGACTACTCTAAAATATATCCAAGTTTAATTTCTATAGTATTGTCCCTTGACAAGATATACTAAAATGTTTGTTGAAATGTAAGGGGTGTACTCGCTTTTGTGAGATACTGTATGTATATATATATATATATATATATATATATATTATAAAATTAGGATTTCAAACAATTTCTTATTCAAACTAAATCCTGTCATCCAGCATCTCCTCCTTCCTCTTTCATCCTTTTCACCATAAATGTGTTTTAGGTGGACGGATCAATACAGTAAAAAAAACATAAAAAAATTAGGATTTTGTAAAGTAACAGTATTTTCTGTTAACCAAATGCTTTTAATCTTCAATCTTTAATGTAAATGAACAAGCGTGCCGTTATTTATAGTGTAGTGACGTGTGTGTTCAAGTAAGCCAGATATGAGCAGATTCTGTGCAATACGCTGTTTAATATATCATGAGGACTCACGAGTATTTGCAGTAAATCTGCGCAGATTTTGCTCACACGAACTTCCCCAGTAAAGTGAGTAACATAGTAAGTAACGCGACAAATTGGCTCGTGATTTACAGCGTTACCCAACACAGTTTTTTACCCGCATTAGTCGTGTTGGCTGGTGTCAGTTTCAAACCCTGGTTGGCGCGCTGCTATTTTGAGGAAAATTAAATAGACAATTGACCAACTGAAACTTAGTCTAAATTCAATGGCGCAGTATTTTTTTTTTTGTTATTTAAAAAGCGTGTTAGTAATATGAGCCTATAGGCGGGTCCACAATGCGCTACACTTTATCCCGTAGATGGTCTCGCTTTAACTACACACACACACAGCTTTAACCTTGTGCACGAGCAGATCCGTTTCCTCACTAGATACGCGTTCAAATTTTCCACTTGTTAATTCTTCCATGTAAATAGCGAATCCGCCATGGACGAGTGCAACTGGCTTTTAAAGGGAATGGGAGATGAGACTCTGATTGGTTTATTGCACGTTACTCCCAAAACACACCCATTACTCATTAAGAGAATAGAGACAAAACACACACATTACTCATTAAGAGAATAGGGACGACACTTGTAAATCATGCACCGGGAGCGTCGACCATTTTTTCCAGAAAAAGTGGATTCAGACGCACTAAGTGCACTGGTGCTGTGCGCTTTAGACCACGATCCTTAAAATAGGCCCCTAAAGGCCAGTTAACACAACGAACGATAACTATATTAGCATCCACACCAACGACCGATAACGGTCTTCTAATTCGAGTGGATTCTGATTGGCTGTCGGTATTTTATCGTTCAACGGCTGGAAAAAACTCCTTCTGAAAGTGATCCCAACGATATAATTCCTGATATCTTTATAGTTGTGGTCGGCACTCTGCTATTCTTTAATATGAAGAACGATTTGTAGAACCACATCTTTATCGTTATCGTTAACGTGCTTGGTTGAAGTTGCCGTGAGTCTCCAGGACTTGATCTGGGATACACCTTGTGTTTTCCCACCGAACCCTTCCCAAAGGGGCCGAGGGAAGCGTCGCGGCCTCACAGCTGTTGTTCCTCTCTGCGTGAATGTGTGATTTTCTATGGTGAATCTCTCCAAACGGGGTCCAGATGGCCAGAGCGATACGCTCGTATCAGCCGGCCAGCGCGGGATCAATCTAAACAACCGGCAAACGTGGAACATTTGATTTCCCGGGGGCGAGAGACAGGCATGGCACTCTCGCCTTTATTCTCTCACTTTCTTGTCTTGGTTTTCCTCAACAGCTGTTTATCCCCATAGATTACCAACACACACACACACACACACACACACACACAACACACACACACACACACACACACACACACACACACACACACACACACACACACACACACACACACACACACACACACACACACACACACACACAGCTAATACGCCGTTCACACACGTACAGACCTGCATAGATGCTCACTCACACACTCAAAGTGAGACCTGAGTCATTTTTCCTGGGTGGTCCACCTCGAACGATAAGGCAAGTATGTTTCCCTCGGGTAAAGGCAACAGAAAAGAGAAAAGAGAAAAGAGAAAAGAGGGCCTCTTTTAAACTGCGTCCCATGTTTTGTTAGCACTAGCCAGCTATTCATGTGGAATTTCTATTTGTAGTGTTCTGCTTTAAGAAGTTTTCCAAGCGTCAGATTAAAGAGATCCGCTAATGACGACAAGCCAGAGCACTTTAAACCTACAGAAGTGCAGTTGTGGCCCAGAGGGCTGGTGTGTGTGTGTGTGTGTGTGTGAGAGGCTAAATTACAGACGCTTTTCCCTTCTGTCTGTCTTCCAGCTGTGCACATGTGAGGCTCACGATGACAGCGGGGAATGTGGATATACAATGTCTTTAACCTGGCTATTGAACGAACGAGTTTTGCTTGCAACAACAACTTATTTATTAAGAGCACATAATCGTTTGACGTCCACGTGAAATGAAAATGAACTATGCACCTTCTAAGTAAGGATAATTGACGGTAAATTATTAGAAAATATTAATGAGTAGGTGCTTTCCATTTAATTATTTAAAAATTAATTTGGCGTAGTGATATGAAACTGTAATGCGGTCCTGCCTGGAACTACATTAGCTGTGCGTTATATCAACCAATCAGATTCAAGCATTTAATAGTCCTGTAGTATTGTTGCAAGCAACTAGTTGCTTATTAGAGTACATATTACTAGGATATTGGGTGTTTATTAAACACACATATTAATGCCTTATTAATGCCTTACATCCCTTAATCCACCCAATACCTAAACTTTAAAACTACCTTACTAACTATTAATAAGCAGTAATTGGGAATTTATCTACATCTATATATATTTAACCACCCAGAATACCCTAGTAACTGCCTAGGAACCACCAAGAACACCCTAGAAACCACCCAGAACACATTAGCAACCGCCTAGCAACACCATAGCAACCACCCAGAACACCCTGGCAACCACCTAGCAACTCCCTAGCAACCATCCAAAATACCATAGCAACACCATAGCAACCACACAGAACACCCTAGCAACCGCCTAGCAATGCCATAGCAACCACCTAGCAACCACCTGAACACATGAATAAGCCATATCACAGCTCCAGAACATCGTACAGACATGTTTGTTGATTCGTATGCAATCATGTACCACACCCTTGCAACCGAGTGGCGAGTTTTGCCACTGCAAGCACCACTTCACATTTTCTTCTGGAAATGTACATTCTAGATTATTCTTTATTCTCTTGACAGGACTTCTTTTCTATCGATGTAACAAAGGTTATAGGGTAGGGAAATATAATACAATTTAAAAATATATATAATAACCAACTAGAATTTTATATTCTCTGAAGAAAATGTGAGCATTGTTGGCCTGTGCAAAAATCGCTGCCCTGATGTGTGTTGTGGGTGGTTGCCAGGTTGTTGCTATGCAGCAGTTGTGGTTGCTAGGGTCATTGCTATGCACCTTTAAATTCTTCAGTGTAAGTCTTTTGTGGATTTTTTTCCACTTGTTTGCAAAGGGAAAAAAACAAAAAGGTAAGAAAGAGAGACATATTGTTCTGGCAGCGGCCCTGTGTCTCTTTATGAGGCAGATATTGGGTTTGTAAAAGCAGCGTTTGAGCTTTTATTTCCTCTCTGCTTTGGTGTTTTGTGGTTCTGACACAGTGACTGCTGCTTTCAAACAATCACAGTTCAATACAATCCCCGGCTCTCCCGTGCCAAGAGCTGAGCATGCCAACACGTCCTTCACAAATCCTTCAGCAAACTACAGACACAAAGCAGCTTGTGGGAGAGAAAAGCACCAGTGCAGTGTGTGGCGTAATTAAAACAGACCTGGCGCTTCAAGTCTTTTTCAGCACAGGAAACGGAAATATGAAAGCAAACTACTGTGTTTATCTGTAACAGATACTACATCTGAAAGAGAAAAGACAGGTTTTTCGATTGCTGCTGTTGTTGTTGCTCACACTAAAAACTGCAGCGTGGATAATCTGATGAAAATGAAATGGAAAATCATATTACTGAATCAGTGATTCACTAAGGCAAGCTTACAATAATGATGTCGGGTCGGATTTGGATGAGGTAAAGACAATACTGGCGACAGATATGCTACTTATCTGTGAAGACGGGGGCTGAACAGGAGTATGTGAGGATGAGGGCTGAACAGTAGTGTGTGAGGATGAGGAGTGTGTGAGGATGAGGGCTGAACAGTAGTGTGTGAGGACGAGGAGTGTGTGAGGATGAGGGCTGAACAGTAGTGTGTGAGGATGAGGGCTGAACAGGAGTGTGTCAGGACGAGGAGTGTGTGAGGACGAGGAGTGTGTGAGGACGAGGGCTGAACAGGAGTGTGTGAGGACGAGGGCTGAACAGGAGTGTGTGAGGATGAGGGCTGAACAGGAGTGTGTGAGGACGAGGAGTGTGTGAGGACGAGGGCTGAACAGGAGTGTGTGAGGACGAGGGCTGAACAGGAGTGTGTGAGGACGAGGAGTGTGTGAGGACGAGGGCTGAACAGGAGTGTGTGAAGACGAGGGCTGAACAGGAGTGTGTGAAGACGAGGGCTGAATAGGAGTGTGTGAGGACGAGGGCTGAACAGGAATGTGTGAGGACGAGGGCTGAACAGGAGTGTGTGGAAGACGAGGGCTGAACAGGAGTGTGTGAAGACGAGGGCTGAACAGGAGTGTGTGAGGACGAGGGCTGAACAGGAATGTGTGAGGACGAGGGCTGAACAGGAGTGTGTGAAGACGAGGGCTGAACAGGAGTGTGTGAAGACGAGGGCTGAACAGGAGTGTGTGAAGACGAGGGCTGAACAGGAGTGTGTGAGGACGAGGGCTGAACAGGAGTGTGTGAAGACGAGGGCTGAAAAGGAGTGTGTGAAGACGAGGGCTGAACAGGAGTGTGTGAGGACGAGGGCTGAACAGGAGTGTGTGAGGATGAGGGCTGAACAGGAGTGTGTGAGGACGAGGAGTGTGTGTGAGGACGAGGGCTGAACAGGAGTGTGTGAGGACGAGGGCTGAACAGGAGTGTGTGAGGACGAGGAGTGTGTGAGGACGAGGGGCTGAACAGGAGTGTGTGAAGACGAGGGCTGAACAGGAGTGTGTGAAGACGAGGGCTGAATAGGAGTGTGTGAGGACGAGGGTCTGAACAGGAATGTGTGAGGACGAGGGCTGAACAGGAGTGTGTGTGAGGACGAGGAGTGTGTGAGGACGAGGGCTGAACAGGAGTGTGTGAGGACGAGGGCTGAACAGGAATGTGTGAGGACGAGGGCTGAACAGGAGTGTGTGAAGACGAGGGCTGAACAGGAGTGTGTGAAGACGAGGGCTGAACAGGAGTGTGTGAAGACGAGGGCTGAACAGGAGTGTGTGAGGACGAGGGCTGAACAGGAGTGTGTGAAGACGAGGGCTTAACAGGAATGTGTGAGGACGAGGGCTGAAAAGGAGTGTGTGAAGACGAGGGCTGAACAGGAGTGTGTGAGGACGAGGGCTGAACAGGAGTGTGTGAGGATGAGGGCTGAACAGGGGATGTGTGTGAGGACGAGGGCTGAACAGGAGTGTGTGAGGACGAGGAGTGTGTGAGGACGAGGGCTGAACAGGAGTGTGTGAAGACGAGGGCTGAACAGGAGTGTGTGAAGACGAGGGCTGAACAGGAGTGTGTGGAGGACGAGGGCTGAACAGGAATGTGTGAGGACGAGGGCTGAACAGGAGTGTGTGAAGACGAGGGGCTGAACAGGAGTGTGTGAGGACGAGGGCTGAACAGGAGTGTGTGAGGACGAGGAGTGTGTGAGGACGAGGGCTGAACAGGAGTGTGTGAAGACGAGGGCTGAACAGGAGTGTGTGAAGACGAGGGCTGAACAGGAGTGTGTGAGGAGAGGGCTGAACAGGAGTGTGTGAGGACGAGGGTCTGAACAGGAGTGTGTGAGGATGAGGGCTGAACAGGAGTGTGTGAAGACGAGGGCTGAACAGGAGTGTGTGAAGACGAGGGCTGAACAGGAGTGTGTGAGGACGAGGGCTGAACAGGAGTGTGTGAAGACGAGGGCTGAACAGGAGTGTGTGTGAGGACGAGGGCTGAACAGGAATGTGTGAGGACGAGGGCTGAACAGGAGTGTGTGAAGACGAGGGCTGAACAGGAGTGTGTGAGGACGAGGGCTGAACAGGAGTGTGTGAAGACGAGGGCTGAACAGGAGTGTGTGAGGACGAGGGCTGAACAGGAATGTGTGAGGACGAGGGCTGAAAAGGAGTGTGTGTGAGAAGACGAGGGCTGAACAGGAGTGTGTGAGGACGAGGGCTGAACAGGAGTGTGTGAGGATGAGGGCTGAACAGGAGTGTGTGAGGACGAGGAGTGTGTGAAGACGAGGGCTGAACAGGAGTGTGTGAGGACGAGGGCTGAACAGGAGTGTGTGAAGACGAGGGGCTGAACAGGAGTGTGTGAGGACGAGGGCTGAACAGGAGTGTGTGAAGACGAGGGCTGAACAGGAGTGTGTGAGGACGAGGAGTGTGTGAAGACAAGGGCTGAACAGGAGTGTGTGAGGACGAGGGCTGAATAGGAGTGTGTGAAGACGAGGGCTGAACAGGAGTGTGTGAGGACGAGGGCTGAACAGGAGTGTGTGAGGACGAGGGCTGAACAGGAGTGTGTGAGGACGAGGGCTGAACAGGAGTGTGTGAGGACGAGGGCTGAACAGGAGTGTGTGAGGACGAGGGCTGAACAGGAGTGTGTGAAGACGAGGGCTGAATAGGAGTGTGTGAAGACGAGGGCTGAACAGGAGTGTGTGAGGACGAGGGCTGAATAGGAGTGTGTGAAGACGAGGGCTGAACAGGAGTGTGTGAGGACGAGGGCTGAACAGGAGTGTGTGAGGACGAGGGCTGAACAGGAGTGTGTGAGGACGAGGGTGAACAGGAGTGTGTGAGGATGAGGGCTGAACAGGAGTGTGTGAGGACGAGGGCTGAACAGGAGTGTGTGAGGACGAGGGCTGAACAGGAGTGTGTGAAGACGAGGGCTGAATAGGAGTGTGTGAAGACGAGGGCTGAACAGGAGTGTGTGAGGACGAGGGCTGAATAGGAGTGTGTGAAGACGAGGGCTGAACAGGAGTGTGTGAGGACGAGGGCTGAACAGGAGTGTGTGAAGACGAGGGCTGAACAGGAGTGTGTGAGGACGAGGGCTGAACAGGAGTGTGTGAGGATGAGGGCTGAACAGGAGTGTGTGAGGACGAGGGCTGAACAGGAGTGTGTGAGGACGAGGGCTGAACAGGAGTGTGTGAGCTGTACTTTCGAGGCTTGACTTTCTCACACAGGCCACTGGCACGTTATCACACACTGCTTCCTGTGATACGAGGTTCAAAGGGTTCTGGGAATCTGCCCCGTCCCACATACACTCATTCATCAGATAGCCTCTTCCCAGACACACACCACACACACACACACACACACACACACACACACACACACACACACACACACACACACACACACACACACACACACACACACACACACACACACACACACACACACACACACACACACACACACACACACACACACACACACACACACACAGCTCAGAGGTCATGCCAGGGTCAGAGAGAGAATGAGTGAACAACAGGACACATTTCTCACACACACTGTGCTTGAACTTGAACACACAGAAAAAACGAAATGGCTAAATGAAATTACAGTTCAGCCCAACATCAAGTTTCTGTCATCAATTACTCAGCCTTATGCTGTTCCAAACCTGCATGATTGTTTGCAGAACACAAAAAGATCTTTTAAAGAATGTTTCAGCCCCACTTTACATTAAGTTTCTTTAACTACTATGCACTAACTGTTACACATACAAGACAACATCAACACAATCACAGTGCATAGTAATTAAAGACACCTAGATTTACCAAAATTCAAAGTACGTATAGTGTTGATTATAGAGGATACGGGTAAAGTTAGGACAGGTTGTGGTATGAGTAGGTGTAAGGTGGGTTGGGTGTAAGTGAAGGTCAACGTTGTAATAATAGACAGAGATTAATTAGAGATATAATTACATGATTGTATTTTAGTTATGTACAAAATAAGTGCATTGTATTAAATTATTCGTTTTTGTTATTACATAGTTGTTAAAGACACTTAATATAAATTCGGACCCATTTTCTGATGCAAGTGAGTAAACACTAACATAAAAGAGACCGAAATAAGTTTTGAGTTGCACAAAAGAAAATAAAAGGCAAATATTTTGTCAATTTGATTTGGAGATTCATTCATGTTCAGAACACAAATATAGTGAGTCAAGCATAATACTGAGTATGAGCAATAGTAATAGCGTTAGCAAACACCACTAACTATAGCTATTTTGGTTGAAACTATAGTGATTATGCTCAGTTTTGAAAGGGTAATGAATTACAGCTGTAAAGAAGAGCAGTTTTAAATGACAGTGTGTGTCAGTACTGATATCCCTGTGCACACGACGTCTGTGTGTATCGGGACACTGAGATCAAGTGCAAGTGTATAATGCTTTCACAATATACATAGTTTTAAAGCAGCTTTGCATGATGCTAATGTTTAGAATATCTTATAAAACGGTTAGTCCTTTATTCACGATAAAACACGGTTATAACCACTTCACCCAACGGTTCTATGTATCACTACACACACACCCTAGCAACCACTCTTAGCAACGCAAACACATATTTGTTCTCATTGATATTGTCCATTGAAGCTTAGAGTATTGTGAGAGATCGAGTAAGCGAGTGTACAGTATCTGCAATTACAGTAGATTTAGCATTTTCCTTCAGGTCAATCCTTTATCCGTGATTAAAAAAAAAATCCGTTTGAATGTCCGCTGCGATATCTTGTCCTTTTAACAGGGTTTTCTCGTGCCCTGACACGCTAACGCTAGTCATTTGCGCCGTGCTTCTCCATGTTCACGACAAGTTCAGTCTTTTCAATGTAAAAGTCTTCTCTACTGACTCACTCGCTCATAAAGACAGTCTTTGCCGCCATCTAAAGGTGAAATAATGTATGTAACAACTATTGCTGTTCAGTGTCAGGGACTATTTTTTCCAGCGGAAGGAAAGGCTTTTAGTGATTTTACTTCATGAAAGTTGCATTGACACATATTTTTTGACTTTAATATTTGTATTGTGTGGTAACTGTTTTATAAAAGTAATACGGTACTGGAGGCTAGTGCTGTATCCTGATAGCAAGCCCTTCAGCCGTGACTTATTTACTATACAGCACAGCCTCCTGTACCTTATTGCCTATTTAATATCTTCATGCCTTATAGTCACACTTAGCAGAATAGAGCTGGGCGATAATTTAGTCCACATTTAACGACGATCAAGCAGGCGAGAATTCCCTTATCTAGGGAAACCATCGCTCATTTAGAAAATAAATAAAGAAGTTTAAGTTTTATAAGCACAAATGCTCGCCTTGCTCTGTTCTGTGATGCGCGTTCATGTGACGTCACGTGATACGCAATCACGTTGAAAAGGTCACAAACAAACATGCATCACAGAACAGAGCAAGGCGAGCATTTGTGCTTATAAAACTTAAACTTTTTTATTTATTTTTGAAATAAGCGATGGTTTGGCTAGATAAGACCCTTATCCATCGTCTGGTGTCGTTTAAAGCCCTTTGAAGCTGCACTGAAACTGTCATTTGGACCTTGAACGTTTGGGTCCCATTGAAGTCCATTATATGGAGAAAAATCCTGGAATGTTTTCATCAAAAACCTTAATTTCTTTTTGACTGAAGAAAGAAAGACATGGACATCTTGGATGACATGGGGGTGAGTGAATTTTCAGCAAAAGTTTTTTTTAAAAGTGAACTAATCCTTTAAATAACCAACAAAATATTGCACCATTGACTTTAGCCCAGGGTTCAGTTGATCAATGGCTCAGTCTATTTCAGTTCCTCAAAATAGCAACGCTCCAACAATGCTCCTGAACACACACCTGGTTCTCAGACCAGCCACCCATGGGCACTAATGCATTCGCTATTTAAACAACGTGGCGCAGGACATGAAAATGAAAACTGTGACTAGCTGAAACTAGCAAAACACACTTGCGTCGCGCCTGATGTATGATATTGCCCAATGAATCAATAAAAGACACCATTCTGGATCAAGCTAATAAACATAAAGCTGACTGTGACGGCTCAGCAAAAACACATCTTCGTGTGCTGCTCCTGCACTAGGTTATAAATAGAGAAGTCATGACCAGAATGCCACATGCGGCCCGGATGTGTGTGAGGTGTGTCTCATGCTGTGTGAGTGATGTCAGAGCAAGAGACCAGCGTGGCAGTGACCCGTGGAGAAGGAGGCGCTGATCAAAGAGCCGCGGGCTGACACTGAGGTGGGGAACTATTGTTGGTGTCACAGCCAGGCTTAAACAGCAGCTGTGCAGGATGGGGCGGCTGGGTTTAAAGGGACAGTTCACCCAAAAATGAAGATTAGCCCATGATTTACTCTCCCTCAAGCCACATTCACTGTAAGTCGACTTGCGAGTCGACACTTAGGCAGGATGATTTTCAGATCATTTTGAAGCAAAAACTCTAGGCGACAATTTCCATTAGTCAAAAGTCTTGTGGACACATATTTAGTATGTGTTTTGTGGCCTTATTTCAGAAACTTTAATTTTTAGTTTTTCCAATAACCATGCATAAACAATATTCTCTCAAAAATATAAACATGTACATACATGTTGCTCACATATTATGGTAGCCCTGTTTGTGCTAAATAAAGTGTAATTACACCTTTGCCTTTAATATGTTTATAATCAACTGAAAAAAGCACAAATGTCAGGGCATGTCAAAACATCCCAAGTGCCCCAAAAAACACCTTGGACCCCAGAGGGGGTTTTAACCGGACCAGTGTCATCATCTGTGAGCGGGAACACAACTGTGAGTCTCAATGTGGCGGAGTGGCTTTGTATATTGCAGTGTATATTTCCAGGTACATCATTTATCTGTTCCTGCACAACTTCCCTAACAAATGTTAGGAGGTTATCCTTCAAAGTTTACCACAACTCTCCCATAATTCTGTGTCATGCTCTGATTGGTGGATCTCTCTTTGGGATTATGGGTAGTGTAGTAGGAAAGATAACACTTTTAGACTGTCTCAGTTTGTGTAACCCTACTTAGGGATCTGAGTATTTATTTTTCCCTCATTAATTTCACACATGTCTTGAACAATTATGTGGTTTTGTTTCATTAATACAGTGTATATTTTGTTCTCAATTTACCCCGAAAGAATGGAAGTGAAATGTGACAACATGCCCCATACATTGTAACATGACCATATGACAGCTTGAAATGTTATCTAATCGAAAAATACATAAGACAAACTAAAAAAATGTGTCAATAATATACAATCATCAACTTTTTCATGTAAAATAATGGCATTTTTAATAAATGTAGTTGTAAAACTTTTTTTGAGTTTAAGAAACAAACACACCACAAAACACAGCTATACAACATAGTTCAAAACATAATAATAATTATCATTTCTGAACATTGACTCTCAGTTTTTATTCACCTTTTCTAATGGTTTCTCAATAGAATTCATGAAAGTACAGAATATAATATCAATATTTCTAATAGGGGCTCATTGTAACGCAGTGTGACAACATGCCCCGGTTTAAACCCTGCTAGTGAGATCCACATTAAAGAACTGTTAAACAACAGATTGGAGATTAAAATAAAATTGAAAAATTGAAATTAAAATAAATTTTTCTAATTTTAACAGATGAAATATTAACTTAAGTAAGAAGTTTACTTTTGCTTTGTTTAAATAAATGTTCAGTGATATCTGATTTCTGATTTTTTGGCACAATGTTTTCACTAAACATGATTTTTTTTTAAAGTTTAATTTAAAGGGTACATATCATGCTTTTAAATCGTTCCTTTTTTACATATAAATCATACATTTGTGGTCTATTTAAAGCAGAACTGCAATGCTTGGGTCTGAATTCCTCATTATTATAGCTCCACAGGCCACTTTTCTACCGCTTTTCTGATTTGCGTCTGAGATCAACTCGTTTTGGTGCGGTCTCTTTAAATACAAATGCGACACTTCATACCCCGCCCCCTCTCCAGCTCGCAGAGGTGACACTCGGTTCAACTCCACCCCGTTCGGCAATTTTTGTAGTTTTATAGCAGAGATACGATTATCTAGTGGAACAGAAACTTTTGTTACAAAATGTCAACAACGGAAGACTTGTCCATCAAGCCTTACATGTTCGAGCCAGAGTCGGAGCGAGAACGACGAACCTGCAGAACAACGTCTTCATATGGCTGTATCGCAATGGTGTGTTACTGTATTTACAGTAAGTTCTCCATCCATGCCAACTACTACAATACTGCATGATTTACAACGACTATTTAATACTCACAAAACAAAATATAAGTTATATTATAAACAATTAAAGAAAAGTCGATTATTTCTCGTTAAAACAAGCACACTAACAAGACAACTGCTAAACCATGACCACCGTGTGTTTTAAGAATGTAGTACGTTATTTACAGCTTACCGAAGTGCTTTGTTCGTCGTCTCCAAAGATAGAAGGAACTGACCCTTCAATCAGACGAAGTCTATCGGGAAATCCTTCTTTATACTGGCGGAGGTTGCTGAAGTGACGTTAGTTATCCATGAAGTGCTTCGCGCACACAAACATGACTTTACCCACAAATGTGGGTACATTTCCGTGAAAAATAAAACTCAAACAGGCAATTCAAAGAGGTTCTGATGCTGGCATACGGTGTAATGAAGCGTGTGGGTTGCTACATCCAACAACCGAACATTTTGACGTACCCTCCTCTCGTAACTTCTGCATCCTTGAACTTGGACTACAAAATTGCAGCGAGAAATAAAAATGGCGGATTGCTCAAAGTGTTTGGCCGGAAGTCGATGTACTTATTTGGCAGTTCCGCTGCAAATACTTTGACGTAATAGTTCACAAAACGTCATAGATTACAGAAAAATCTAAACCGGTTGAAAAATGTGACCAAAACAGAATATAAAGATATCAACGAAGTTCCCCAAGAGACTGATTTCAACTTTTCTGTACTTATAAACACTCCAAATATACAACAAAAGAGATTTAAGGGCTAAAAAAGTAGATTTAGCATGATATGTCCCCTTTAAAAGGTCTTGTTCTAGAGAAACACATGCCGTCAAAAACAAGTCTTGTAAACTGATATGTTTTTAGACGTTTCCAGTTATAAAAATATGAATATGAAAAAGCAGTAACACACACACTCTACCTGACGGCACTGACACACACACACACACACACACACACACACACACACACACACACACACACACACACACACACACACACACACACACACACACACACACACACACACACACACACACACACCACACACACACACACACACACACTCACTAATGTGTTGTTTCCTGATTATTTGTGTGGATCTTGTCATTGCACTTTGGTCAACTGTGTTTTTTTTTAAAAAGTGCTATATAAATAAATGTGAAGTTGAACTTGAACAGAAGGAAGCTTTTTCTAAAACTTTCGGGTGGAGAAAGTGGGACTTTAGGATACTTGCCAAACAAACACGCGTTTAATCTTAAGCAATATGAGCAACAGAGACATCTGATAGCAGACAACGCAATCAGAACAACTGTTTTGGGATTATTGCATTCAAACGCGCCTCACTTTGATGTTTCTTTCTGCTCTTTTTTGTCTCAAGCCCTTCAGCTTTCATAATCTGCCTTTGAAGTGAGATACTTGGCACACACACACACACACACACACACACACACACACACACACACACACACACACACACACACACACACACACACACACACACACACACACACACACACACTGCAAACCGGCGGTCAAACACACATCTGGACTACAATACCATTACTGTGTGTGTGAAACTCATAATTCAACTGAAACACACTCATAAAGAGAGAGCGGGTTTAAAAGTGACTCTTCTTCCTGGTTTTACACGGTCATGAACAGGAATTTTGAATATAACACGAAGTTAGTAAGTGACTGTTGTACTTATCTTACATTTTTCCACAAAACGTCTTGCAGATGCGTTTCCAAAACATGTGTTTTATTTTTTATTTTTTAGCATTTTGCTCTAAAGACAGCATTACTTTCACTGAAAAAATAACTTTACTTGATAAAATCCTCATAACAATTTGCACTAACACATTTTAAGTAGATTTTACTGCTACTCTGTACAACTTAGCGGTTATTATCAAGTAAAATCTATTTACTATTGAACTTAACATTTATTTGACACAACATTTATTTTGAAGTAATTAAGTAAATATGACTTAACTATATTCATTTGTTTAATTTCACATATAGAATTAAGTACTTAACTAAGTTTAGGTAAATTTAACTTTTTACTTAAACACTAGCCTATATCACTGAATTAAACCACACTTTTAAAGTGTATGCTTTACTTAGAAACATTTAAGTAAATAATACAGTAGATTCCCTAGTGTATAAGAAGTGATATGGCCTGAACACATGCAGAGAACTCAACACAATAACGGTAACATTCGATAGATCGTTTTTGAGTATGAATGTGCAATTTTAAGTAGAAAATGAAACGAATCTTTTGAGTGAATGATTCAATGACTCGCTCATAAAGACTACATTTTTTTTCATTACTGGATGAACCAGCGTCTTTTGAAAAAATCTCTTGAGTGAATGATTTAACGACTCACTCACAAAGACTTCACTTGTTTTATTACTGGATGAATCAGTGTTTTTGAATCAAATCTTTTGAGTGAATGATTCGACGACTCACTAATAAAGACTTCACTTGTTTCATTACTGGATGAACCAGCGTCTTTTGAACAAATCTCTTGAGTGAATGATTTAATGACTCACTCATAAAGACTTCACTTGTTTCATTTCAGTATGAATCAGTGTTTTTTAATCGAATCTTTTGAGTGAATGATTTAATGACTCACTCATAAAGACTTCACTTGTTTCATTACTGTATGAATCAGTGTTTTTGATCAAATCTTTTGAGTGAAGGATTCAATGACTCACTAATAAAGACTTCACTTGTTTCATTACTGTATGAATCAGTGTTTTTTTAATCGAATGTTTTGAGTGAATGATTCAATGATTCACTCATAAAGACTTCACTTGTTTCATTACTGGATGAATCAGTGTTTTTGAATCAAATCTTATCAGTGAATGATTCAATGACTCACTCATAAAGACTTCACTTGTTTCTTTACTGGATGAATCTGTGTTTTTGAAACAATCTTTTGAGTGAATGATTCAACGACTCACTCATAAGGGGCTTCACTTGTTTCATTACTGGATAAATCAGTGTTTTTGAATCAAATCTTTTGAGTGAATGATTCGACGACTCACTAATAAAGACTTCACTTGTTTCATTACTGGATGAACCAGCGTCTTTTGAACAAATCTCTTGAGTGAATGATTTAATGACTCACTCATAAAGACTTCACTTGTTTCATTTCTGTATGAATCAGTGTTTTTTAATCGAATCTTTTGAGTGAATGATTTAATGACTCACTCATAAAGACTTCACTTGTTTCATTTCTGTATGAATCAGTGTTTTTGAATCAAATCTTTTTAGTGAATGATTCAATTACTTGCTCATAAAGACTACATTTGTTTCATTACTGAATAAACCAGCGTCTTTTGAACAAATCTCTTGAATGAATGATTCAATGACAAATGCATGTTTAACAGTCACTTGTCGCCACCTACTGGTGTAACAATGTAATCGATACAGTCGTTGAAGCGCTGAGTTACTTTTTGAAAGCGATTTGCTTTATTTTCAACTCTAACGTAGACATAAGTGTTTATATCCAAAAGGAAAACTTTTATCCCAGTTCTTCTGTAATCATTTGAAATGACCGTAACACAGAAATAACGATAATTTGTGGTTGAAAGAGTGTCTGTGAAGCTGTAAAAACACACAATTGTTTTTAAAATGCACTATGTATTGAATTCTGAACACAGCTTACATTACAGCATGTGCTTATAATGTTTATGACACACACCGTATTCAATCTCAATGTTTGGGAGAGTACAGGAAAGCCTGACCCTGAACATTACAGCAAAAACTGAGCAGTTCAAAGCTTCAAAACCCCACACACTCCAATCGGCCACGATCCCTAAAGCTCTTTGTGAGCTCCACAAAGGACAGCAAAGTCATGTCTACTCAATAAAAGCAGCAGACCAGACTCCGCCACCTCTGTCATGCACAAAGCCATGTTGGAGGCCTTTTGTGCACAGTTGTTTCAGTTGTTACACACACAAAGGGCTGAAAACACTCAGTCAGCCATGATGGATTGGTCAAAACAGCGGAACAACAAATCATTTGGATGAATGTAAAGAAGCCTCTTTGTTAAGGGTGTCACACTTTCATCTGCATCTTATATGAAAGTATGTTGCATCTGAAGCCCTCTTATAATGCTATAATTCACCAATTTTTTTAGGTTTTTCATGCATTTTCTACCGTCTCCCTGACCTTTAGAATTAATCAGGCTACTGTACCTTTAAGACTTCCACATGTAAATGTGATTGGCTAACCTCTTTGCATATGAATTGAGTTAAAACACCCCAACCGAACGTCTGAATGCTCAGCTGGTGTTGATATATGTGTCCGGATCGCCGAAAAGAAACCTGTTAAAACTTTTCAGAAAATTCGGATAATAGAATAGAACTACATTTTGTTTAGGCAGCCAACAAATCTATTATTTAAATGTCTTTACAGTTCAAATAATACAAATTTTGGCAAAAACAAAAAGTTTTATAACACGATAAACCATGTATGTGTATATGGGGGAGAGCGGGGTAAGATGAGCCATTTTTTACTAATGTAAATTGGTATTAATGTGATTCTCAAGATAAGAGAATATTAGGCAAAAGTACAAAGAAAGTATTTAAATGACCAGTTCTAAAAATATGGCTTCTTACATATATATATATAGTTTTAGTCTTACATATATATATAGTTTTATATAGTTTTACTTTTAGTCAAAATGTTCTTGTCATGGTATTTTTTCTGCAGTCTATCATGTTAGGACATTAGGGACTACAGGTATATAAAGATATATATGATATATATGAATATAAATATATATATATATGTTTAAGCACAAGTTAGACTTCTGGTTAGAATGAATTTAAATCAAAGTTACAGTCTTATCTTTTTACCCTTGCATTTCATTAATTATAACTTTGGTCTCTTTTAACTCAAACCTAGTGATTTATTGCCTTTTATTACTGTGTTTTTGTTTGTTTTATTTTTCTTCCTTTGTACCTTTTGTGTTTATTTGTGCTTTATAAATAAATTAAATAAAAAATGAAATGAAATTTGGTGTAATTGTACATTGTTCCAAATAAACTCAAACTAAAAATCTTTTTAGAGATATTTTTAGTAATTTTTTTTTTAATATATATATATATTTTTAGTTTGAGTTTATTTGTTAGGAACAATGTACAAGTACACCAAATTTCATTTCATTTTTCATTTCATTTATTTATAAAGCACAAATAAACACAATATAATTGGTGTGAACAAAAATGGCAGATGGGCTGAATGTACAAGCAAATCTAGGTTACACTTTATTTGGATAGTCAACTTTAGACGTTCTTCATAGATAGACTGTTAGTTTAGAGTTAGTAGAATAAGTTGACATGTAGTTGTAAAATAACTTATAGTCAGTATAATGACTAAAGTGGAGCATCGAGATAATGTGTTCCCCAAACTCCTGACTACAATCAGAGATCTCACCTATCAAACAATATCTTTATTATCTTTCAAATTATAAAAAAGGTGCAGCAGATGCGACTACAGGTAACTTTACCCATTGAAAGGACACTATGACCGCTTTCCTTGTTCAAACTGATTTTTTTTCTCCTATGAATAGATTGACCTGAAGAATGAAAAAGCTGTATCATATAGATATTTATGAGCAATATTACACTCTTGCCATGCGAAATGGCTCTATATCTATATCAGACGGGCTCCAGTGTTAATTTTGTTTAATCAATCAAATGTAACATTATTTTCACTTATTTTCATGCACTTTTCAAGTACCTTTTCATAAATATGGCTGTTTTCAAGGGTTTTCCAAGACTTAAAAAAAAAAAAAGTCAAATTCAAGCATTTTAAGCAGCATGTAGGAACCCTGCTGACAGTAGGTGGCGCTTATGATGAAGATTCACGTTTAATAAATGTGTCTTTCAAATGATATTTTCTCATGAATGCCTATCATATGTTTGCTGACCTTGCTGGCCTGGTCGCGGTCTCTGTTGAGCTGTGTCCTCTCCTGGTCCCAGCGGCTCTGTTCCTCCTGTATCTGTGTCTCCAGCCTCTGCTGGAGCTGTCGGCTGTCCTCCTTGAGCTTGTTTAGAGACGTCTGCAGCTCAGCGATCACCTGTGACACACACACACACACACACACACACACACACACACACACACACTCGTTCATCTTCTAGTGAAGAGATCAGAGATCAGTAAAGCTCCTCGGGTCTGAGTTAATTACTCAGATAATGGATTCTGCTTAATTTAATGCTTGACCAGCTGGAGTCAAAGTATCAGCAATGTCTTTGAGGTTTCAGTAGATTTAGTTTTTTTTTTTTTTTTTTTTCTGGAGGCCAAGATCTCAATTCAGTTTCTGGTGTTATATAATCAGTCATCTCTAAGGTGTAAAGAGTACCTGAAAAAAAACATACTTGACTAAAAGTACAGAGAAAATTACAAGTTGTAAGTCACCAATTCCAATGCGATTTGAGTAAAAGTCTGAGTTTAAGAGTACTTAAGTATTATACTCATACTAAATATAGGCTCTAAAGGTGAGTTGGCTCATTTACATGAAATTTGTAAATTGCTGAGAACAGATAAGTAACTTACTTTTCTCCAAAAAAAGTTATTGACTAGAAAACACCACTAAAAAATGTTTTTTGTGTTGTTTCTGACTTTTTGGGTTTGCGCAAAAAACGTAATTTTACGCTACTATTGACACACTACCGAAAACCGTTTAATTGCTTACTTTTAGTTAATTGACGAGCAAACAAAACACTGATGCCTAATGAACAGCCGTGATTGAGGTCTTAATCTGTTTTTTGCAATATATAGCAAATCTCGGCTGCTTGATTATTGTATTTCATTGGAAAATGTAACTATATCTTTATATAAAGCTGAATATATAAGTACGCCTAACCTTTTATGCATGCATACAGTATGCTCGCTCGCGTAGGGTGATTTCGTTTAAATATTAATTGCTAAATCTAAACCGTATTATCGCCCAGCTCTATCATCTGCTAATTGTCACTATAAGGCATTCCAATTTTCCGAAGCACATAATACAACAACAATGTTGACCATAGTGCTACACAAAAAATAAAACATTAAAATATAACTATAAATTAAAGCTGCAAGCAGCATTTAGCGGGGTTCAAGCATTTAAGGCCTTTAAGCACATAAGCATTAGCCTGGATGCCAGCCTGAACCCCGCCCACAACATTTTTTGGTCGTGAAGTTCGGTCTGGACTCGATCCATTGAAGAGTAATTATGATCGGTTCATAAATTGTCGGGCCAATCAAATTGCCAGGGGCGGGCTTTATACGATGATGGACAGATGATCTGCAGTTACGTAATCATCACGTCATAAAACGTATTTCTTTCAAAAATGCTTTTCGTGTTTGCAAGTACTCCGCGAATCCTTAAATTATTTTTACAACACCGGCAAAGATTGTTAACACTCCTTATTTTTTACTACTTTTTCCAGAGTGCGTGAATTTGAGTTCTGTTGACAACTATGCCTCTCAACATAGCCTACGTCACTTACTGCGTTGCTCTGATTGGTTGTAAGTATCCAATTGAGTGCAGAGTTTTTTTTTCCTGGTTCGGTTAAGACACGCCTCATAATCAAAGCCCTATGGAGCAGTATCGGACTCGCATTCTGATTAGAATATGAGTATGACGAAGTCAGGCTACATGAGCATTAATGGAAAAGACCATTTACAGCCAATACAGGCAATTTACCATAGGAAATACATGGTTTTCAAAGGGTTTTAACAGTTATAGCGCCACCTATGGTCCGATCTCCATAAAATTTTGCATGCTTGTTCAGAATGTTATGTCACAGATGCTCACCAATTTATGTGAAGTTCAGAGTTTTCGTTTAGGATTTATAGGCTTTTGACTGCATTTTGCCACGCCCATTTTCTAAATTACCCATTTATAGCCAAACAAATGCAACATTTTTACTTTTTTTATTTATAATTATTGACCTAGAGAGTCCAGGGAATTGCCCTAGACTGGTTTGGTTCCGATCCGTTGAAAAACCCAGGGACTAGTTTGCAAAAGTATGTTTTGGACACAATTCGACATTGAGTCTAAGTCAAACGGTCGAAGAGTTATGAGCAATGTAGTACTTTTGGTTGCTGTAGCGCCACCTATGGGCCAATCGGGGTCATACTCTGATAGGTTCTCCCCAAATTGAGGACTACCATCTGGTCTTTAGCACTTACGGTTTGGTCAGTTTTACAAATCCTAACAATTACAATAGGGTTTCAGCACTTTGTGCTTGAACCCCTGATAAAGAATATGCAAAATATCTACTCTCAGAATCTTAAATACACCAAAAACATCTTCAAACTCTTAAAAAGTGATACCTGTGATAACAGTACCTCATGTATGATCGAAAGCTAACGTAAAAGGCATGATAAGATATTATAAATATTAACATCATGTTTTTCTGTAAAGCTGATTAAAAAACAATGTGTATTGCGAAAGGTATTATATCTATTATTAAAAAAATGTTAAGCACTTGATTGCAGCCCATTACTCTAATTTATTTGCATATTTATTTGCATTCTCTCAGCTTACAATTCGATGTCAAGACCAGAAAAAAAAGAAAGAAAAAAAAGTCACCTATGCAATCTCATGCAATGCATTATTGGCTTTTAATAACGAACAGATTTTGATGGTTATTGTTTTGTTCTCCGTGTAAACACACTTAATGGCTGTTAAAATGGGTCTCTGTCGAGCGCAGAAAACACATTTTTGTCTCAGTGCATGCATTGTCTTACGTCTGGCAGCGCCGCTGCTAGCTTAGCTTAGCATAATGAATGGAATCCTTTGTTGCCGGATAGCATGTCATGAGTAAAAGTGATAAAAAAAAAAAAAAAACCCTGAATTACTTCTTGTGGCCTGCGTATATTCTTGATAACTCTGTGCCCAAGTAGCAGTGCTTCGCCTGTGCCCCCCCCCCACCCCACAATATAGTCCCAAATGATCCTGTCAGAATCAGTGTTTTTAGGGCCCAAAATGAGAATCGTACAGTTCAAATCCCAAAAGCCCAGCCCTGCGTAGCCACTTCACATTTCACACACTGCGAAACAGAACTGAGGAGAGTTTAATGAAGCTCTAGTGAGATGAGAATGAGAAAAAGCAGCGCTAAAGCTCAGGGCTAGACTGATAATTGTTTATTGTGCATAAATGTTCGGAGGAGCGCTTTTACTGGAATCCGCTGATGGTGTAGGAGTTAGGAGTGATCTCTTGGAGCGGACACAGAGGGAGAGATTAGGCTTATTTTGTCAGTGGGCGAACCACATGAAAGCAGCAAACGCCCCATTATTATGGTAACATAAGTTCTCATGGTAATAATTATTTGGCTATACAGATTCGTTTGCCTGAAGGGACACACTCATCCCTTGATTGTTATTCCTCGCTCTTGATATTTGGGAATCATTTCGCCGTTAATGGCTTCAGCACGTCGGCTTTCATTTTAAAGCCTTGGTGGAAATGTTGAACTGATGACATCATCTTTCTGGTTGATGACTGAATTATGGATATGCGCAAAAACAAAACAATATATATTTGAGACCAAGCTGAAAGCTTCAGTGATATAATAAGACATTGGGGAATCATCAGAAATGATGGATCAATGTATCGGTGGGCGATGTGGCAAAAATATATTTTTCAGATCACGATACAAAATATAAAAGAAAAGAGCATGATGGACCATTTCGGCTAAAGTAGAGATGGGCCAAATCTGATTTCACTTTATTTCATTTCATTAGTTCATCTTTGTTGTTAAAAATAAGAACAAAGCTTAAATTTGACCTATTATTTGTAATTTGCATCTATTTAACAGTAGCATTCAAGTAAGAAATTGAATAAACAATTTAAAATGCAAAAAAATCACTAGAGACTTCACTTCATGAATTAAATATACATTGATTCTTATTCAAGCTACTATAGTAAGTGATTTTCCCTGTCTTTTGCTGTTTGATTAACATTAACGACACAGGTTTATTAGGCTGCTGTCACTTTAAGACCAAATGCACGGATCTAATACACAGACATGCATCTATACGTTTACTGACTGTGTTTATGTAAACCTTGTATGTATTTGACGGTTCAAGCGCAACAAGACGCAGAAGAGAATTTAGTTATCACATGCTGTTTGACAGGCTTTTAGTGTGCAAGAAAAACGCATGTCAGAACAGCATGCAAACCTAGAATGTACATTTCCAGAAGAAAATGTGACTGGTGCTTGCAGTGGCAAAACTCGCCACTCGGTTGCTAAGGTGTAGTTCATGATTGCATACGAACCAACAAACATGTCTGTACGATGTTCTGGTGCTGAAATATGGCTTATTCGTGTGTTCAGGTGGTTGCTAGGTGTTGTTAGGATATTTTGGGTGGTTGCTATGACGTTGCTAGGGTATTCTGGGTGGTTGCTAGGGGATTGCTAGGGTGTTCTGACTGGTTGCTAGGGTGTTGCTAGGTGGTTGCTAGGGTATTAGCAGCAGTCTGGCAGCGCCGCCGCTAGCTTAGCTTAGCATAATGAATGGAATCCCTTGTTGCCGGATAGCATATCGTGAGTAAAAGTGATAAAAACAAAACAAAAAACAACCTAATTACTTCAGTGCTTCGTCTGTGCTCCCCCCCCCCATATTTACTATTTTTAAATATTTTATATAAGAAAAATTATATATATATATATATATATTATATAAATATATATATATATATATATATTATATATATATATATATATATATATATATATATAAATAAACTAAATTAATAACTTTTTTACAACAAAAACGAACCATCAACTTACTTTAGCTGGACTATGACACTATTTTCTTCTAGAAACAAACTAGTTTTGCATTATTTTCCTGTTATCTCTGTAAAGCTGCTTTAAAAAACAATCTGTATTGTAAAGAGCGCTATATAAATAAAGCTGACTTGGGTTGTTAGTTGCGCGTACAGCTGAAACAGTGAAATGTGTAGATCTCAGAGCTGTACTGATTTCATATGCGCATGCTAATAACACTCAAGCACACGTATCCATACGCTAGTGGTGATGAAAGCAGATCTACTGTAGAAAGCAAAGCTCTCAGACAACACCTTGTGTTCCTCATCATTAGCAGAGCGCTTCAAACACTGCGAGATTAAAGGTCAGTGAAAGAAGAGCAGGATTTAGCGGATGCTAATTAGCATGAGCATGTATGTATGTATGCACGGTATGGATTTAATTGTGCATGTTTCCACAGCTCTGGGCACATCTGAGAGATGCCTGTTGAAGTCACGGGTTACTGTGTGCTTCACAAGTTCAAAGGACACTTGTCTGTACAACCTTGCAATGCATTATGGGACGCAACAGTAACTGGATTCTTGCAAGGCCAAATTGTCACAGGGGAATAGTGCAGAAAATCTGTCATTATTTTGTTCCAAAACATGCTATTCTCTTTTCTTTCTTCTTTCTACTGTGGAAAACAAAAGGAGAAATTTGCTCCTCTTTTATATTGAATATAGTGACCAGGGGCGCAAAAAAGACATAAAAAAAAAAAAAACTAAAATAGAATAAAAATGGCCACAAATAAAATTTAGTTATATTATAAAAAAATTGGAAACCCTCACCACCTGTGTTAAACATAAAAATGCCATTAGATGCAATAAATTATAATAAATGCAACACTGTTACACATTTTTAAATGAGCCCTGCTAATATAAACCTGATAATAAAACAAAATAAATCCAATACAATAAGAACCCTGTTTCTGTTTGGGAAAACAGTAGGAAAAAATTGTTTATTTGGGAAAACTATTGTACGGAAGCTTGTTTCCGCCACAAAATTTGTGAAACATTTCAAAACATTTTAAAAGATATTTGCGACTCACAATTGCGAGATATAAAGTCAGAATTGTGAGAACTAAACTTGTAATTCTGACTTTTTTTTCATTTAATTTAGAGATTATAACTCGCAATTGGGACTTTATATCATGCAATTCTGACTTTATAACACAATTGTGTGTTATAAAGTCAGAATTTTGAGATATAAACATGCAATTATGAGAAAAAAAGTCAGAATTGCAGGTTTATTTCTCGGAATTGCAAGTTTATATCTCACAATTTTGACAATAACACAGTTGCAACTTTACATCACGCAAATATGACTATAACTCGCAATTGTGACGTTATATTACACAAATATGACTTTATATCACACAATTGCGACTTTATATCAAGCAAATATGACTTTATAACTCACAATTGTGACGTTATATCACGCAAAAAAGACTTTATAACTCGCAATGGCAACTTTATATCACACAAATATGAGATAAAAAGTAAGAATTGCGAGATGTAAGAAAAAAAGTCAGAATTGTGAGCTAAAAAGTCGCAATTACCTCTTTTATTTTTTATTCTGTGGCAGAAACAAGCTTCCATACGATTTCTAACAAGAGGAAGAAGTTGTTTGGCGCATTTGATGTGTATTAAACAAAGACGTGTTCCCACCAAATGCGATTGGGAAAGAAGAGAGAGGAAAAAGTGTGTTTATCCAGAGAATGCCAATGTTGTGCCTCAGAAAAAAGGAGTTAATCATCAGTGGTCCTCGTAGAGGTTATTTAGAAATGTGAAAACACGCCTGTGAACTCTTTTTCTCACACACTCAAAGTGTGTTCTTTTGATGTGGAAGCATTGTGTAATTTAATAGGCCTGTGTTTTCACACAACATCTGCGTGTCACCCTGACATTCAGTGAGAGAAGTGAAGAAGAGCGAGTGTGTGAGTGTGCGTCACACTGAACGCTGCGCTCGTTTGTACAGCATCTACAGTGTGTGTGTGTGTGTGTGTGTGTGTGGAGTTCAGCTCGTGAGGAGAATGAAGGTTATTCTTCTGAACCTGAAGCCAGTGTCTGAGCAGATTAAATCTAATGTTTAACACATGGCCTCAGTAACACACATGAGAGGAGGAGAGATAAGCGCTCGGACACACACACACACACACACACACACACACACACACACACACACACACACACACACACACACACACACACACACACACCACACACACACACACACACACACACACACACACACACACACACACACACACCTCAGTTGATTTATGAAGAAAACAGAGTTGAGGAAGAAACTTTCACACAAGACACTCATAACTGTAACTGGACGTTGATCACTACAGGCAATAGTTTATTTTGGTGGATTGAAACATTTGTAATTAAATAGAAAACGAATTATATATATTTCATAAAAAACAAAAAAATCTTCACCATACACACACATTTGACTCTTTCTGATGTTTTATTGGGTATTAGTGGCCTGTCTCAGTATAATACCATTGTGAAATGACAGTTAAAAAAATGTCATCCATCCATCATCCACCCACCAATCCACTCATCCATCCATCCACCAATCCACTCATCCACCCACCCACCAATCCATCATCCACTCATCCATCCATCCACCCACCAATCCACTCATCCACCCCACCCATCCACCCATCATCCACCCACCAATCCACTCATCCACCCACCAATCCACTCATCCACCCACCAATCCACTCATCCACCCACCAATCCACTCATCCATCCACCCATCCACCCATCATCCACCCACCAATCCACTCATCCACCCACCAATCCACTCATCCACCCATCATCCACCCACCAATCCACTCATCCACCCACCAATCCACTCATCCATCCAACCATCCACCATCATCCACCACCAATCCACCCACCAATCCACTCATCCACCCACCAATCCACTCATCCATCCATCATCCATCCACCAATCCTCTCATCCATCCACACCACCAATCCACTCATCCATCCACCCACCAATCCACTCATCCATCCACCCACCAATCCACTCATCCATCATCCATCCACCAATCCTCTCATCCATCATCCATCCGCCAATCCACTCATCCACCCACTTATCCATCCATCTATCATCCATCCACTCACTTATCTATCCATCTTCCATCCACCAATCCACCCACTAATCCACTCATCCATCCATCCATCCATCCTCCATCCACCAATGCACCCACTTATCCACCCATCTATCATCCATCCACTCATCCATCATCCATCCACCAATCCACTCATCCATCCATCCATCCTTCCATCCATCATCCATCCACCAATCCACCCATCCATCCATCCATCCATCCATCCATCCATCCATCCATCCATCCATCCACATCACTCATCCATCCATCCATCATCCATCCATCCATCCACTCATCCATCCATCATCCATCCATCCACCAATCCACTCATCCATCCATCCACCATCCACCAATCCACTCATCCATCCACCAATCCACTCATCCATCCATCATCCCTCATCCATCCACTCATTCACTCATCCACCCACTCATCCGTCCATCTATCATCCATCCATCCATCATCCATCCATCCACTCATCCATCCATCATCCATCCATCCACCAATCCACTCATCCATCCATCCATTCATCCACCAATCCACTCACCCATCCATCCACCATCCACCAATCCACTCACCCATCCATCCATCCATCCATCCATCATCCATCCATCCATTCATCCACCAATCCACTCACCCATCCATCCACCATCCACCAATCCACTCACCCATCCATCCATCCATCCATCATCCATCCACCCATCCACTCATCCATCCACCCATCCACTCATCCATCCACCAATCCACTCATCCATCCACCAATCCACTCATCCATCCATCCATTCAAATAATAACAGGACACACTATTTTTCCATTTTTTTGCACCTCATAACATGTGTATGCGTGTTCAGGCAATAGTGTGTTTACCTGTGCAGACTTGGCCAGCTTCTGATTATATTCCTTCTCGAGATGCTTCAGCTTGCCGTTGGTCTGCAATGAAAGAGAACACAGGAGAGAAGTGTGTTAGAGACACATGACACCAGCGAGGCGCTTTGCCGTGACCTCTGCGGCTGGCATACGTGTGTGTGTGTGTGTGTGTGTGTGGCTGGAGCTCTGGGCTCAGGGCCAGGCCTGACACCACAACAGCACACGGGCCTTTCATCAGAAGCCAACTTATCACCACTTAACAGGAAGAGAGAAAACAATCTCACAAAGTTATCTGCAAAACAAGAATATGACTGAAAAAAAAAAACCCGCTGTAAGCTTTTATGAGCAAGAACATGAAAAGAGACAAAGAGATAAATGAGTATACGAGGGTTATTTTTTTGTGAAAAGACAGATGCGCTTTTGTGGCTTGCTCACAGATCTGATATTAGTAAGAGATTGACAGAAACAAGGCAGAGTTTACCGCTGGATGATGTTGAGCAGTAATCCTCCACTGTTATGTGTCCACATCATCATAAAGATGAGACTCAAACAGTTTGTCTCAGCCAAGCAAGTGTAAGATAGGGTGAGGCCTTATTATTTACTTTACACAAAATCTTATCTCAACATGAAAAGCTATGGCTGTTCTTACTTTTGTATTTATATCGGAATATCAACATTTCAAGATAATTTTACCTAATTTTGTGTATCTGTAATATATTGATCTGTGACTGCTTTAAAGGTACAATATGTAGGGTTTTTCGCCACCAGGGGTCGCTAACCTCTTTCAATAACAAAGGTGTATATTGATGACGTATATTAAGCTGAATTATGGATCTTGTCGTCAAGCTGATGGATCTTTAATGGATGAGTGAATACACTGATGTTTTTAACATGACTGTGGTGAAGCAGGAGCGATTGCTAGAGTACCAGCTCCACACACACGTAACGCCAGTCCCGCGGATATAAAGGAATAAGGACATTTCATTCTACCCAACTACACGCAAGTGCTGAATTAATATTCACACAGGTCAGTTTATTAGACGAGTGAAACTTGAGGTAACCCAGCTCTGTTTCACTCGCTCTAACAGTTACACTATCACACTAAACGCCATTTGAGTGTGTTGAATGTTGTTAGTTGGGTTGTTTGTTGGTTGTATGAGACTAAGTAAGCTAGATCAACATTAGAATAACATAAGATCATATTCTAACATTTCATCATGTTGAACTAAATAACATTGATTAGTTGTATGTACATTTGCTCACCTGTCTAATAAAGTACATGCAACACTCGCGTCTCTGTCGAGTGGAAGTTAGTCGTGGACGTGGAGCTCTCGCATCTCGAAACATGTTGATCTTCGTTTTAGTCTCTTTTTGTCTCAAAGTCTGCTTGCCATGTCCATAATGTTTGAACAAAACAACAACAGCGTGAGCGTCCTGCTAGGCATAACCGGCATAACCCAGTTGTCAACGTCTGTCGCCATGGTTACTATGGCAATACGAGCAGAAACAATGGTGGAAACCGAGGGTAACGTGGATATGACGCATTGACTGGCGACTCCTGCCGCTGCTCACACGCCCCGTTTACTTGGTTAAAATCGCAATTTTCGAACGATTTACAAATAGTTGGAAACATTTGGGATATTGTCAGTAATCAACTAAACAAAATATTTAACAATGGCCTAGTGTTTTTTGGATATTTTACTGCCAAAATCCTACATATTGTAACTTCAAGTTGAATATCAAAGTTTTTTAGTTTCTATTTGTTAATGAAGAGGGAAAAAAAGACCCTTGTTCAATGTTGAGGAAAGTTACTTTTAAAAGTAATAACTTACTTTTCAATATTGAGTTACTCCATAATAAATAACTGAATTAGTTACTTTTTATGGAAAGTAGTCCGTTACCGTACTATTGTACTTTTTCTCACCTGGGCTGGGCTTGTTTTGATTTTTAATAACACACACCGCTGATCTATATAAATGACTGGATTGCTCATGACGTCATAAAAAAGTAAATCCATATTGGTATTCCCTCATATTCTATTGATTATTAGGAAATCGTCTGATTATGATGAGGAAATATTACCTAACGAGTCAGTGTTTTTATATCTGAAGTCTCCCTGTGCGTTCTTACAACGCAAACGTCCTAAACATTTGTTTAAAGTCAGGAATTTCCCTGCTTATTAAAAGTTACGTTAATCTTCCTTATAGTGGCCAATATCAGATCATCTGACGGACGAAACGCCTCTGCATTTATATTACAAATGTCACAATGATTCTTCTGAAATCTGAATATAGACGCTTTGTAAGGCAATTATATAATACTGTTTTTATTCCGTCTATTTATTTCCCTTAATAACACATTGGCTGATGTTTAAATATGTTAAATATGCACATTGTTCTTGAAGGGGGTATTTTCCATCATATTATCCCTAATCATATCTACTTGTAGATGAGCTATCATTAGCATTCTCATTCATCTCAAATGCTGCAATCTTTCTTTCAGCCAATCAACTGATCCATAAATGTCACGTGACTGATCACACTATTGAACTCATGAATTTCATGCTAAGAAAAAATGTGTTCACTTGAAACACAGTAATGAAATATTGGTGGTTTGCAAAAAACTATTTCCCCAGAATACACAAGTACTTTCTAATCGCCATTTCACAAACCAATCCAACAAACTCAAGTCAAAAAGTCTTATAGTGTGGAAAAAAACATTTGAAAAGTCGCTTGTTGAGGTTGATACTACTGATTCAGCAGGCCGAGACATCAACACATGATCTACAGCTAAAACACACACACACTCTCTCCTCCTGTCAGTCACTCGATGTCCCCTCGAGCCTTCAGACTGACGAGAGAAACAAAGCATCTATAAAAAGCATATGCTTCGGTTTCTGCTTGTGTTGCCATGGAGACCTTACATTCCTTTAAAGGATTAGTTCACTCCAGAATTACATTTCCTGATAATTCCACGTCATCCAAGATGTTCGTGTCTTTCTTTCTTCAGTCGAGACGAAATGAAGGCGTTCCAGTCCAGCTTAAGTAAGTTCAGTAATGGTTCAGGAAGGTCAGATGTGAGTTTCAGTGCAGCTTCAAAGTCTCGACACGATCAGCGAGGAATAAGAGTCTGATTACACAAACAGCCGCCATTTTATTAAACATAAACATTTATACACTTTTAACCACTAATGCTGTTTGCACTAGCTGTGATGCGCACACACAGTTGAAAGGTCACGGAAGAACTGTGCAAAACGTTCAAAGACTAAGTCAACGCCATTTACAAAGAATACAAATAAATACACGGTAAAACAAAACATGTTGGGCGATTTTGAAGTTGAAGTTTCTGAGCCGGAACACGCGTGATCTTTCAACGTAATGCGTGAAGTCGTGGACGTGCAAGACGAGCATTTGTGGTTAAAAACTATATACATGTTTATGTTTTAATAAAATGGCGGCTGGTTTGTCTAGATCAGACTTTATTCCTCGGCTGGGTCGTGTCGAGACTTTGAAGCTGCACTGAAACTCACATCTGGACCCGTTGGACTCCATTGAAGTCACTATATGGAGAAAAACCTCCTCAAAAACCTGCATTTCTTCTCGACTGAAGAAAGACAGACATGAACATCTTGGATGACGTGGCGGAGAGTAAATTATCAGGAAGTTTTAAATCAGAAGTGAAATTCTGCTGATGGGTAATGAGGATGTTTGTGTAAAAGAACAGTCATTATTAACATCCTTAGACGTTTTGAATGGCGTTTCTTCAAGGAACTCACCTTTTTCTGTCATTATTTCCACGGTACGCCTAAGGATACGTTTAGCTGAATGTTCATACTGCTCTTTTCCAAGAGGATTGACACTAGCCAAGTTTCCATCACTTGTCATTGTAATATCTGAAGTTGGGTAAAAAAGTCATGCGAATAAAAGTGTGTTTCATCAAACAGCTTTAAAGTGAATAAAAACCTGTGTGTAATGACGTCACATGCTGTTCTGCGATCAAATTGGTATATCGAATTGATTTGAGACATTTTAAGGTGTTTCCATTCATTTTCGCACTGAATTGCACAACATTCAAGCAAACATTTGCCAACAAAGTTTTGCTAGACAAAATGGATCTCGCCGTAATAACGTTTTCATCAGCGTTTATCACATAAGCCGTATATCCATCAAGATAAAATCCCATGACGCATTTCATTTGAGTCCATAATCATGAAATTCAATCGAATTTTACTGTTTCCATAAGGCATTTTTCATTCGATATCACTTAATGCGGATAAAAACGTGTGGATGGAAACATAGCCTCTGTAGAGATCTAACAATCCCTAATTTTTGGTCATTCCTAACACAAAACTTCCATTCTTCCATCCATTCTCCAAAGTGCTTGTCTGACTATATAATATTCAGAATATAGATCTGGGATATTATGCATACTAATTTAATAGCGCTTTTATTTACCTTTTTTTTGGAGCTTGACTCACCGCATGTTTTTGTTTTATGGAAGAGCACACCATCATTATTCTTCTAAATCTCTACATTTGGTGTTCAATACAAGCAAGTCATGCAGGTTTGGACCAACATGAGTAAACGATGACAGGATTGTCATTTTTGAATGAACTGAGATCAGACAATTCGATAAAAAGCGGATTTTTAATTGATATACTCACACAGGTATATAAAAACACAAGCAGTTAGAGTAAGAAAGCTGGGAAATGAAGCATTCGGTGTGTTTTCTTGCACATATCTGTACCTTGCCAAAGGCATCTTGGAGCTACAGGCGCTGTGAGCTTCTATCAGGTGTTTTAATCACTTCACAGCGCTCAGTCCGCGGCCTTTGAAGAGTGAACGCTGCATTTGAACAGGACTGTGTTTGAAAGCACAACGCATGCAATGCTAAGCCAAACTTCATTAGCGATCTAATTCTGGAGCCGAGCAATCACAACACACACCCGTCCAATCATACACATTAAAACAGATGGAAAATAAACAGCAGCGCATACACACACACACACCTACAGGAAGATTTTTTTCAAAATAGAAACAATTAGGTTTGATAGTGTACTAAGTACAAGGCTGGCAGGCATTTCTACACATTTTTGCAGCGAGTGTGTGTGTGTTTAGAGGAATTTTTTTTATTATTATTTAATTTCTTTGGTTTTTAAAGAAAAGGGTGTTCTCGTGTATCCAAACTGCCTTGGGTTTATTGGTTCCTGGTGTTGGGGAACTGAGCGTACACACATTTAAAGCAATTGTTCACCTAAAAATAAAAATTATGCCAACATTTAATCACCCTTGTGTCATTTTAAATCAGTATGAGTTCATACAATGAGAGTATACAAAGACCAAGGGTTGTCAAACTCCAATCCCATAAAACATTATAAAAGCAGAGGTGGGAGTAAGACGCAAATATGCAAGTCATAATGGAGCTAGGCAAGTAAAGTCATGTCAGCGGCTCACCTCAAGTGCTAAGTTCACCAAGTTCAGTCACACACATACAATAACCTCAAACTAGCATTTGGTAATGTCCTCTAATGATGATTTGATCTCTGAAATCGTATCACACATGACTGAGAAGCGGCTTCATAAACATGTGTCAGTTGACAAATTACTATTATGAAAAACATATTTATGATGAAATATAATTTTTAAAACATTATCACGTGCCATTATGTACAAGTATTGATGTATGATTTATGTTTGGCGCTTCAGAATTTACGTTAAATGAGCTTTTTGGTAAAAAATTGGGACACAGCTTACAGTATGTTCCCTTAAAGGAATAGTTCACTTAAAAAAGAAAATTCTGTCATCATTTACTCTTCCTCGAGTTTCTTCTGTTGAACTAATAAGATATTGTGAAGAATGTGTGTAACCAGACAGTTGATGGACCGCATTGACTATCATAGTATTTTCAATTCTTCAAAATATCTTCTTATTAGTTCAACAGAAGAAACTCATACAGGTTTGAAACAGCTTGAGTGAGAGTAAATGATGACAACATTGACATTTTTAAGTGAACTATTCCTTTAAGGGAGCATAAGCTGTGTCCCAATTCAGAGACGTCATCCTTCAAAGGCTGCAACACTCTCAATATTACTAATGAACAGACATTCACAAGTTTGTTTTAACCAAAAAGCTCAACACACAATCTGTAAAACACTCTCAATATTAGTGATGTTACAAGGCCAGCTCTTCGTAGTGTTGAAGCGAGCGTTGTTAAATGAGACGGTCTAGGGCCAAGTGTGAGTTTTGCACTTGACCACTTGTCTACTTGCATGACGTATTTCCTGTATTTGGCCTGGAAAGTTTTCCAAGTGGGTGTGAAGACGAGTGTGTAGAGCTTTTAGTCTATTTGATTGGACGTTGTAAAAATGCAAGAGTTTACAGAGCTTTATTTTGATTTTCAATACTATGCATTTAGGCGAGACACTACAGGTGATTAGGGTAATTTATTTAACTAGCAGATTATCACCATGAAACTTTCCCAGTTGATTCCCTACATTAAGATGAGAAAAAAATGTATTACACGTTTTCTGTAATTGAATGTTTAAATATGCAAATTAGGCATTATCTAATTAAATGTGCACTAATTTGCATATGTTTTAAATCTGAGTATTGGATAAAGCCAGGTTCAAAATAATTTTTTCATTATGTTCACATATTAGATGGGGAAAAAATTACAGAGGGATTTATGGATATCTACTTTTGTTATCCTGTAAATCAGAATATACTGTCAATATATTTAACATTTTATATATATATATATATATATATATATATATATATATATATATATATATATATATATATATATATATATATATATATATATAAAGTCAGATTTTTACTCTTTTATTTGAGCATTTTCAGTTACTTGACGGTTTATTTGATAAAAACAAAATGCATGCATCTATAAAATGCATAAATATGGGAATAAAAATGTAATATCATCAAAACTGAATGTATTTTTCCATCTACATTGCTCAGCCCTGATTGTGAACAGGCCGTAAGCCAGTAAAGGTGACACCATGCTAATGTAAAAACAGATCAATCCTCCCTCGTCCTTCCTCGTCCTCAAGCCTTACGCTGACCGGTGTGGCTGCACCCCCGGCCCGTGTTTGATTTTCATCGTGACTTCCGAAGGGAAGTTTTTGGGCAGGGATCAGTCACACCTCTGTTAGCAGGTGGATCAATGCACTGGCAGCAGGGATCATGGGAACACAGCCATTAATGCATCTGAGCCGGGTGATTTATTGGTTTGAGTTGGGACCTCCTGTGATCCGTCCCATTTGATGACCTTTGGTGCTGATTTGCCGCCAGGGGCAACAACACAAAGGCCAGCTTAGGGATTCAATAAGAGCCTTTTATTTGGCTGGTGACCCCAGAGCCAAATCTCCATCTGGTGGTGTGATTAGAGTCAAGTCAGCTTCATTTATATAGCGCTTTTAACAATATAGATTGCTAATAGGAATAACAGGAGATTACAGTAACAGAGATAGTTTTGCTCTAGATAAAGTTATTGTCCAGCTTATTGGCAGCTTTCTGCAATTCAATTCAACAATTCATAGTGTAGAGTTGATCTGTACGACTTCATAGCTATTAATTATCCACTTGAGGAAAACATTGACTGCTTCCCAACACCATCTATCATCGCCCTTCATCTGGAGGAGGAGGAGAGGCTGATCACTCAATACCGATCAAGTTCCCGTCGACAGGTGGCCTTTGTGTCATCATGCATTAGTTTGTCTAGCACTTCATTTGTGTCTTTTTGATGATAGGTGGAGGATGGTCTCAGCTGCAGATGGGACGCCCATATTGACCATTCACAGACCATCTGGTCCATATTGCACATGTAGAATGACTTTCTCAAAATTGCAAGCTGCAATCTGATTGGCCAGTAGTCATGTTTCATATTTTCTGAGGTTCATGTTTTTTTGACTGTCCGTGACGTCACCCGTAGTGTTTCTGAAGAGCATTTTTGAAGCCCAAAGTGGGCGGAGCCGGCCGTCGCCATCTTGGTCACGTGTCACTCCCGGATAAACCCAAAATGTGCAGCGAGGCGGATTAGCTAACGAGACGTGATGCTAACAGACAGCAGACAAATGGCTAGCAGTGACATCAGCGGCAATCCACCTGTCACTCAAGTGGCCACGCCCTTAATTATGCACAACTTTAAGGCTTAATATAATTTAAACGGATGAGTTATAAATAAATTCACCCCTCTCACAGTCGTCATGAAGGGGAAAATTAGCTTTATAGGCAAAAAACACGTTTTGTACCAGGCTGTAAACATGCTTTTTTCTGCTGTAAAGTTGGGAATTTAACATGGGGGTCTATGGGATTGACTCTCTTTAGGAGAATGTCTCTAGTGGCCAGACGATAAACTGCAGATGAACAATAGAGAGAGAGAGAGAGAGAGAGAGAGAGAGAGAGAGAGAGAGAGAGAGAGAGAGAGAGAGAGAGAGAGAGAGAGAGAGAGAGAGAGAGAGAGAGAGAGAGAGAGAGAGAGAGAGAGAGAGAGAGAGAGAGAGAGAGAGAGAGAGAGAGAGACAGCAAGGTTGCCACTTGATCCAATCCGGTGAAAAGAGAAATAGATCTAACAGGGAATGTTATGTATGTGGCAAGCAGGGCGGGGCTGAGAGCTGTGGGAAAGGAGCGAGTGATAATGAGGATAAAAGGAAGGATAAAAGGAGGAGTGGTGATGAGAGAGGACCAGGCCTGGACTATTTATGTTGTTTTAATAGGTTTATAAGCTGCAGTTGTCCATGAGGGGCGGTCATTCGTGAGATTCGGGTCCGGTGTGGCGCGCATTTAGCCTGGGAAAACCCAGACAACTTCCGGCAAATTTAGATTTGCCCTGCAAGTAAGTCTAGCTGATTCAAGCCCATTTCCAATCCGTCGAAATCGAGACACCAATCAGAAACGTTGGGGTGGGCTTTACACGATGACGACAGCGCAGCGACGGTGAAGCCGATTTTGTAGCCTACATTACAAAGATGGATGCCGCCGTGGAACATCACTCATTCGAATCAGCTATCGCGTCTGTTTTAAGCGATTTGAAAGTTTCCTTTTTTTAAAAACCCGAGCAAAGAACAACATTCGGAGATGTTTCTCCGTCGCTCTGCAATACATCATCTCCGTCATTGCTCTGATTGGTTTTAGGTCTATCCAATTGCGCCCAGAGGCATTTGAGCGACGTCCGTTGGTGACGCCCCTTTGGAAATGATTTGTCTATGAAGCTTTGCTAGACCATAACTCAGTTACAACTGAGAATGCTCTGGTTTTAACCAGGCTAGCGCGCATTAGACATGAAAATGAAAACTGCGTCGGGCTGAAACTAGCAAAACACACAACTGCATTGAGCCGAGTGTATTATAGGGCCCTGATTGTCACAAGTCGATCTTTACAAGACTAGGTTGAGGATTTCTTGTCCAGGGAGATGTAAAAGTCAATGGAATTATGGATGCGTTCGGTCTAAAGCCAGAGCTTTCTTCTCCACAGCTCTACACTGCCGATCAGTGGCAGGCTTTTCTCGTGTCACCGACTCTCCCAGCCATCGTGAGAGAAACAGAATGAGGAAAAAACTGGAGGATGGGGGGAAAAAACGGCATAACTTTCATCTCCGCAGAAGAAAGAAAAATAGAAATCACCAAATCCATCCACATGCCTGGCTGGTCTAAATCTGATTTTCTGCTATTAAGCTCCATTTCCCTCTCTCGATCTGCCACTCCGAGGTGATGGGGAGGTGTCTTTGATCATATTCTCCCACTGTTTTGCTCTCTGTAATCCATGACCAAAAATAATGGGATTTGGTGTATCTCCAAATGGCAGAAAAACCAGTTGACAGAAATTAATAAGTTTGCAGAGACAAGAAAAAGTGAAGACAAACAATGACAACATCATCATCATCCCCCAAAAACACAGTCAGGAGTGAAAGAAAGAGAGAAAGTATGAATCATAATGTTAAAAATGGTGGTGACACATTAACAAACAAATAAATAAAGTTGAAAAAGAGGTAGCATCCAAACCCTGGGCAGAATGACAGCTGACAGGCGTGCCATTGGGGAGTATATAACACACTGATGCGTCTTTGAAGAGCAAGAGAGAAGTGTGTTTACAGATTCACTCTATCCCTCCTGTCACTGCTCAATGGAAAGCTTGTAACAATGCCACAAATCCTTTTTTCGTCAACAGGTGCATTTCATTACGCATCATGCAATCATCTTGACCAGTTCCCTGCCAGTTTTGTGTGCAACAGACCAACGCTATCTCACGACCAATTCGTACGAATTTGTACGAGTGATTAAAAGGTGGATAATTCGTAAGAATTTGTACGATTTGTCTAAACCATAGACTGTAAAAAAAGATGGACGACGCCCCTTCGCTCTTTTCCATTGGAGAGAACTGAAGCCGCCAGTGTCCCGATATGGCGCTGACATATTGGAACTTGAGTCTGCGCAGTAGCGTTTTCGGGACCAGTCATGCGCAGTCGTGAGCAGGAAGTAAAGCCGCGAAATCAAGGCCCCGCACACGCCCTGCACTTTTCTTAAGTGGCCTTGTCTGCTGCTACCTCGTTAAAATAAGGTAAATACAACTACTAACAACATAGTCAACATTAACTAATGAAAAGTCGGTTGGGGCTTCAGTGACTACTTCACACAGAGAACCTGTCAATCACAGCTGTCAATCATGATGTCACAGCACCGTTTTTATAGCATCATAACTAACTAAAAACAAACTTATTTTAAAAACAAACACTTAAATTACTTCAACGTGATAGAAACTAGGGGTGGGAGAAAAAATCGATCCATCGATGCATCGCGATTCTCTCTCCAACGATTCTGGATCGATTCTGAGAATTCCAGAATCGATTCTGAGCTTACGGTAGTTATTTACCAGATGTGCGATGACGTTGAGTTTGCTTTAGAAACACGCGTATTCTGCTTGCTTCCAATTCCTCACACACATACACCACTCGAACCTTCCGTAAAATAATCGTTCATAAAGTTCGGAAAGGTTGAAGCGAATTACAAGGACATTCACGGCTTCTTTGCACAGGATACGCTGTGAGAGACGCGCGCTTTATTTGATGTTACACTTGAAGTGTGCTGCCTGTCTCGCCCGTCGGTATTTTCCTTACAAATGCTCTACGAAGTCATCATTTATGTGGAATGCAGTGGACTTATACATTTAAAATATGAACCTCACTAACAGAAGGCTGCTTTCAATTTCAAATAATGATGCGCGCTTTGTTTGTGAGACTGCTCGCGCATGCGGCTGTGCGACTCCGTGTAGTGGTTTAGTGTACTTGTGCAAAATTAACGTAAACACAGCCAGTTATGTCTTAATTGATTAAACGGACAGGACACACCGCATTACTTATTTTATTTCAAAAGAGATGCGTGCGTGAATGCAGCTTAATAGATCTCCCGCAGTCTATGATGTCATAGTAAAAAACAACAGTAAAGTCAAGATGACGAAAAATCACTCACAGTTCTTGAATGGAAAACGTTCAGACAATCTATAAGCTACTGAAAGCACTTTTTGTTTGTTGTTTGTTATATTTTTCTATGCTCCTCTTTATTATTTGTTATATTAGTTTAAAATTCTTAACATACAACTGTTTTAATAAAAAAAAAAATGTAATTATTTTTTAAAAAGTACTTAATTACTTATGTAAACTAATGGTAGATAAAGAATCGTTCGGGAATCGGATCGTGACTCCCAGAATCGGAATCGGAATCGGATCGGATCGTGAGGTGACCAAAGATTCCCACCCCTAATAGAAACTACAGTAAATGACAGAAACTACATATTATAGTGTAATTTAATTGTTTAGTTGGTCTCACGTCCCGCTGAATAACACAGGGAAGCGGGGCTTATGACCTATACTAGGACCGGTCACCAGGGGGCGATTGAGACGTTTTGGCTTTACTTTTGAGGGCTTGTGTGGCACACTTGGTCTAAACCCACATGATGGGTAGGTTTAGGGGCGGGGTCAGGGGTAGGTAATTCGTTTGAATTCATACGAATTGGGCAACTCGTAAAATATGAACGATTTAGCAAAAATCATCCTAATTTGTACGAGTGAGGTCGTACGCATTGTTACGAATTAGCCACCTCGTAAAATTCGTACGAATTGCCGTGAGATCAGGTTGAACAGACTCACAGTATTTTGTGAAACGGCCCTTTAGCTTTATTGTTTACGTTCATATTATGCCTAATTCGTTTCAATATGACAATTGACATAAAACTGTTTCAAGAACGATTTACGGCCAAACACGCATTCCTCAGGGGCTGTTTACACGACATCTAAAAACATAAAACTTTTTATGCGTTTTTGCCATTCGTTTACACGACAACGGCATTTCTGGGCACCTGAAAATGCTAACTTTTGAAATCGGGTTTCAAAGCGCAACTTTTTGAAAACGGTTTAAAAGCACAGCTTTTTGAAAACGGGTTTCAAAGCGCAACTTTTTGAAAATGGGTTTCAAAGCGCAACTTTTTGAAAACGGTCTCCGTGTAAACAAAAAAAAAAACGTGAATCTGTGAAGATGACGACGTCGTGCACATGCGTATTACGTGTTCAGTCTATAGTGTTTCATTGCCATCTACTGGCCTGGCAGCAGAATACAGCGTTTTTAGTGGGTCCGTGTGAACGGGGATCGTTTTCATAATAGTGTCGTCTGTACGCGGAAAACTCAAAGGAAAAACGTCTCCGTTTTAAGCATATCGTATAAACGTATACCCTCAGACACCTTTGCTTTGCTTGGGAGAATCAAGCCGAAACCTTTCTTTGATTTCAACTATTATCAAAAGAGTTAGGCCTGAATGCAGTCTGGATTAAACTATGGATGGTCTGGGATAATGTCTTTCTGATATGTCACATCTCAGGGAATAGCAGTGAAGGTTTCTGGGGGATGTTTGTGGATGGTGGGCAAACACTGTGTAAATATAAGGCGGGTGAAACATTCTGACAGCTTCCTCCCGGATCATTCACAAATACACCTCATATGTATTTACATTTTATTCAACTAGCGTAAGTCGGATGCTTCCACCAAACATGGCTCTCCACTTTAGCTCCTGCTAGCTGAAAAAAAAAGCATGTGCTGACTTTTCAAAGCAATATCTCTCGCTCTACCACTGTCTTCCACTTTTTTTTTGCGTTCTTTGTCACAGTGGGGAAACCAAAATAACCACATCAGTTTTGTGCCGCACACCTTGTTCCCATGGAGATCTCATGCATGTACAGAAACCAAACATAGATGCAGTGGCACTACACAATTACCATTTGTGTAAGAGAAACAATATAACAATAAGAATATAAAAGTAGGAAAAATGCGTATGGATTCCAGGCATAAAAATGGAATTTACTGTATAATGCAGAATGTCACTGAATGTTTTCCGAATATGTCGTCTCACTATATGAGAATATGAACTTTATCTGCAGAGCTGGTCTGAGAGTCACTTCAACAACATTTCACCATTTCATTTGAGAAAACTGTAGTCAGATACACACAGAAACTCAAAAGTCTCACCTATAACCTGCCAAAATAAATGTTTGGCTTAATTTTTGTCGAAATTATGATAGAAATACATTACTATTGTACATTAAGTGATAATAACAACAATAATACAGTTTGTTAAAGCATTATTATTCTTTTTATACGAAATATCATCCGAATATTTCATACTTCCGTTATTTTAAACTGTAAAATTGCCAAAAATAAAAGGAATTGTTTATATTTCATTTGAATACATTTTAAAACATTGATTAAATTGTTAAAGTTGTATGCATTTGATTACCACTGTTTTTGATAAAAAAAGTGAAATAAATCATAAAACACAGAATACAGAAAAATTCAAAGACAACATAGAATTTCTGAAAAAACAAATAAACAAACAAAAAAACATTTCATTCGGCACTATTGCTAAAACTTTAATATTTATGATTTCAATGAACTAGTCTTTAAACATTAAAGCACATTAAAAAGTAATCCAGAAAAAAAAAAACCTGGAAAACATGGAATTTGTAAAAAGATAAAGGTTTTCTAGGCCCAACAGAAAAAAAAGAAGAATATCGTAGACAATCTTTTCGATATTATTTTCTATTCCATTACACATTATCTGTAAATAATGACTTACATTTGGGACCACAAGGCTATTGTATTATGTTTTTTTTGTTTGTTTGACAGCCCAGACCCACATTTAGTTTCAACCAATTATAACAATGTGTGAGAGAGAGTAAATGATGAAAAAAATATATATTTTGGGTCGACTGAATGCAACAGAACGTGGCCATATTGAAGCAGATCACGAGAGGTGCCACAGGTCTATGTTTTGAGCCCGCTCTCATGTCAGATCTATGGCACTGGGCTTGGTCTGACGATCCAGTGCATCAGGGTAAGTTAGGTTGGTGCCTTTTATCAGGCCAAATCCCTTGAGCCTTTGGTTTTGGGGCAAAAAAGTGAACCAGCCAAATCCAGTTCAACGCCTACAGCTACAGTTTGTAAAGTTGCTCATATTTTTCCTGAAATGACCAATCCCTCTGATGTTAAACTCTAAAGTTGCATCATCTGAGAAACCCTGTGATGACTCAAAAAGGGTGGAAAAACTGCAGGAATGAGGTCAAACAAAATGAATTGAGAATATGTCTGTAAACGAAACGTCAAACTGTCATCCTCATATGAGCCAACGTATCCAAACTATCCCTGCTCATTTAGCACTGGCAAAAAAACAAACCATGCTCCATAAACTATAAAAATACCTGAATATCTCCATCCCTCACCATCCTGATGGTGTTAACATGGTGGAGTTGAAAGAGTAGGATGAATATAGAGGCTGGTGCATTAAATCTACAGCAAGGTTTGGTTATTAGCCGTGGACATCACAATAATGTTGCTAAATGTCTTACGGTTTCCAGTGATTTTTTTATTAATGATCTTTTCCAGAAAAAAACCTAATGCCTTTTCTAGAGGAGAAAATTATAGCATTGAGACCACCACTTACTTTACAGGGACAGTATAGCATATAGTATAGTATAGCTACACCACTGCAATTCAGACACAGAATCAGTTTTTTTTTTTTTTTTTAAATAAAGTTGCACTTGAATATGCCACAACTGTGGATATATGCCCAAGTATATATGATATATGTGTAGGGCTAAACTTTCTGAACAAACTGTCAGCTGCTTTGTTAATTACCTTACAGACAGAGCTCAGTGTGTGCAGACGGAGGGCAAAACCTCTCGCTATCTCAGAGCAAGAAAAGGAGTGCCTCAGGGTCAGTCTTGGGGCCACTGCTTTTTATACACTATATAACATTGATGGTAGCGTGTCTAAAGAAAAATGTCATTTTTATGCAGATGACACTGTACTGTATTGCTCAGCACCCAGGCCCTCTCCCAATTATAACTTGATTTTAACGTGCTTCAACAGAATCTTTATGATTTAAAACTTGTTTTAAATGCTGAAAAAACAAAAGTCATGCTTTTTTTCAAATTCGAAATCCAAATCAGATCTACGGCTGCCTGTCTCGGCCAGGACACTTTATGATCTCTTCCTGGTTAAGTAAAGGTAAATAAAATAATGTTGTGGTCAATCATTTGACAAATCTATGATCACTAGAAATCTACACACATTTTCAGTATAAGCATTTAACTGTGTTAACTGTCACACAAACAGCAATTGAGTATCTGGCTTATTCCATGAGTCTCATTTACATAGAAATAATCACGATAATGCCTTAATTTTTAAATACGCATGTCACAGCAATATACCAGTGCATATAGTGCCTGGTGAAGATTGCTATTCTTTATGTGTATAATATGACTGTGTTTACAATCTACCTTTATGTTTGTTTGTAGTTGAGAATCTAAAACTAGCAAATACAAGATAATGTTATAAATGCCACGGGATATCACCTAAATAAAAACGGCTTTCCTTCTTGGGATCCAATTGAACTGGATGCAGTGATTAAAGAGAAGATCCAGATCTAAAATCAGCTTTTTCACGTTTTCTCATTGGAAGATGTTTGTTGAGGAATCTGCAGTGAAAGTAAAGACCTGAATCTGGAGGAAATCAGGACAGGAACCCATGATTTGTATAGCTGTTACTCCAAAGCTAAAGAAGAAGAAAGTACAACGAACATCTGAGCATCAGAGGCACTGGCTCAAAGTCAGGTTTATCTGGAGGAACAAGGCTCCCAGGGCTCTCTGTGTGGATGGAGATTGGGTACTGGTGGATATACACACACACACACACACACATACACACCCACCCAGATAAACCTCTGTTGTTAACAGAGACTGGAATAAATTCACTTTCATCTTCCTTTCTTTTCACTAAGCGACTGACGTTGGAACAATCTAACACATGATCTTATCGCTTCTGATATTCTGTTTCTTATTATTTTTATTCCACACGCTTCCCTTCAAAAAAGCCTGTGTCTTTCATGAAAACCCATTCATGGATTTAATGGATTTCTCTTTCCCTTTTTCTCTGGACCTGTCTTCAAAACTCTGGCTGGCCATTTCAGCGCAGCGGCTGACTGCCGAGGACAGCGTTTCTCTCACCATCAAAAGAATACGAAATTTCAGCTTAGAAACATGCCAAGTCACTACGAATCTAAAAGCTTGAAAACTTCCAAATGAAAATAGCTCAACTTTTCCCCTCTGAAACATAAAGAAGCTCTGATGCAGTTGGGGGAGAGATAACGCGCGAATGAAATCATTAGCTGCCTTTAAAGCATTCTGGCTAATAATCTGTGAAACCAATAGGATTTATCTCAGTGATGTTTCTACTATCATGGAACAAGAAAAAAAATATTTTTTTGCATTTTCCTGAAGAGAATGTGCTTTCCCGTGCTTTTCCATGATGCTCGGATGCTGAGGTGTATTGCGTAGCCGAAACCAAAAAAAGGTCTTCGATTCCCTTTTTACCAGAAACAGGGTGCCAGTATTCCCAGTCCAATCTGGAAACGGTTCCCAGGGAAAAAAATACGGATCTGGGTCAGAAAAATCAGAGGCCAGGGCGAGATTATGTCTTTACCAAGTATAGTATTCAAAAACAACACCACAAAACAAACCTATAGGAATAAGATTCATAAACAAAGGGGCGACATGGTTATGTACAGTGTTGTAAGTTTGAGTCGTGTGTTTATTAAGATCTGAAATAAAACAAGATGAACTGAAATATTCCAGCACTTTCTGTGATGTAGTGTGCTTGCTTATCATAGGAAGTAATAAGAAATGACTCTTTACATTAAGGTAGTAGTCTAGTGAGAACAGGGAACAGGGGAATCACTTTCTCTCTTTTCATCAAACCGCAGTTTCTGCAAGTTCCCGCATATTCCATCGCATTTTTTAAGAAAACGTGCCGCATAATCAAGGATTTTTGCCCACAACAATCACAAAAAAACTGCTGGATAAATGAGTGTGTGAGTCAGATGTTTGGGTAATCCTCAGAGGACAGAGATTTACTCTAGAGGAATGAGTTTGATGTTGTGTCTTTGGTCAGAGAGAGATTTGAGCTATTTTACCTTGTGCTATAATAGCCTGGTCACCCTCACATCATCTGTCTCACTATGTCATATTTATCTACGCCAGTATTAATAATCATAGAAATACTTAACGCACAAACATCACGTCTTACGCAACACACATATGGGCTTGATAACGCCGTTGTGTATCTCTTCATTAATTATCCACATCACTCATAAAAATGCCATAAAGAGACAGTTCTACCAAAAATTTCATTTGTCATAATTTACTCAAACCTGTATGACTTTCTGAGCTTTCACGAAACGCAAAAGGAGATGTTTAAACGTCACCATTACTTTAAAATAAATCTTTTCTGAATGGTGACTGAGACTTAGTGTTCCTCTAAAGAAATTACAAAACTGCTTATGTGAGAAAAGCTTTTTATTTTTGAAAACTAAAAGGAAAAACGTCTCCATTTTAAGCATATCGTTGTCGTGTAAACGTACCCTTAGGTATTACGATGTTCCTACTGGAGTCATGTGACTTTTCTTAACTTTGTTTTAATGCATTTATTTAGGCATTTACAACATATTCTTAGTTTTTAAGGCCTTGTCATCTATCGCTGTTTTGATATACTCTTTTATTTTTCTCATTGTATTGCGGTCTGTTTATATTTACTTTTTATGTTCATTTTAGTTTGGTATTGAACAGCACAGTGGTTTTATTGTGCTTTATAAATAAATTTAGATTTAATTTGGATATTTTACTTTAGGGCTTGATTGACCTTTACTTTATCCTTTGTGATTTGATTGAACCGTTAAAAGTGAGCTATACTGAGAGGCCGAACGTGCTATTTTTTATATTATATATTATATTTTCAATGAATCATAATAAAACCTGGATTACAAAAGTAAAAACAACTCTCATTTATTGTTAAATGATGGATGTGTTAACAGCATAATGTGTAAAACATGAAAACACACTGTAGTTTGAAGTGTGTCAATCAGTCTTAGTCTCAGTCTCTTCAGCTGCGGGTCATGATGAGTATCAGAAACAGAGACCGATCCTGTAAACAAGCCTTACGTGTCAGCTCGAGAGTGGAAAAACCAGGCGGGATTCTCTTCAGATGGGATTTATGTGCTGCAATGTACTCACATATGGTTTCAAAATGGAGGCCCAGGATTTATGAAGAGGCCCAATGGCACGCTAATGTGCCGCAGATGTGCAGTCGGCAGTGCTGCATGTGTTTAATGAAAACTAATCGCTTTGATGGGCCTAATCAGGATTACGCTCTGATCAATACCACCTTTAGCCGGTTCCTGGCCAACCTGTGCTGGATTACGGCCACTTTCCAAGCCCTCGTTTCTGCGGCTGGAATCAAGAGCTTGAAAAACAGAAAGGATGCAGGATTTCCGGTGCAGTCGCACAAGTCTGCTTGCTCAACCTTGATAGAGCCGGGGATAATGTGTGGAATTAAATACTAACGTGATCTCTTCGCTCAGTGCTGGAGTTCAAGCCAACACAGGCCATCGGGGAACGTGTACGTAACACACACACACACACACACACACACACACACACACACACACACACACACACACACACACACACACACACACACACACACACACACACACACACACACACACACACACACACACACACACACACACACACACACACACACACACAATGCATTTGCTATTTAAACAATGTGGCGCAGGACGTAAATTGAAAACGGTGTCGGGTTGAAACTAGCAAAACACACTGGGTGTATGATCAGTCCCGTTCAGTCTGAAGCCACACCAACCTTCTCTTGAGCCAGCTCTCTCTCAGTCTTGTGGGATCTTTCCAGTTCCTGCCGCACCTGGTCCATCTCCGCCCGCACGCGGTCCAGAGCGGTTTGCTGGTCGTGAGCGGCCCGCTGTCGCTCCTCCTCCCGCAGTAAACCCAACTCTGTCAGCTGCTGGGTCCTCTGACTGTGGGCCGCCAGAAGCTCCTTCCTCAGAGAACGCACCTGGGACTCCAGATCCGAGATGGTCTGGTGAGGAGAAACGACATGTGTAAATCTGTTAAGGTGAAAACTGAATCTGGGAATACAACACTTAGGACGATAACTATAAAGATAACGATAAAGATATAGTTCTAAATATCTTTCTCCATATTATAGAATAGCAGAGTGCACACCACAGCTGTAATGATAACATCGTTGGGATCACTTTCAGAAAGTTTTTTTTCTAGCTGTCGAACGATAAAACACTGACAGCCAATCAGAATCCACTCAAATTTAAAGGGATCGCACATTTAAATTGACAGACGACATTGTGGAGTTAATCGCCGAGGTCCAGAAAAATCCACTACTGTTTGACAAGTCAAGCCCCTTTTTTCAAGAAAATGAATATGCAAAACAATCGTTGATACACTGTGAGAAGTATTACGATTATGCTAGCTTCAAAACATAGCATGATGAGGACATCGGCTGGTTAAGGCCACGTTTACACATAGCCGGGTATTTAGAGAAACGAAAATTTCCCCCCTCCGTTTTCAATAATAACATTGTGCACACAACATCGTTTTCAAAAAGGTTGTCATTTACATCAACCCGCATAAATACGCCCGTCGAGCGCCATCATAACTGCCAAACTGGGCGATCACATGACTATCAGCATTTTCTGGCGTATAATGTTTGAGAACCTAAAACCCCGTTTCTCCCAGTTGACACGACAACACATAACCAGTGTTATCAGCAATCTCCACTTTGGCCGGAGTTTTTTTTAATTTTTTTTTAGAAATTATCGTTTTCTGTGATAAAAACTGGGTTTTCGTGTAAACGAGAGACCAAACAGCAGGGAAATATCTGCGTCTTCCCTTCGTGTAAACGGGGCATAAATCTGTGTAAACGCAACAAGAACATGTTCAATTATGTTGAACACACTTTGAAACCGCAGCACGTGAGCTTAGAATAAACAGACGGTTATCGTTCATTGGTGTGGACGCAAATATAGTTATCGTTATTGGTGTTAGACTGCAAAACAGAAACAAATGTCCACCAAAGCATTTTTAGGCAGCTGAAAACTTTAGGTGCTTTGCTGAAAATGTTTTGACAGCACAGCGTTTTAATTTTTTCAGTTGAGACGCTTGGCTTGCTATGATACGGAATATTTACTAGTATCTCATTTTTCAGATAGTTTGTTTCTGTGTTGTTTCGATATAAAAATGTCAATACAACTTAAAACATTTGCTCTGGCTCTTGTTTTTAATTATTTTGTTCTGTTAGTAGGCTTGTTGTTGTCCTCTGTTGGCGTTGTCCAAGCACAATGTGACGGTTGGTCAGTGTGGTATTTGTCCCGCCTCTCCTCCACTGTGATTGGACGGCTGGGTAAAATGTTTTACCGAAAGTTGAACATTCTTCAACTCTCGGCGACAGGTAAAAAAATGCAGAATGCTCAGTGTGAAACACCAGCTCATGGCGATATAAAAATGCGCCGCTCCCATTGTAAACAACGATTTTTTTCCAGCTGTCGAACGATAAAACACTGATAGCCAATCAGAATCCACTCGAATTTAAAGGGCTCGCGCATTTAAAATGACAGACGACATTTTGGAGAAGTTAATCGCTGAAGTCCAGAAAAATCCACCAGTGTTTGACAAGTCAAGCCCCTTTTCAAGAAAATGGATATGGAAATCAATCGTTGATACACTCTGAATAAACAGTGAGAAGTATTACGTTTACACTAGCTTCAATAGCATGCTGAGGACATCGTCTGGTTAAATCCGTGTAAACGCAACAAGAACAGCAAAAACATGTGCATTTATGTTGAACACACTTTGAAACCATATCGTGCAACGCAAATATAGTTATCGTTCTTGGTGTGAAAAACTTCTTGTTAGACTGCAAAACAGAAACCAAAGCGTTTTTAGGCAGCTGAAAACTCCTCCATTGTGATTGGACGGCTGGGTAAAAAGTTTACAGAGAGTTGAACATTCTTCAACTCTCGGCGACCGGTAAAAATGCCAAACGCTCAGCGTGAAAAACATACGCCAGTTGCGTTAAAAAAACGCTTTGGTGGACACAGCGCCTTAGACGGCAAAACAGAAACAAACGCAAAGTGCAAAACTTTGAGAAAGGGAGAGGATAAGAGAAGCAGGACCAGTGGAGGATTGTGCCCATTCTAGGAAGAGGGAAACTATACACCACAGCCTCTGATCTCTGAGCCACACGAGTTCAACATCAAAGCTCGGCATTCCATAAAGGTCAGCGGTTTGATTTAATGACCAAAATTAGTGCAAATCAAAGGTCAGTTACCCATGGGGACGAGGTACCGCTGCCATTTCTCATTTCAGGAAGATGAAAACCCTCATCGAGACCACTTACCAATGAGCTGTTGCGTTATTGTGAAAGCGAGGAGATAAAAAGAGGCATTACCAGGGAATTAGCCCTCGATGGAGCTGTCGGAGACCTCGTTCAGAGAGTCAAGAACCGTCTGACACACTGACCGACTGCTGAAACTGGAGTACACAGCAGTGTAGAGAACGGGTAACGTCGCTCAATGCTGGCAGTGACTGGGGCAAAACATATTTCTAGGCCACAAAAACAGCATTCACACTGTAATTCTGATATATTTCCCAATACCTCCGAGTAAACAACTCAGCAGGAAATATTGACTCGATTGTATCTACTGGATTTGGTAATATTGTGAAAATTGGGCTATGATTTTATAATAGGTTAATATTGTTTTTCCTCACCCCTGTGACATTGAATATGCAAACAGAAAAGTCATTATTACATGTTGATGACAGATATTTCTCTCTTTTTTATTTTTATGTTATATTTTTGCTGATTTTTGCCATATTATGATAGTATAGTATAGAGGGGACAGGATCAGGAAAGGTCCGCGAGCCGAGACTTGAACTCGTGTCGCCCGAAGCACAGCTGCGCTATTGTCGGCGCGCACTACGAGTCTATTGGCGCACACAGATATTTCTCTTTAAAATAACAACTTCAAGAACTGATGAGTCATGCACTATAAGACCAGGAACATTTATTAATGAAGTACAAACTCTAGAATACATCTCTTTAAAAAACCATGAGATGCAATGAAATGGAAACCAAAATGTTCTTGACATTTACACATATAAGAGGTTACTCTACAAACTGCAAGTTTCAGATCTCAACACTAACTCCCCTGATTCAAAATATGATTTATTATTTTCTGTCCTTTTAGGGTCGCATCTTGTGACATCATGTCCTGTAGATTCGTTTGCGTCTTTGGTCCGTGTTGCATTCATATTTCTTTGGAACCGCACCAGAGTTGGTTTGGAAGCGGACCGAGTGTTGAGTGTCAAACAGCATTGTTGCTATTTGTTTCTATTTCTTCTACCTCGGGATCTGACTCAGGCTCAAACATATACGCTTTACATCTCGAGTGTCAAACTAAATTACATGCTATAAAGGAGGTGTGGATACGGTGCAATTAGGTTAACCAATCACAGCAGTGGGTGTTTACTTTTGTTCCTGAAAGTGATAAAGCCCCTTAAAATAGAAGGTTTTTCCCACAGACTGAAATTAAGGATGGAAAATAATATTTTTTGTTTTTAGAAATATTGGACATTTTTGCAACCTTTATAAACTAACCTGAATATTCAGGTGAAGTGTTCTCAATCATTTCATGACGCCATTTTAAGGGAATAGTTAGTCACTTTCTAAAAATGTATATTCTGTTCATCTTTACTCACTCTGACTAGGTACAATATTTTTCGAGGTAAAATCTAAAACTTCCAATGTTATATATTTTGTTTAGTTGATTACTTACAATATCTAAAATGTTTCCAACTATTTGTAAATCATGAGAAAATTGTATTCGGGGCGTGTGAGCAGCGGTGAGGAGTCGCCAGTCAATGATGTCATTTCCGCGTTACCCTCGTTTACCGCCAGCCAGGTTTGACCTCGCACTGCCATAGTAACCATGGCGACAGATGTTGACAACTGGGTTATGCTGGTTATGCCTAGCAGGACGCTCACGCTGTTGTTGTTTTTTGTTCAAACATTATGGACACATGGCAAGCAGACTTTGAGACAAAAAGAGACTAAACCGAAGATCAACATGTTTCGAGATGCGAGAGCTCCACGTCCACGACTAACTTTCCACTCGACAGAGACGCGAGTGTTGCATGTACTTTATTAGACAGGTGAGCTAAATGTACATACAAACTAATCAATGTTATTTAGTTCAACATGATGAAATGTTAGAATATGATCTTTATGTTATTCTAATGTTGATCTAGCTTACTTAGTCTCATACAGCCAACAAACAACCCAACTAACAACATTCAACACACTCAAATGCGTTTAGTGTGATAGTGTAACTGTTAGAGCGAGTGAAACAGAGCTGGGTTACCTCAAGTTTCATTCGTCTAATAAACTGTCCTGTGTGAGTATTAATTCAGCCTTGGTGTAGTTGGGTAGAATGAAATGTCCTGATTCCTTTATATCCGCGGGACTGGCGTTGCGTGTGGCGCTGTGTACATCTAGCAATCGCTCCTGCTTAACACCACAGTCATGATAAAAACATCAGTGTATTCACTCATCCATTAAAAGATCCATCAGCTTGACGACAAGATCCATAATTCAGCTTAATATACGTCATCAATATACGCCTTTATTATTGTAAGAGGTTAGCGACCCCTGGTGGAGAAAAATCCTACATATTGTACCTTTAAGTATTTTTTTCCTACTATGGAAGTCAATGGGATCCATCAACAGTTCTGGTTACTAACATTCTTCAAAATATCTTCGTTTGTGTTCAGCAGAAGAAAGAATAACATTGGCATGAGTAAATGACAGCAGAATTAACTATTCCTTTAAGTCTACATAAAATATGGTGCTATTTTAGCAATTAAAAGCACAATTGAAGCTAACAGCCTCATACACAACAGCACACCCCGTCCTTAATAATGAAGTGACATCTTAATATCAAATAATCTGCGCTCCCAAAACATTTAACCCTCGCGCAGATGGTGGCATGTGGAAGAGTCTGGCATGTTGGCAATCCCTCGCGCTCCCAAAACATCCATGGGAGGAGACTGCTAAGTGCATCACGTGGCACGTCTGTCGGAAAATCATCTGAAGTTGTTTTGCGGCCACTTGGGGGAATAGCAGCGAACTTCAAAGCCGTGTCACACAAACACCCAGATGCCAAGAGTGCGCGCGGGTCCAATACGGGCCAGAGCGGAGCAGCACCAGCCCACATGCTTCTGAAACGGCACAAAGCTATTAGATCTCGGCTCCGAGGAGCCTTTAATCTATAATTCCCTCTTAAACTGGACTCTGGGAAGAATTTTCTGATGCATCTTTGATGGGCTTGGACGTGCTTTTATGAAAAGAAGCTGAGAAACTAGCACAGAAAATGAGAGGCAATAACCACAGAGAATGTCGCATCGTATATGATGTAACTTCAACGGTTTAACGAACAAATTTAATCCAAATTAAGTGAGAGAGATAGGAATGTAGGACAGCCTGTGATGTATTCTGTTATTTATGCACATAATTAGTGACAGCCGAAGTACAATAAATATAACATGTGAATACCCTGGCCAAACACATACAAACTGGTTGACCAAAAAAATGGTTCTTTTAAGAGCTGATTAATTTTATTTTATTTTGGGAACCAAATATCCCTCTTCTATGGCATCAGATGGCATTCAATGTCAATCCCATGCCATGCCTTAAAGCTTGTTTACACGGATTAGCAGAAAATGATAGGAAATCATTCAATTTCAATGAGAGAAGCCAATGACAAGAGATGATTTTACAGTTTTGAACAGTTGCAAATAGCAGTGAAACAATGTGATGACTACCAATGGGAGAGTACACAGACAGTGACGCTCATGTGATCCACCACCTGATACAAATGTGTACAGCAGTGTGAGTTTACCTTTCCCAAACTGCTTTACTATTAACAGCTAGCAGTGTGTACTATGAGGATTTAGATGCGATCGTCATTTGCTGAATTCTGTGTACAGAATTGGATCAAACATTGTTTGTATATTGCATTATAGTTGAGAACAAGTGTCATTTAACCAGCGTTTGTAAAACAGTGAGACATCCCAAGTGCATTGCTCAGGGAAACAGATAAGACGTATGATAATTTTGGTCCCTTTTCTCTTAAAGGATAGAAGCAAGGTGAGCATTTGTGCTTATAAAACTTAAACGCTTTTATTTATTTTTGAAATGAGCGATGGTTTGGCTAGATAAGACCCTTATTCATCGTCTGGAGTCGTTTAAAGCCCTTTGAAGCTGCACTGAAACTGTCTTTTGGACCTTGAAGCGTTTGGGTCCCATTGAAGTCCATTATATGGAGAAAAATCCTGGAATGTTTTCATCAAAAACCTTCATTTCTTTTCGACTGAAGAAAGAAAGACATAGCATCTTGGACGACATGGGAGCGCCAACAAACGGCAACAGACTTGGTCGGGTTTTGTCGGATTAGTGTATTAACACTGTTAAAGGGTTAGTTCACCCAAAAATGAAAATTCTATCATAGTTTACTTACCCTCAAGTTGTTCCAAACCTCTATGTGTTTATTTGTTCTGCTGAACACAAAGGAAGATATTTGGAAGAAAACAGATCTCATTCCCCATTGACTACCATAGTAGGAAAAAATACATACTATGGTAGTCAATGGGGAATGAAATCTGTTTTCTTCCAGATATCTTCCTTTGTGTTCAGCAGAACAAATAAACACATAGAGGTTTGGAACAACTTGAGGGTAAGTAAACTATGATAGAATTTTCATTTTTGGGTGAACTAACCCTTTAATGTTCTCGTTTTCACCGATTAAACATGATAAATCGGCGTTTGGACTGTCTGAGAACTATTATACTGTAACCTGGTGATTGTTGGCATTGGTCGGAGTCTCCCAGTCCAGTGTGAATTGGCCTTTATGGTGATTTCTGAGGTATTATATGTGTGACATGCTCCTCAATTTGCATTTTCAAGGACTACAGCACCATTCTGGATGAAAGACTGATGGTGCGATCCAAATCTTGGGATGAAATGCATTTGCATGTCTTTAAGAGTTCAACTTAAAGCCTAGTAAAAAGCTTCAGTGATGTCTGGCCAGAGATTAAAACTCTTTTCATCATGGAGGACCCATCTGGTGCTGAGAGCCCGTCTGCTGGAGCCCATCTTCAGTGACCCATCACAGCTGGATGGAGCGACTCATGATGGCGCTGTTTTGTTTTCCAGAGTTGAAAAGAGCAGCTGAAATCAAGACAATGCCATTAGATGACTGCTTAAAAACAGTCGTGGATTGGCAGAAAGTTCCTTGTGTCAACCATATGTCCTGATATGAGGGAAAAAAGGATCTGAACGATGACTTGGATGAGCTTCCACTCTCGTAAAAGAGAGAAAAGTGAAGGAATCGTGGAATAGGGCTGCTCCAATATGACAAAAACAATCATAATCATGATTATTTTGGTCAATATTCCAATCAGGAATATTTAACACAATTATTTCACAACATTATATAAAGCATATTTTGCTGAAAATAAGGACAAAAGAAATTGTCCGACAAAAATGGCGGGTTATGATTGGTCAGATCGCCTGTCAATCAAACTCCCTTAGAAGGCGATAAGATTTAGATTAAAGCTAGCGATGTCAGATTAATGTGACACACAATATTAGATAATATTAGACATATTGTGATGATTAAGTTATGTTAATCAATATAAACAGCAAGGTTAAAAACAAAGCTGTACAAACGCAATCCACTGCGCAACCGTCTGGAAAACAGCATAGTCCTCATTGTATCGATCTAAACTTGCTTTTATTCTTATTAAAGCTACTAAAGTCATTGAGTCAAGAGCAGTGAGTCATTTTCTCCTTTTCTTTTGTTGTTTGATTAACATTAATGACACAGATGGCAACATGTTTATTAGGCCGCTGTTACTTTAAGACCTAATGCACAGATCCAATATACTGATACACAAGCTTATCCCAATTGACTGTTCGCAAAGACCCGCCCTCTTTAGTTACTGTTGCTATGTCCGACAAGCCACGCCTCTCTCTCACACACACACCACACCATATTCTCACAGACAGGACAGACCAGCTTACTTTTCATATGAAACAAAGTCTCAATTTTCAAATTTGGAAAATTTTTTTAAGTAATTTAAACAATAAATAAATACCGTTTTGTGGCTCTTTAATGTGTCCTGACAGATAGCTTCAGTTAAAGCCGCTCTTAAACAGATCATCTCTTCCTCCTAGTTCATTTATAGCATCAAATAAACATGAATGAACATAAGAAGGAATGTTATTTTAACCGCGGAAAGACGTCAGTACAATTCAAATCCTCCAACGTTAATCTACTAACTCTCCTGACTACTTTGTCCTAACAAAAAAAATGGCGGATTCGGCGGATGGCGGATTATATTGGTCAGATAGCATGTCAATCAAACTCCCTGCGAAGGGTCAATTCTTTGAATTCACTTTAAAGGTCCCATACTGTCAAAACTGAAATTTCCTGGATTTTTTTTATGATAACAGAGGTCTAGGCTCTATGAAACTACCAAGTTTCAAAACAGTGGATCTAGAGACACATGCACACAGCCTGAGTAAAGTAGTGCCTTTTCACGAGCCATTGTGACTTCTGTATATTTGAGATGTCAGTCTCAGTCCCCGCCTTCAGTCTCCACCCCGACCAATGGTGGCTCACTCAGAAAACAACAGGCCAATCAGAAGAGAGGCTCATGAATATTAAGTAGACCGGCCAAACTCAGCTGTTCTTGGCAGAGCTCCTGAGAAAGAGCTGTAAACATATATTGAGATGGTTTTTGGTACTTATAACACAAATATATATTCTTAAGGACATAAATCCTAAAATAATACTTCAGAAAGTTGTACAATATGGGACCTTTAAATCACAATTCATATTTTCCTATGGAATATTGCAGTGTTTATTCTAAAATATGTTTTTCTAGTTTGAGAAGCCGTTTTACTCAGATATGCGTCACAATAGTGAAGAAAAGACGCAGTTTTAAATAAAAAACGCCTCTTTTGGAGCTGAAGCAGCCAGCTTTGCCTAGATAAGAGCTCTGAGATTACTTGTGGGTTTGACGATCCTAACGGCTGACTACAAACCCCCCGCTGGTGCAGAGGCAACGTGACCGCCGTCAACAAGCCTGTTGTTTCTGGCACATCAGAAAGCAGGCCTGATCTCCTATGCCATGTCTGCCTTCGTTTTCTGTCTTCTAATCTCTTACTGGGGAATCAAGTTCTTTGAAAGTTTGACAGCTTCATTAACTTTCCGATCAGAGCGGTATGATGCTATTCTCCAATGACTTTAGATGTTCTCCCATGCTGTTTGAACTCCATGTTACATTAATGAGGAAAAAAAAACTGAAAAAAAAAAAAAAAACGTAATTTGTCAAAAATCGCAAGGAAACATAATAATGGATTTGAATGGCAGAATGAAGCATCTGTACAGTGGGTCTAAATGAAATGAACTGATTCTCTCCCCTTTTAAGTGTCTGAGACATTAACATCTGTCTGGTAGTAATTCTCAATCCGCAACTAATACAATATGAAATATGGCACTAAGTTTAATGATAATAGTGTCTTGCTTTAAATGTATGTGTTGGTGTGAACAGTATATGGTAAAAGTCCCGATGTTAGTGGATCTATTTAGCCTTTAAAAGCACATCATGCCATCTTTATCTAAATTAAATAACCATGCCATCTGAAACAATGGATATTTAGTTCATATTTACTATTTATTAATGTCTTAAATTGCTCCAAATAAGGTCTACAGTGAGAAAGCGACTGGAAGCCATTTCCAAGTCACGTGATAGAGCTCATTATAGGTTATCATGATAGCAATCCTTGCTAAAAAATGTAATATTTTCTCATTTGTGATCTGAAGAAGTCCAGTTCTGCAGCTTACCGGTAACATTAGACCTTTCAGCAGAAGCAAAGCTCACTAGAGAGACCTCATTATGAACGAGACAATAAAAGACCAAATAAATGAAAGCGTAGATGTTTTGCGTATAATAACGTTGTGAACGTGTTGAATGGGCATTAAAGTGCATGTCGTCTCTGGAGTCTGCTGTGTATTGGTTTACTGCGCTGGCTTCAGGCATCTATATTTACTGAGAACCATCCTGATGCTTTTGCTCTTTTCATCCTCAAACAGACTGAAGAAAACAGGAACCCGGAGGGCCGCCGAGTCCGAGGAAAACTAATACACTTCTCCAGTCCGGAGACGAGGGGATTTGAACTCCCTCCTCATCTTCCTTCAGATCGATACAGCCACGCATGAGAGAAGCGATAGAGCTAAATCTAGCAAACCTCTGAGTCCGACTGAGAGAGAAACATGAAGTCTCCAATGATGGCTGTAAAAGCAGATGTGCTGTGAACAGGAAATCTCACGCTGAGACCGTGTAATGCGGGTTACAGAACGGCCGTGACAGACCAACGGTACAGGGCGAAAACAAGTCACCGCGACCTGGAACAAAATGAGTGGTTGGCTCATCTTGCCCTGACCACATCAACACATGAGTGTGAATGGCTCATCTTCATTGTGTGTATTCCAGGAAGAGATGTGAGTGATGTTACCCGTCACTGGAGCACTGACTGCTAGTGTGTGTGTGTGTGTGTGTGTGTGTGTGGAGGGTTATGGAATGTGATAAACATCACCTTGAATATCAATCATTCACTTTTTTTTTTTTGATCTTTAAATTAAAATCACATGTATAGGACGGACTAGAAACAAGTCTTGGGAACCTTTATTTGACAGTGTCCTTGTTACATGTTACATGTACTTACTATAGTGATAACAGTAAATTAAGCAAAAGTAAATTATGGCCCATTATGCAGTAAAGATGGACCATAATGGACCAATTTCATATTTTTGGGGTTTGTTATAGTTGGGTAAAGTCTATAGCGATGAATGGGAGACAGATTTTTTTTTTTTTTAAATCCATCATAGTTTTCCTATGGCATTTCAAAAGAGACTGATTACAGCAGAAAAGAGAATTAGGCCATGAACTCTCTCAGCTGTTGTATTAGAAACTACATTTTTGTAATTTACAGCCAAGGTAATATAACAAAGTGTAGTGTTATAAACATGTAACAAATCTAGATTTGTGATGTTCATAACTGTGGAAAGCGTGTCATCAGGGTCTTTGAAAAGGGTCTATTTATCCATTTTATTTACTATATCTATTTAAGGGTCTATGTATCTATACAAGCTCTAAACACATAGAAAATCAACCATTGATACGTCACTTATGCTCTCTTGTTTGTTTATTTTTATGTCAGTGATTAATTTAACATGTTATGTGTGTTTGTGTTATGTACGGATCTACTGTGGAAACAAATTTCCTCTTGAGGACAAATTAAAAAATCTAATCTATCTATTAATGCAATTACTGTAACACTAAATACAGTAGTATTTGCTGTTCATTAATATTATGAGTACTTATATAAAACCCAACCCAAAATTCACTCAACTCTAAATATAACTTTTAATTTAGGTGTTACCAAACAGATACTATTCAGTTTAACCAGTTCAACACAGTAACACTGGCTCAATGGTGGGACTACCTTTATGTTTACACCATCCCTCAGAGCCTGCACAGCTTGTATTATCAATAATGTTGTTGAGCTGATTGCAACTAAACAGAAATGCGGAGCATCTATAGGAAGTCTCTCGCTGTAATAATGCCACGGGCGGAAAAGAGAGGAATATAATATAATAAAAAGAATAATTTGAGATTTTTGTAATGTTGCCAACATGCAACAGTGGATCTTATGGTCAACACTTTTTATGCTCTTCCCACAACATTGCTCATTCAGTAAAGCATAGATGAACTATTCCAGGTGATATTCAACATAGCCTAATGAAATCCTTGGGAATGTAAGAGGGGTGTAGGAATATTCCAGGATCTTAAAGCATTGAGATTTCAGAGGATTGCTCTGAGATGTCTTATTGAAAATTTTAGGCGTCTCAAGAAAGTAAAAAACTGAATTATTACACGGTGAATTTTTGAAACCTTAAAAGTCCAGCATTGCAATTTTTTCGTAATCCAATACATCATCAATATCAATACTAGGGAATATATCTGAGGGTTGAGGTTGAGATATTTCCAGGGATCTTTTCAAGTCCACGAGTTGCGTTTCACTCTCAGTGAGTTGAAGGGGGTTATTTGAAATGGAGATAGTTTGGGCCGTAGAGGTTTGATGTACTCTTGGCAAAAAAACTGCATCATTGACTCACAGAAGAGAAACATATCAGCCAAAGCACAAAACCTCTTCCTTTAAGTGCCAACTAGCAGCTGATAAAGGACATGTCCACCGAACAGGCCAACAACACGGCACTGATAAACTCTTTTGAAAATGTTTTTAGCAAGATAATTGATCATTGATATCAAACCACTAATAGCAATACTGTAAAAAATGATTGTTTCTATTTGCTGAGGAGGTGAAAACAACTGTCACTCAAAACACACTGAATATAGATCGGTTAAGTACACCAATAACACACCTTTTCGCTAATATATGACATGTCCACTGAACAGGCCACGCTCAACAACACGCTTTCGGACTCTCATTTGTTAAGTTTTACTATTATTTCGTTTTTTTTTTTTTTGAAAAACAAGATCTTCCTTGTTCAAAACGGCATCGATAAACTCTTTTGAAATTGTGTTTAGCGAGATAACTGATCAATGATATCAAACCACTACTGTAATTTTTTTTTTTAAAAATGGTTGTTTCCATTTGCAGAGCAACTTTCACTCAAAACACACTGAATATAGATCGCTTAAGGTGTTGTTACCATACCGGTTCGCTAATATAACATTTCATCATGGTTTGTTATGTCCTATACGGCATCAACTTCTCTTAGCTTGTTTCTCTTGCTAGGAGCCAATAAATATGGTTTAGCCATGCTGACAATTTACATTTAATCTTGGGGTTTGACGAGTCCACTGGATCCACAGTTGGGGGCTAGCCTATCGAATGGCTTCCCACAGGGATCTCACGATATCCAGCGGCACTAGGTACCAGAAACCCGCTGATGACCAAAATGGAGGTCTTATGGCTCATGAATACTGTCTAAATAACACATGCCTGTTGCAGCAGTTTCAGATATTAGAGAATAGTGCTTATTAGCAGATAAATGCTACATGAACCGCAGCGACAAAACCAGAACTGTAGAACTCAGTGGTGGTGCACAACATACAACTAAGCCCAATTTAAACATCCCAAGAAAAGAAGAAAGCACCCTACGGTTCCCAATAAAAGGCCCCAGTCACAATGGGCTTGGAAATGTACTTTCTTCAATCCGGCAGCCTGTGGTTTTTTCAGATGCTTTTTCAATGAAAATGATTACATTTTTAAGGAAATCCCGCAGTGGAAAGTTGCACATGAAACATAATGGCTAAAAAGTTTCCAAATTTAATCCTTGTTGGGGGGTGTTTAAGTTATTTAAACAGTGTTGCGAAAAAGTATGCGATTTAAAAAAAAAAATGGAATGCAACGTAGAAAAATACGATAATGTCATAAAATCACAGCGTAAAAACCAGAAGTCCATAACATTATCCTACTTAGCAAAACAAAATAGTGTCAGAAAGCGGTGTAAAGGAAGGGAAAGGACCCCCTACCTGAGCGTCGCGCTTCCTCCAGTCCTGCGTTTGCATTTGCTGCTGGATCATGGCGGCCCTCGCCTGCTTGTCCAAACTATCGATTTCCCGCTGGTGGTCCTGGACCAGGCTGTCCTTCTCGGCATTGTGTGCCTGGAGTAGGTGCGTCCGCTCCTGTTCATGCTGCAGCTTCAGCTCCACAATCTGATTGGACAACAAGGAGTAAGACTTCATCAGCAGAACATCCCTGTCGTCATGACAACTTGTGCATGGCTCAGCGAAGAAAAAAGTTCCCGGCTTGCCTCACAACACAAGAAGCCTACGCAAGTTTGTGCATCACTATGACCTCACGTGTTGTTTTCATGCCAATTATGACGAGCTAGCATCTCTTTATAAAGAAATAATGTTGCAAGGGAAATGGACACACAAAATGATCATCGACATATGCTGACGAGAAGACGAGGAAGCAAAAAAGAACAAAAAAGGAATAGCAAATCTTTACCTATAATCCCATTTATTCCAACAGACTGCAAAAAAAGAAAAGGAAAACACTCCCCATTCATTCATTTAATTTGAATGTTCTTGTCAGTCCATATTGTGATGATGGACATACTGCAACTTACTGTTACATAGTCCTTTTCCGAAGTGTCAAAAATGGAAAAATAAGAATCTCAAATATTCCAATTTGCCCGGCATCCCTGCTAACTCTTATTCAGAAAGAAAAGAAAAAGTGGTCCGGATTGAAAGCAAGAAGGAAAATGTTTGAAAGAACACAAAAGCTAGCATTGGCATTATCTCTCGGACTTGCACCTGCTGTGCGGTGAGTCGAGCCTCCGTGTCGGTTCCCAAGGTCCGTTCCCAGTCTCCTCTGGATGGGATATGGTGACCTTGGCCATCCGGCCCCCCAATCTCCCAGTTAGAGGCCTGCATCCCGCAGTTTTCCAGCTAATCCCCACATATTGTGTGGCTCGGCACCCTACCTGGCCTGCCAGCTAGAGGCTGCTGTGGTGCTATTGAGTGTAGGTGATGAATGGGATTTCATCTTGATTCCCCCAGCCAATCAGGCACAAGGCCACAAAAGACGCTTCAAACAGCCCCGATTTTAGTGGATTTTGAAGTAAGATTTGGAAAGCGTTATCGATTTCGCCCTTTCAACACAGTTAAAGGACGTCTCTGATAGGGCGAAACTCAACAGCCAACAGAAAGAGCCTCAGCTAATTGATCAGGGACCAATGAAGAGACGCAACTCTCCAGTCTTAAAGAAATACGATGGATTTCTTCAAGACACCCCATGCATTAACATCCTAATCACGTTTCTCGATTCTGAGATCTCTATCCGCCAGATTTGCAGTATATACACCTCATAACAGATGAATAGCCCGTGATCAGTGATTAATATCCTAAACTAGGTATCTCTATTCTGAGATCTCTCACTACAACCCAACCGCCAAATTTGCAATATACACACGTGATACTTTGGTTCAGTGATTACCTTATTTTAAAGCCCAGCGTACAGCTCGCTGTGATGGGTTAAACCCCCGTCCCACAGCGTTTGTCAAGGCTTTGACAATTCTGAGTTAATTTTTTTCGACACAGGGTGAAAGTCCCTGCCAAAAACACGCCGATATGACAGTGGGAACGCAAAGGGTAGGGGGAGATGTTGAAAACATTGAAACGTCACAGAAAGGGCTGCTGGGTGCCAGGCTCTTAAAGCGCTAGCGCTGAATGGCTGCTGTCGCCAGGCAGATGTGATTAGCGCCCCCTCCTAGAGCGCCAGCGTTAAACTCATGAGTCAAGCAGCTCTGTATCGGACAGAAGGATCACAGTAGGGGATCTCTTTGAAGAAAGAGTGGGGGGAAATATATTAAATTATTCAAAAAGTACAGATACTACACAAAGGGCCATTCCGTCTTTTTGTTTGTGTGGCTTTTTCTGACAAATTTACAGGGTATATACAGGAATCATTCAATTTTATACCCTTTTTAAGACTCTTTCCATACAAATTTAAGACCTCATCGTCACTTCAAGTTTTTACCCGGTTACATCGGCGACTCTACATTTACATATACTTCCATTTACTATATATTGATTGTTCGTCTGTTTAGAGAGAACGGTGTCATGTTAGCGGCCCCTAATTTAATAACAAATGATCATTTCGAAGGAAGTGAATCAATCAAAACTAACTTTAGCTGGAAATAACATTATTCAAGAACCGCTATAAAACCAAACCAATCTCTGTTACCTTAAATTATATGTTTATCTCTGTAAAGCTGCTTTGAAACAATCAACATTGTTAAAAGCGCTATATAAATGAGAATGACTTGACTTGATTGTAAGATAGCACAAATAAAACAGTCTTAGTTTGTGATAATTTTATCAATGCCACATAATTCAGAAAAATTAAAAATTAAAAATTCTTTTTAAGGGCCTTAATTTTCTCTAAATTTACTGATCAAATACTTTTTAAGACCCCGCAGATTTAAAAAGAAAGCGTGCACATGAGACGGACTGTTTGGTTGACGTGGATAAGTGAGTGGGATGCTGTTAATGTCATATACTTGACTTCCTACTCGTTGTGACCTCAGACATCAGCTCAATGTTGGCACGCAGAGCCGGCGTGACGTCAAATGGCGAGGAGGTCAAAAAGAAACAACACTTCTATAGAAATGCACTCTTTTAAAGTCCAATTGAAGGGGAATCCTGGGGAATGTGTCTTTGTGTCCGCATGAATAGCTAAAAGTGACCCTCGGAGCACAGGCCACTCATTAAATCAGCACTAAACATCTCAGATCAGGCCTGCCAGCAGAGCTTACCTCTCAGAAGAATAGCATTAACAATTATTCCTTCAACTCTTGACAAATCAGTGCAATGTCTGTTATAATATCACAATATCGTGTAAACAATAAGGTATAATCATGTCTCCATTTCAGGCCATAGTTGACCGTTAAAAAATAATATGAACCAAAGTTTAGACACATTTTCAAGAAGATTTTGATTTGAAATTATGTAACAGTACTCCACTTAAATATAAATATAATTGTACAAAATATTCTTATTTATGAAAAAACAAAAACGGTCAGATGAGTATGATTTAAACCATGCTAGTGCAATTCCACTTTGTTGAAACTAAATTGTTAAAAGCGCTATATAAATGAGGATGACTTGACTATTGGAAATATAATAACTTGCTCTGTCTTATTTTTAATGTAATGTGAAGGGCACACACTTCACATTACACTAATATAACCAAGTTGACTACCAATCATCACTTGTTTTTAAGCACAGTAAGCTACAGTACAGAGAAGTATGCTAAGTTTGATGATCAAGAACAGGATTTCATGATCAAGGCCTTACAAATGAAGGACTTTGAGTCAAAGGGGGATTGAATCTTTCACAACACAGGGAAAACAAAACAAAAAACAGAGCATATTGTCTGTCCTTTCTTGTGGATTTGAGGCTTTCTTGCCGTTTGTTGCAGTACGCCACGTCCCGCTCTGGTCATTCTCACCCACGATGAGAAATTCAACAAGGAGTTTATTTGCCTCGGTTTTAAATAACCTGAGAAAAAGCGAGAAGCGCCCACAATGCGTTATGTGGGCAAGTTCACAAGTAATGAGCTGCCACAAGAACAAGGTCAATAAAGCTGTTCTTCAACAGTGGAGCGTTACGTTAGAAATATTTGTTTCTCAAAGTGGGATGAGTGAGTTACTGTACAAACAATCACTCTGACCTGGTGTCATTTTTGATATTCCATACATAGATAAAAGACAGAACAACAGTGTAAAGATGAATAATGGTCAGCTTGATCTTTTTTTCTTCAAAAGTATGTAGACTTTATTCCCCTTTCCTATTTTAAACCCTTAAGTCATAGCACTTACATTTTGTTGAGATTTGATTGCTTCTATTGTTCTGCGCTTTGGATAAAATCGCTGCTAGATGTTTAAATCCAGCTTTTAATGTTGTTTATGTGTCTATGTGGTGTTTTTAATGTGCTTTAAGACAAATCATGTGTAAATTCATAAGTCGACAGCATTGCTGAGTATTTTCTGCTTAAACTGCAGTGAACCAAAGACAGTCTCAAAAACACTGAAATCGCTGGTGTTTCTGACGTCACAAACCTGTAACCAATCAGATCCACGTGTGATCGTCAACCAGTGGATCTCTGAGTGAGTGAGTGAGTGGGTGGAGGCGGGGCTCATTTGCATATTCATAGAACCGCACATACTAAATGAGGCAAGGGTGTCGAGTTACATTCAAGATATTTTAAGGCATGAAGAAAACATTTTCATGGAAAAAAACGTTTAAATGTGTAAAAATTTGTAGTTTTAGGATAAAATTATCTTTTATCTACTTTAAATGTAAATGTATTTAACATGGCGACAGTGCTGCTGCTAAAATTATACAATTGCTGTATTTATTGTTACTAGCCTTGCTATTAAACATTACATTCATATGGAATCTGAAAACATTTTAAGGATTTTTTCCTCGCTATACCAAATAACTTAGTTATGAACAATAACTGTTTTTGCAAAAACTATGGTTACCAGATATTATCACCTCTCGCAAGACGTATAGACCATTTGAGTGTTAGCCAACAGATATGCGAGTTCATATCTCACAATTCTGAGAAGAAAAATCAGAATTGCACGATATAAACTCTATATTCTGCATTTTTTCCGTCTCATATACACTGTTTATACAGGTTATGTGATATAAACTGTTTATAAAGTCTGTATTTGGAGATATAAACTCACAATTGCGGGAAAAAAGTCAGAATTGTAAGTGATTTTTTTTTAAAAATGTTATAGGTTTAAATGTTACCTATGTAAAATGTTATAGGTTTAATTACTATTTCATGCTGTAACTGTAACCCATATGAACTGTGAATATTGTTTACATCAGATTCATGCTTTAATAGTAGACCAATCATTGCAGGTTTCATCAGTCTGTGGGTTTAATGAATAAATATCTGTTTAGCTTCAAAGATCATCCGAGACAATGGATTTCTATAAAAAATATTGTTTTTGCATTCCGATTCTAGAAATATTTAGATTAAAACTGCATCTTTCTAAGACTTACAAACTGTGAACTGACTTTATTGTTGTTATTTTCAGAGCTTTTAATGTACTCTTATTATAAAATGAACTTTATTAACATTTATATATCTTTAAAAAGTAACATTTTGGGTAAGGAGACCTCAGAACTCTGAAACCACAAAGAAAATACTAACTCAATACTAACTGAAATAAAAAAAAAACATAATAGTTTATAATTCTTGCACTTGTTTTCAAACAAAGGGAAACACTATATTTATGTCGATATCGGCTATGAGCCAAAATGATCTGAAATTCATGAATACATCTGCAAAAATATAATATTGTACATCCCTACTATATTATATTATAAATCGAACTACATCTATTCTGCTTCTCAAATGATAATTTTACATAAAATCCATTGTTTGGCAACAGAATTTGCTTAAATGCAATTAATCTGCAATAAAAAGTACTGCTAAATAGCAATGTGAGAAGATTGAGGTGAACACTATTTCAATATTCCCAAAAAAGATGGCACTGAAGATAAACACATTCCTGTCAGTCAAATTATTATTATTTTGAAAGGTAGCATCTTATCAGTGTATTGGACTTTGATTAAATGGAGAGCAAATTACATTTTTAATCATGTGGAACTGGAGACTGAATGGAGTGATATGATAAGGAGTTTTAAATTGCGGAAACAAACCTGCGACAGACAGCCCATCCAATCATTTGCTTTGAACGTGACCTGTAATGCTCAGTGTAATAATGTAAAGTAAATGATTTGTTGGTCACAGTTAATGTGATGTAAATGAAGAGAGACCTGCTCCTGGTATCTCCTCTGTAACTCCTCCATCTGCAGACCGAACTCTTTACACTGCTTCTCTCGGAGAGATTTAGAGCCAATCAGATCACACTCCACTTTCTCCATCTGCAATCACAGTACATGACTTTATTATCTTCTTCTGCACCGTACACAAAAACAACTATACATGCACCATCATAATGTGATTTTGTCCATAATATGATTAAACTTTACCTCACGTAAATGAGATACTTTTGTCTAAATAATGCGATTATGCTCGTAATTGTAGCGCTTTAAATGGCATACACTGAATTTAATCAAATTTAACATGCATATAAGCACCTTTATTACACACGTGCTCGGATTCACACAACTTCATGAATGAACTATGTGACGTTGCGGTAAATATAAGCACGCTTTTTAGCGAATAATCAGAATAATGAAAATCACATTGAGTTTTGCTCGTGTCATGTAAACATCTTACTGCGATTAAGTCCTTACTCTGATTATTTAAAAAAAATGATGTTTAATGTAGTCATTAATAATAACGTGGATAATTAAATGAAGCGATATTCTAATAAGCACAGCACACAGATACTGAACTGTATAATACTTGATGTATATTTGACTGACACTTTTTGCTTATTTATAATGACTCTTGTCACCTGTCCATCATTTTTGAAAACATCATGTGCCAATGTTTGTAAAAAATAATGCTACTCAAAACCTGTTAATTGTTTAACTGTTTTATCACATACAGTGATAAACTGTAAATGATTTAACGTCATATTATGTTTATGCAAACCTATGGTTATTAAGTGTTTATTTATAGCATTATTTTCGTGTCATGTGTCACCTTTATGGTGTTTTGTGTGTGTGTGTGTATCTCTCTGCCTGTATATGAGTATTGGTAATATTTGTTGACATTCTAGTTACTTTTACACCTGTATTATCATAGTGGATCAGCATAATGTATCATTCAGTCCTTCCAACAAGTTTTTTTGGAATTGATGCGGGCAAAAATCCTTGATTATGCGGCACGTTTTCTTAAAAAATGCGATGGAATATGCGGGAACTTGCAGAAACTGCGGTTTGATGAAAAAGAGAGAAAGTGATTCCCCTGTTCCCTGTTCTCACTAGGCTACTACCTTAATGTAAAGAGTCATTTCTTATTACTTCCTATGATAAGCAAGCACACTACATCACAGAAAGTGCTGGAATATTTCAGTTCATCTTGTTTTATTTCAGATCTTAATAAACACATCAAACTTACAAAACATTGATGAGTCAAACTGTCGCTTTACAAAAGGAATATGCTACAACTTCTGTAAAAATGAATAAAAAAAAATAATAATAAAACGTGTGCTTCCTGTTTTACAGCTTTTCGATGATGTTCGCGTCGCGTAATTACGTCACTTCATAACGTTCCCATGGCAACAGGGAAAATGGCGGCTCTTGTGTGAAGCAAACGCAACATTTATCAACTTTCTGCTGAGATATATGTGACTTTTTCGCAATGAAAATGCAGGGATTATGAAATCATGCAGATTTTGCGCGGAAATCTGCAATTTATGCGGCGAAAGTGCGGCGTATTTGAAAAAATGCCCCCGCATAAATATGAGGACTTCGGCTGATTATGCATTGAATCATGCGATCGTATAATCACGTTTTTCTGGAGGGACTGATTAAATAGCTCAGTAACACTTTACAATAAGCTTCTTTAGTTAATGAATTAACTATCAATGAGCGATACATTTGTTACAGAATTTATTAATTTTTGTTGATGTTAGTTAATAAAAACCCAGCTCTTCATTGTTAGTTCATTTTAGTTCACAGTGCATTCACTAATGTTAACAAATACAACCTTTGATTTTAATAATGTATTAGTGAATGTTGAAATTAATATGAACTAAGATTAATAAATGCTGAAGAAGTAGTGTTCATGTTAACAAATGAAACCCTATTGCAGTTAGTGTGTGTAAGTCAAGGCCACGTCCCGTTATCCAGAGTACTTTCTCTCTCTGACGCTGTTACGAACAGACGCATGTGAACGGACAGCAAAAAAGAGAAAGAGAAAGAGAGGGGGAGTGGAGAAGAAAGAGGACTTTGATGTGGGTTGAGTCTTGGACACATGATGATCGCTGGAGACTCAGTGGAAACAGAAAGGTGAATCAGAAACAACATGAGCAGAATGTGGGAGTCACACACACACACACACACACACACACACACACACACACACCACACACACACACACACACACACACACACACACACACACACACACACACACACACACACACACACACACACACACACACACACACACACACACAACACACACACACACACACACACACACACACACACACACACACACACACACACACACACACAACCACCACACACACACACACACACACACACACACACACAACACACACACACACACACACACACACACACAGCGTCTCAATGTCCACACTATCCATGTGTGAGATTAGAATAAGTGTGTTCTAAAGCATAGTATGTTGAAAAGAGTCTACTATTTCCGGTGGATTTTCATAGTGTGTACATATTAATACCAAAGTGTACATATTAGTACCAAAGTGTACATATTAGAACCAAAAGTGCACTTAGACCAAGTGTACATATAACAAAGTGCACATATTAACAAAGTGAACATATATACAAAGTGACATATTAGTACAAAAGTGTACTATATCCAAAAGGTTGTACAAAATACATATTAATACCAAAGGTAATATTAGTACACATGTACTTAATACCAAAAGTGTACATATTAATACCAAAAGTGACATATTAGTACCAAAAGTGCACATATTAGTACCAAAAGTGTACATATAAGTACCAAAAGTGTACATATTATACCAAAAGTGTACATATTAGTACCAAAAGTGTACATATTGTACATAATCTAATTATACCAAAAGTGTACATATTATACCAAAAGTGTACATATTAATACCAAAAGTTAATATAATACCAAAGTGTACATATTAGTACCAAAAGTGTACATTTATACCAAAGTGTACATATTAATACCAAAAGTGTACATATTAATACCAAAAGTGTACATATTAATACCAAAAGTGTACATATTAGTACCAAAAGTGTACATATTAATACCAAAAGTGTACATATTAGTACCAAAAGTGACATATTAATACCAAATGAATGTACAAATATATTAATACCAAAAGTGTACATATTAGTACCAAAAGTGTACTTTAATACCAAAAGTGACATATTACCAAAAGTGTACATATTAGTACCAAAAGTGACATTAGACCAAAAGTGTACATATTATACCAAAAGTGTACATATTAGTACCAAAAGTGTACATATTAGTACCAAAAGTGTACATATTAGTACCAAAAGTGTGACATATTAGTACCAAAAGTGTACATATTGTAAAGTTATTGCCAAAAGTGTACATATTAATACCAAAAGTGTACATATTAGTACCAAAAGTGTACATATTATACCAAAGTAAATTAGTACAAAGTGATATTTAAGTACCAAAAGTGCACATATATTAATACCAAAAGTGTACATATTAGTACCAAAAGTGTACATATTAGTACCAAAAGTGTACATATTAGTACCAAAAGTGTACATATTAGTACCAAAAGTGTACATATTAGTACCAAAAGTGTACATATTAATACCAAAAGTGTACATATTAGTACCAAAAGTGTACTTAGTCAAAAGTGTACATATTAATACCAAAAGTGTACATATTAGTACCAAAAGTGTACATATTAGTACCAAAAGTGTACATATTAGTACCAATAATGTGTTACATATTAATACCAAAAGTGTACATATTAGTACCAAAAGTGTACATATTAGTACCAAAAGTGTATATATTAATACCAAAAGTGTACATATTAGTACCAAAAGTGTACATATTAGTACCAAAAGTGTACATATTAATACCAAAAGTGTACATATTAGTACCAAAAGTGTACATATATTAGTACCAAAAGTGTACATATATTAGTACCAAAAGTGTACATATTAGTACCAAAAGTGTACATATTAGTACCAAAAGTGTACATATATTAGTACCAAAAGTGTACATATTAATACCAAAAGTGCACATATTAGAACCAAAAGTGTACATATATTAGTACCAAAAGTGTACATATATTAGTACCAAAAGTGTACGTATTAGTACCAAAAGTGTACATATTAGTACCAAAAGTGTACATATATTAGTACCAAAAGTGTACATATTAATACCAAAAGTGCACATATTAGAACCAAAAGTGTACATATATTAGTACCAAAAGTGTACATATATTAGTACCAAAAGTGTACGTATTAGTACCAAAAGTGTACATATTAGTACCAAAAGTGTACATATATTAGAACCAAAAGTGTACATATATTAGTACCAAAAGTGTACGTATTAGTACCAAAAGTGTACATATTAGTACCAAAAGTGTACATATATTAGTACCAAAAGTATGCACTGTTTATTGACTAAAAGAGTAGTATAAGTAGGCGAAGACACAGCAACAGTTTAGTTATTTACCTGAGTAAACCAAATTAGCTAAGGTCAAAATTCAGGTAGTAACAACTGCCTTTACCAAACTTAGGTTTCAATTTAATTAAACATTTTCCCGATCCGTTCGATGGGACATGTAAACACTTGATCGGATTGAAAACTGAAACTAGAGACAGAAATGGCACATAACGAGTGTCATAAATGACTGTCGTGTCAATATAAATGTGTCCTTGCTCTTATAATCTGTGAAGAGCTGCAAGACTCATCGTCCAATCAGCATAAAGCGTCGATTGCTAATTAGGACCCCAAATAGATCAATATTGAGTCAGTGGTTAGTGTATTCGTCCAGTGTGCTTATGCCAAAAGATTAAATCCCATTTGAAGCTTGTGAAATATAAATGCGCACATGAATCCGATTGCTTTATTTAACATGTTGGGACTCAAGCACATGAAACATACGGTGTTGATGTAAACATAGCAAGATGATCCAGAAACGCTGGCTACACACTGTAGGATTTATCGAGTTTGCCCATAGGAATTCATGTTTCATGTTCACAGCCGTGAGCCAAAGCGTTGCTATGGTTACCAGCGTGTCAATCACTGCCAGTCACGGTCCGTACGTACACGGAAAGATAATTTAGGGGATTCACTCCTGCATTTAAATGTGGTTTTCACTCTTGAAACTTCAGAGTGTGTTCGTTTGCCATTGACTGGTTCTCAGAAGATGAGAATGTGCTAGCTTTGTTGATGCTTCATTGTCAACAAAGAAGTGCTAAAAAAACCAATACTATGTAATACATTTAATGTGTAGGATCCTGACCAGCCCAGCACAACGACACTGACTGATGGTGCGAGTCTGTTTGGCCAAACAGTCTTTATATGTTCAATTTCCTATGATTTCAGAGAGTTTTGAAGAACACACATTCAGCTTTATGTTTTAGCATTTAGCACGCGAGGTACACGGTCCAGTCCAGGGCTTTCTTATATCTCTTTTCCACCAATTATCTAAGAACCAGCTCGATTTTCCACAGACTGTAGAGAGAGTAGGGCTACCTCCGTTGTCCTAGCAACGCGTCATGACAGCCATAACAACAATGGAGAACTACATATCAATACTCTTGCTCCTGGTCAAAGAGTATAGAAGAACAAGAGGCGAAACTCTGATGCTGTTTTGGTAACAGCCACTAGTTGGCGCTTCGGGAGCGCGGCCGCCATTTTGGGGTGAAAATTTCAACGGGAGTTACTGGACAACAGCACAGATAACAGTTTTTTGAGGTAGTTTTTTCTTGCATTATTGAGTATTTCCATTTTATGCAACTTTACACATTTACTACTATTATTAGTTACCAACTCTACTTGGCCTGAATATATATGTTGTACGTTTTAATCCCCTGGATCATGCTACAAACATGATGATCTTATAGACCATGATGCATTGCTGTGTCCGTTATCCTATAATTGCCACTTTTGTACAGTGGCTGTGTTTATGTTTAAATAGTCTTGCTTTAACGGTCATTAATATAAGATATAAGACATTTTTTGTAAAGCTGTAATATATTTATTGTCCAACATTTACATTTTAGTACAATTACATTTATTTGCTGAATTCATTTATTTCATTGATAACTTATTTTTGTTTGTAAAGTTATGTGTACCTCCTGGGAAACGGTCTAACGTTATTATAACGTTATGAACTCATATCACTTTATTCTTACCTGTCACACTTAATGTACAGAGTAATATAATTAATTCAATCCTTGAACTTCACTGTCTCAAGTTATGTGGGGGAAAGCCTGATTAGCAACTTCTTTTTAACTGCTATAACGTTAACTGTTGTGTTTTTAAATAATCACCTAATTATTTCAACCTAAAAATGACCTCAGCACTGGACTACATACATGTATAATATATGACTGCCGAGTGGCTTTCACCCCAAAATGGCGGAAGCGTAGCGCTGGTGTTGCAATGGAACCTTCTATTGGCTTTCACTTCTTGTCAATATATGTTCTTTGTCAATACTCTTGCTCCTGGCTTTACAAATTAACACTGAGTTCAAAGACACACATTGCCAGCTCTCGGTGACCGCTATGGACAGAGGATAAATTCAAAAAGAAAGGTAATTATCTTGCATGTTTTGACTGTTATTATTATAATTGTTTGCTGGCTTGCGATGGCAACATCTATAGCATATTACTAGCTGTTAACTAGCTAGCTAGCTAGTTCAAGTGTACTCATAAAGGGAATTATAAGTTATGAAATGAATGTTGTGTGTTTATCATAGGGTGATCAGATTATCCTGGTTTGACCGGGACACACCCGATTTTGAGTTGCGTGTCCAGAGTAAGAAAAAACTGTCGTGTCAGGATGCTAAAATGTCCCGGTTTACACCAACCACTATGAAATTGTCCCAGTTGTCAGCGATTACATAGCCGACATGGTCTAATTATAGCCCAATCACTAACGTTTAAAAATGGCGTCCCGAAGTTTTTGTTTTCGAACGTTACGATACGATAATCCCGCCCCCAGCACCTGATGTAACCGGTTCTCTATACCAGCGCAGCGTTGGTGCTGAGTTGAAACCTGTTTTCTTGGCCCAGAGCCAGGTTTATTTGTGTGGAAAAGCAAATAACCGATTTGAAACTAGGCTCTGGCTCCGAAAGGGGTATTATAGCGAACGCTCAGTGGAATAACATGAGATGAGCTTATCAAAGACTTTAGATATACATAGACGATGCACTCATGGGAGAAACCTGATTACGTAATGTGTGGCGCATCACAGCTAGTGCAAGACGAGCATTTGTGGTGGAAAAGTGTATAAATGTTTATTTTTTGTATAAAATGGCGGCTGGTTTGTCTAGATCAGACTCTTATTTCTCGGCTGGATCGTGTCGAGACTTTGAAGCTGCACTGAAACTCACATTGGACCTTCAACACGTTGGACTCCATTGAAGTCACTATATGGAGAAAACCCTGGAACGATTTCCTCAAAAACCTTCATCTTGGAGAGTAAATTACCAGGAAATTATAATTCTGAAGTGAAATAATCCTCTAAAAGTGTCCATAAGCACAGCAGTTCCATTACCATGACAGAACAGAAGAGTTCACGACATATAAAGTACAAGTTCATTTGAAAGGCCACAGTTTGTTTGATAGAAATACAGTTCTAGAGGCCTCTACAAGTTTAAACTCTAGTCATTATAACAATTGCTATAGTGTTAACCATGGTTTTATTGTAGTTTATTTTGGCGTATTGACTAACATTTGTATAACCACAACCAACTACCAAAACTGTTTTTTTGTAGCAAAACCATGATTCATTTGTGGTCACCATGTTTTTTTGGTTTGAATCGTAGTAAAATCATGGTTAATTTTCACAAGGAATCAACAGGACTAATTACCAAATCTTTAAATTATATAAATAACCATTTCATTTAGCAAATAAAATGTTATGCACTTCTGAGTGAAAGAATACAATAGCAGAAATGCTGTCCTGAGTTTCCCAAAGCATCTTAAACCTAGAAACAATCCACTTACGCATTACAACGCTTTCGGGATAATTGATTACGATTATCATTCATTTTAAGTGCGATGTTTTTTCTTTATAACAATGTGCACTCAGAAATTATCATAACAAAACCAGTGATATTTATTAAGAAAGTAAACGGAGTTAACTTTGATTGGATCATTTAGTTTTAAATGATGATGATCTGGAGGCTAAATAAGAGGCTTTTAGCGGCTAGGTGACATTAGCGTGGAGGTTTGTTAGCGCACACATTGGACGCAGATGTGCTCCAGGATCTGATGTGATGATGCTGTGATGAACAGCGCAGTTATGATGGAAACGGTGAATGTACAAACACACACACATGAGTAACAATTCCTGCTTGCTCATCTAAATCAGTGATTCAGCGAGTGTGAAGCTTCTTAAAGGGATAGTTCACCCAAAAATGTAAATTCTGTCAGTAATTACTCTCCCTCATGTTGTTCAACCCCGTAAGACTTTCGTTTATCTTCTGAACACAGATTAAGATATTTGTGATTAAATCTGAGAGCTGGGTCACTCCTCCATAGGCTTCTAAGGGATTGAAACTTGCCGGCCCAGAAAAGTTATTAAAGACATCATTAAAATAGTCCAAGTGACAACAGTGCTCAATCTTAAGTTTATCAAGCGACGAGAATACTTTTTGTGCGCAAAAAACACACAAAAATAATGACTTTATTAAACTATTCATTTCCTTCTCTGTGGGCCTCGAGATAGTTCACGTAGTGTAACAGCGCAGCGCTTCTGTGTTGTACGTCACACGTAGCTTCACTATTGGCCGACGCTGGTCATGTGTGGTGACGCGTGTGACATACAACACAAATAAAGTCGTTATTTTTTGTTTTTTTTGTACACAAAAAGTATTCTCGACGCTTGATAAGGCATTTTTTAACCGTATACATACTGGGAACTATATTCTCAGGCGAAGCCCTACCTGGGCGGAGTTTACCCCAAGTACTTTACCCCAAGTAGCAGTGCTTCGCCTTCTGAGAATATAGTTCCCAGTATGTATACGGTTAAAAGACACCTGTGTCTCATATGACCGTGTTATTTGTACACACTGTGACTATACAAATCACAACATATAAATAGGAAAATGTTGGGGTTATTTTGTCACTTATTGGGAGCAGTATGCTAGCTGGAGCCATTCACTTCCAGTCTTTGTGCTAAGCTAGGCTAGCGGTGTGTGCGTCAGACAGAGTTGCGGCACGCACGGAGATGAAAAGGGTATTTGTGGACTTATCTAACTCTAACTAATATGGGGAATAAGCTAAAGTCCCAAAAAGTCGGCGTGTTCCTTTAAAGACATCATTAAAAAAGTCCAAGTGACTACAGTGACTCAATCTTAAGTTTATCAAGCGACGTTCATACTTTTTGTGCGCAAAAAAACACACAAAAATAACGACTTTATTTGTGTTGTACGTCACACGCATCACACACATGACCAGCGTCGGCCAATTGTGAGGCTACGTGTGACGTACAACACAGACGCGCTGCGCTGTTACACTACGTGAACTATCTCGAGGCCCACAGAGAAGGAAATCAATACTTGAGTAAAGTCGTTATTTTTGTGTGTTTTTTGCGCGCAAAAAGTATTCTCGTCGCTTGATAAACGTAAGATTGAGCCACTGTAGTCACTTGGACTATTTTAACAATTTCTTTAATGACTTTTCCGGGCTGTCAAGTTTCAATCGCTTAGAAGCCTATGGAGGAGTGACCCAGCTCTCAGATTTAATCACAAATATCTTCATTTGTGTTCTGAAGATGAACGAAAGTCTTACGGGGTTGAACAACATGAGGGAGAGTAATTACTGACAGAATTTACATTTTTGAGTGAACTATCCCTTTAAATAACCAATAGAAATACTGTGCCATAGACTTCAGCCCAGGGTTCAGTTGATCAATGGCTCAGTCTATTTCAGTTCCTCAAAATAGCAACGCTCCAACAATGCTCCTGAACACACACCTGGTTCTCAGACCAGCCGCCCATGGGCACTAATGCATTCGCTATTTAAACAGTGTGGCGCAGGACGTGTCATTGAGTCGGGTTTATGATAGGGCCGTTTAGGAGAGAGATCAGCGAACACTGTGAGCTGGAGAAACCTGCACTGTCCTGGTGGAGAACATGTGTTAACTGTTAAGTCATGCTGGAAGAAGCTTGTCATTGATGTGAACTGTCGTCTGAGAGATGCTCACAGCCCATATGTGGGAATGCAGTGATATCCTGAACGAGGGAATGTGATTTATGATCCGGTCCGCTCGCTGTCTGGAACACCACACGGGCCAAACACATCCTGAGCTCAATTACACAGAGATACCAGTGAGAGAACGTCTCAGTCTGCCGCCACAACGCAGTTTGATCTGGTCCACTAGTAGGAAGTAGTAAGACTAGCAGTAAGAATGACAGTAGGCACGTTTACATTACAGATTTGCAAAAAACTTTAGCGATTTTCTCTAAATGTCGACAAAAAACGAATGCGAAATGACGGCGTTTACATTAACCGATGTTATGAGAGTAAAACTGACGTTGGTAGGTTTATGTACATCCCAGCCACTGCACTGGACATTATTATTAATCAAAGGAGACGTGTGTGTGTGTGTGTGTGTGTGGTGTGTGTGTGTCTGTGTGTGTGTGTCGTGGCCTCACCTGTTGCTTCATGTCAGCGTAGGTCTTCTCTGAGCTGAGCTCCACTTGCTTCTTAAAGTTCTCCAGTGCGTTCTCAGCCTGACGGGCCTGATGTCTCTGACTGTCCCGAACACGACCCAGCTGCTCATCTTTCTCCCTGCAACACAGAACACACACACACTGACCATACACACACATATCCAAATATTCTCAGGCGTAAGAACAGAGAGAAACTCATAACCGAGCTTTATACTTATTGTTTATCAGGCGCTCATTATTAAAGATTTTAATCACTCTATAAAAACTCCATAGTAACCATCTGCGACAACTACCAACCACCTAGTAACACCATAGCAACCACCAAAAATTCCTTAGTAACCGCCCTGAAAAGCCTAGCAACCGCTTAGAAATGTCCTAGCAACCACCCAGAACACCCTGCCAACCATCCAGAATACCCTAGCAACTGCCTAGCAACACCATGGCAACCACCCAAAATACCCTACCAACCACCTAGCAACACCATAGCAACCACCCTGAACACCCATCAACTGCCTAGCAAAGCCCCATCAACCACCCAGAATACCCTAGCAACCACCGAGAACCCACTAGCAACAGAGAACTAAGAACAGAGAGAAAGTCATAACCGAGCTTTATACTTATTGTTTATCAGCTGATTGGGGAAGTGTTTTATGTTCACACAGAGAACTTCAGCGCACAAATGTGTGTCGACGCAAAACAAACAGCGTCTCAGACTCGTGTCTGACAACAACGCTGAGACATCACCGCCAATAGAGCTGTCAGCTGCAAGCCCGACTGCAACAAAGAGCTTGTCAACCTGCTTTCACTCTCTATATGTGTGTGTGTGTGTGTGAGGCACATCATCTCGCCCTGCGTTTAAAACGGGGTTATTACTGTGGTAATTACTTTTAATTGAAAGAACAATTCAGCCTGGCCAGTGAAACTACAGATTAGTTCTTCATCAAACAACACATATAAAAAGCCACTTACAGAGCAATATCAAAGAGGAAACATGACATTATTCACACATTTAATGTGAGGAACTGTTTTTGCTACAGTACTAAAGGTGCTCATTATTAAAGATTTTAATCACTCTATAAAAACTCCATAGTAACCATCTGTGACAACTACCAACCACCTAGTAACACCATAGCAACCACCAAAAATACCTTAGCAACCACCCTGAAAATCCTAGCAACCACTTAGAAACGTCCTAGCAAACACCCAGAATATCCTAGCAGCCGCCTAGCAACACCATAGCAACCACCCAGAACACCCTAGCAACCACCTAGCAACGCCTTAGCAACCACCTGAACAACATAAATAAGCCATATCTCAGCACCAGAACATCGTACAGACATGTTTTTTGGGCTCGTATGCAATCATGTACCACACCCTAGCAACCGAGCGGCGAGTTTTGCCACTGCAAGCACCAGTCACATTTCTTCTGGAAATGTACATTCTAGTTTTTAATGTTATCGTTATCGGCCCTGATAAGAAAATTTGTATAAAATTTTAAATTAAAGGCGATAAATAATGTGTTATTTCCTTCAGCTGAGACAATTCAGATGCTCATGTTCAACATGATGGATTTAAATGGCTTGAAATATGATGGGAATCACTGGTTCAGTGTGTTTGGGACATGGATTTTAATGGTGAGACTTTTGTTTTTGTAATCAGGCTCTCAAAAATTACATAAAAATTTGGATTTAGATTTATCAGCCAATATATCGGATATCGGCTTTCAAATATAAGAATTATCGGTTATCGGTCAAAATTTTCAAATCGGTAAATCCCTAATTTTGTTAATAATGATTTACAGTAATAACTATAATAATAATAATAATAATAATCATATTTTTACACAAAATATTACAAATGCTCCACACACACACAACACTCTCTAAATGAAATTAAACATCATGGGATCGTCCTTCTTTAGTTATTGTCTCATTTAGCATACGCATAAAAAACAGACATAACAATAAGAGGAAATTAAAAACAAAACAAAAGTTGGGGACCTTTTTTCTTTTTCTATGGCCTCTTTTCTGTGTAATTTTGGTCTCTCTCATGTTTGACATCAAAAGATCTAGAAATTGTTTCTCCCTGACTGTTGTGTAGTCTGTAATTATTAATCTGTCTTGCAACATGAATGCCTTCAGGGCAGAGCAAACACAAAAGAGCCTTCTGCACATCTCTGATGTGGAGCAACCAGAGAAAGAAAGAAGAAAACAGGCGTCTAAACAAGAAAGAAAGAAGAAAAAGACGAAGCCACAGAAATAGCACTCTCTGAACATCCAGAGCTCCAGAGAGAGAGAGAGAGTTCTGTGTCTGTCTTTAACGTGTAGATCCTGTCCATACGTTACAATCACACATTACATTACACATACTCAACACAACTGCTCCTTTTCTCTTTCTTTACATGTGCTTTCCTTTGTTTTTCAATGTAAACACGCACTAGCGTCATTAACCGTTGCTGTTTGCTGTACTGCGCCTTACTTTGTCTCTGAAACAACTTTATTTTCTGATTGACGTCACCAAAGCCCTCTTTCTCAATAATACTATTGAGTAATACTGACACTAAAACTATGTACATTTGTAAATTTGAATTTTTCCTCACACAGTGATTTTTATTTCGGGTGTATAATTCTGCTACATTCAACGGCTGTGAACTCAACAACACATCCAATCCTATATTCTCCTACTATACTCTGTATTTCAGTATCGATATGACTTTACATGTTGTTAGAATTTTCAAGTAGGTACACCCACAAAAAAAAAAAAAATTGGTCACCCAACTTCACTTTTTGAGATATTTTTTTTGCACTGACTGCATTAAGTTCTATTTACTCAAAATATTAAGTGTGTACAACTTGTCGAATTTAAATTTATTTGAACTTATAAAGTTTAGTTAGAATATCTTTGTGTAAGTAAGGTGAACTTACTTTTTTTTTACGATTTCAGTGCAAAAGTTCACATTAAAAGTGTTTTTGTTCACTTAACTTTCTGATTTATTAATTTCTACTGACTTCAGATTTAGAATATTAAGTGTTTTAGCTTGCCAAATCTTTATAAGTTCAAATAACTAGATTTGTCAAGCTGAAAATACTTAATATTCCAAGTAAATACAACTTAACTGAGTCAGTGGAAAAAGATAACTCAAAAATGTGTTAAAGGTGCACTGTGTAATTTTATATTGTATTAATTCTACAGGCACAATTTACTCAGCTTACAGTAAAACAATATTATGGATTTTTTCTAACCGCGGTTGAAAAGCAAGAAATTCCCGCGGTATAGTGGTAAACCGGGTTTTGAAAATTGGTCAAAAAAACGTTGGTGCGGATGGATGGCGGACGGATGATGAGTTTTGTGATGCGGTTGCGGATGAAATAATAGCCCATCCGTGCATCTCTAATATGAATGTAATGTTATTATGTGTCATGGAACATTGCGCTCCCCAACTCGCGAAAAGTCGGATGTGCTCCATCTTTTGATGATAAGTTTTGTTTAGTAAACCTTAAATCCATGTAAGACACACTGTCATAGACATGATCCATGTCATTAGGTTCAATGAATCCATGTCATTAGACACAACGTGTGCACACATGGGCAGGCCAATGTGTTTCTGCGGTGATGAAGGTGAAGAGGTAGGCGTGGACCCGCTGTAGGCGTCACGTGACCACAGTATTGTGGTAATGCGGTAACCGTCCCAGCCCTAGACTTCAGTGGAATGTATCACATAAATAGGATTCATTTACATTTAAATTATTTATACTTGAACATACTCTAACTCTAACAACTATTTTCATTTCAGAATGAGAGGACGCTGCAGACACTGCAAAAAAGGATATTCGAATACGGATATTAGGATATCTCCATCTCTGCTTTTTAGAGGAAAGGAACTGCTTTTGGGACTACCATTGCAAGTGAACACTGGATACTGCTTATTTGACAGTTTTCAATTTGTTTTGTATTTAATATTTATATTTTGTTTATGTTTATTTTTAATAAATTCTAATTCATAAAAATATGACTGTTGGGTGATTATTATTATTATTCATAATTTGTACTGTTATGGAGCTATGTAAGCAATCCACACTTCAAATGAGCCCTTAGTTATTCTGTATATTTGTTCTGACAGTGTGAGTGCAAATGCTGAAATTCTGCTACCCAATAGGCCCAACGTTGCAATATTACAACGTTTCCTTAAAAACTTACTAAAACATTTTTTTTTAAAAAAATCCTTCATTATTTGCATCAGAGGCCTCCTACAACAACATCTGACAGGTGGAAATTTTTTATTTTCTTTTTTTTCTATATTTGGGTCTTACAGGGTTAAAGGTGCAGTGTGTAATGTTTAGCAGCATCTAGTGGTGAGGATGTGAATTGCACCCAACAGAAGTTACGGCGGCCGACAGGAAGTGATGTCGTCGTCTGAGACAGCAGAGAGTAGCCAATTCAGATAAGATAAGATAAATTAAGAAATTAGGTTTACTTAATTATAATGTTATTATTATTGTCACCTGTTCATCATTGTGTCAGTGTTTTATTCGCTTCTTTGCACGAAGAACAACATAGTGACGAAACGTGTTTGTCCATTCAGGAAACATGTTGATGTAAGGAGACCCGCGGTGTGTGTGTGTAGACAGAAACGCTCATTCTAAGGTAATAAAAACATAACGGTTCATTATGTAAGCTCTTTATACACCACTCAAAACATAGTTATGTATATAATATTGCATTTCTGTCAACAGATCCTTTAAGCAAACTAAAAAAAACTTTCAAAGCCTGACCGAGTGTGTGTAAGAAGAGCAGACAGTTCGTCACCATCCGTCAGAAAGAAGTGAGATGAGAAGGACAAATAAAGCAACGCGGCAGGGAACGGGGAATGCCAGAGGTTTGAGCTCGGAGAAGAGTGGAAGACGAGCAGACTCAAATTAAAGATGTGCCGTCAAACCAGAGGAAATCCTTCTCATCCTGCACTCTTTAAGCAGGTTTTTTGGGGGGGAAAAGCAGAAGGAAGGGACTTAAGGAAAGGGCGACAGTGCTTCCGCCTAGCCACAACTCAGACAAGGAGGGTCAATTTTCCAAACCTCCTAAACCACAGGACGCCTCCAATGTGGAGAGCAGGACGCTTCGATGGGGAGCTCGTACTGTAAATACGACTGGAGATGCTGCTGATTCAAACGCTACGGCCACACAAACACACCCATTCATTTTCATTCAGCCTGAGTTCAAGCCGTCAGACGGCACACACGGCCTCAGGGAACCGGGACCCGTGAGGGACGCCATAATAAACACGGCTTTCAGTGAAAAAGAATACGCAATTCAATACCATTAAAGTGTCGATTTATGCTGACTCAGCGATAACATAAGCATAATAATAAGCCATGCATATTGGGGAAGATCTGCTAAAACTAGAAAACATAAAAAAACAAGCCGCTGCTGTTCAAAAGTTTGGGGTTGGTAGGATTTTTAATGTTTTAAAAGAAGTCTCTTCTGCTCACCAAGGCTGAATTTATTAAAAATACAAAACAAACCCAGTAATATTGTGAAATATTATAATCAGCTGTTTTCTGTGTGAATATATAGTAAAGTGTAATTTATTCCTGTGATCAAAGCTGTATTTTCAGCATCATTACTCCAGTCTTCAGTGTCACATGATCCTTCAGAAATCACTATAAAATGAGGATCTGATGCTCAAGAAACATTTATGATTATTATCACAGTTGAAAACAGTTTTGCTGCTTCATATTTTTGTGCAAACCGTGAACTCCCAACAGATTCCTTAATAGGATATGGACTTTTTTTTTTTGACGATCAGAACATTGTTTTAAATCAATTAAAGCACTAATAAAGACAAAATATCCAAAAGCACAAAATATCCTGTTGAAAATCCAGTTTATCCAGCAGGATCTTTCCGACATGAATCGATTCATGTTTGATCTCGTTGAGTCTATCTATAAATTATGAAAGTAATTAGAGATATCACTGCTTAATTGTATATTGGCTAAAATAATAAGTGTAAGTGTAATAATACATTAAAGAACTGAGTAGTAATAATTAACTATAGTACTTGCTATAGGGCTAGGATGTACATTAGGGTTGTAATTATGCACAATTACATATAATGTGTAACAAAAGCACTGTAAAATAACAGTAATACTGTTGATAATATTGTATATTTTCATTGAGATCTGCATGAGGGAAGTGGTAAGGCTAAAGAGCTTCACATGAGCGGGATCTTCACATTAGACTCCCGCTTGGCCAACATCAGTCTCTCTGGACGTGGGCTATAAACACACTGGGAGAGACATATGGATTCCAGGTGGATTACACCTCTCCACACCAGTGCGAAGCCAAAGGCCGTCCACTCCATGAGCTCATCATGACGGAATGATAACACATCCAGACCCAGATCAAAGCTGGGGCCCGAGAAAGAGGCAACACATTAAAGCCAGAGAGAGAAAACTCAAAGCTGAAATTTTCAAAAAGAGGAGAGCCTCATTCCTCTGTCCCCAGAGAGCCAGAAACGCACAAAAACTGTCTCGCACATGCACAAATACATCTGTCCTTCGTGTCAGAAGTAGCGCGAGTGATTGAAGTGCGTCAGAAATAGAACGAAGTATCAGTTTACTGTCAGGAATTTGTCAAGTGTAGACAGCATCACTGATTATAATGGGTTTTTATTTGCATTTGTCGCGTCGCACATACTTTAAGTGTAGACAGCATCACTGATTATAATGGGTTTTATTTGCATTTGTCGTGTCGCACATACTTAAAGTGTAGACAGCATCACTGATTATAATGGGTTTTATTTGCATTTGTCGCGTCGCACATACTTGAAGTGTAGACAGCATCACTGATTATAATGGGTTTTATTTACATTTGTCGTTTCGCACATACTTAAAGTGTAGACAGCATCACTGATTATAATGGGTTTTTATTTGCATTTGTCGTGTCGCACATACTTTAAGTGTAGACAGCATCACTGATTATAATGGGTTTTATTTGCATTAGTCGCGTCGTGTCGCCCCACTCACGTCTTTCCATTGTTTTTCAATGTAAATGTGGTTTTAGTGTGACTATACAACAAATAATAAACAATTCACACATTGGGGTGTAGATTTATGCTGACTTGGCGATAACACAAGTGTAATAATGAGCCATGAATTTTGGGGAAGATTTGCTAAAACTAGAAAAGATTTTTTTTTTTAAAACAAGCCTTTAAATATATCCACCTTATTCTGCTCTAAACAATGCGCGCCGCCATGACGACGACTCCGGTTGCCTACTTCCGGTTTGCACTGTATTAGCAGTGAGAGAATGAGTTCAGGCTCTATCTATGTGCTGCTGTTGGTTGATTTTACAATTCAAAGAAGATTAAAAAAAAAACTTTAGAAACTGGGTGCTTTGAGCATAAGATTAAAAGGAGAGAATGCCTATGTCCGGTTCGGATCAGCTACATTCAGTGCCAGAGAGTAGACGTTTTTGGTTAGCTGCGCTAAAACTGAAGCATCCAACGAAAAAGGTGTAATACGTTACCAGTATGGATGGGCATTTCAAGCAAAAATAATATTCGAAGATCGCTGGGTAGGCCTATTATTCAATTATTATTCGAAAATAGCACCCCTCCATCACATCACGCACACATAGCCTACATATTTTTAAATAAATATAATAAATATATTTAAAAAAAAAACAAAAAAAAAACTAAACATACTTTTTATGTTTCACAATATAATGTTTTTTATTTATTTGTTTATTTATTTCATCTATGTTGATTATATGAAAAGGGAACCGCATGAGATGAGTCAGATATGATCATAATGCCCAATATATCGGAAAACATTTGGAATGGCTCAGACATGATTTTGACCACTTATTAAGTTTTGTTTTGTAGAAAGCCTTTCTGTAAAGTGAAATTCGTTTAGTAAAAATTGTATCTTCATTTGTATCAATGTTTTATCCACAAATTGCCTAGAATAATAAATATGACTGACAAATATAGCGTCTTATTAATAAACGAAACTCAGCGTATAAGTTAGGCTACTTGCCTCACTTACATGAGAAGTATATAGAAAGCTTGAAATGTGTACTTTTAAACAAAATAATTAAAAACGAGCAGAAATGGGCTGCTCTCTGCTTATGTAGGTTAATTCGTATGAAGTGTGCATTTCTCTCTAGGCGCGTTCACTGCGAAGATGGCGAGTCAGCATCATCAAATTTATCATTGCAGTCGATACTTACAGAAAACATTAGTTATTAATAAACAATTCAAATGTTTAATGCATAATCATTACTTTTGCCGTTTTTTTTTTATTGTGGCAAGCTTATGCGTGCGTTGTGATGCAGAATAGGCAATATTACGAAAACGCTCATTATGGTTTAGTATTCTCTCCCATATAGTATACACAACTTCCAACCCAACTTCAGTCGTGCACGGGCAGGGGCAGCCCTACTTATTTATTTCACATATTTTATTATCAGCACATCACTGCGGCGTTCTGAGCAAGCGGCGCAATCTTCATAAAGCTTAGAACCGGAAAAGGACAACCGGATTCCGGTTCAAACCCGCTATGAATCATGGGTAAATTCGCTAACCAGGAAAAAGGTGGATATACGGATTATAAAAGAACCAACCCTACATGATTTTATTGGAAATTTTAGAGGAAAAAAAAAGAAAGAAAAAAAGTTTCTGTCCCCAGAGAGCCAGAAACACACAGAAACAGTCTCACACATTTCGACTGACATGCAAAAATCGAGCCACCAAAAAGCAGCAAAAAAAAAAAAAAGATTTTGCGTGAGGGAATGAAGTGCATCAGAAATAGAACTGGGAATAAAGTTTACTGTCAGGAATTTGTCATTTTGCACCACATTAAGTGTAGACAGCATCACTGATTATAATGGGTTTTGTTTGCATTTGTCGCATGCTGTCGCCCCAGTCATGTCTTTCCATAGTTTTTCAATGTAAACACGCGCTAGATGGATGACATTAACCTTTGCGCTAAATTACACAAATGTAACATTTTTGAATTATCGAATTTCACCAGACACAAACTAGATATTTTAGAAAAAAATAAGTAGGTGATGATTTTAAGTAGGATATGTCCAATTTCTTCCCTGTCCAATTTCATTTAATTGGTGATGAGCGAAACATTGTTTTAATACAAGTATAGCACTAATAAAATTACAAATGAACCAACAGGTGAAATTATAATACAGTGTATCCAGCCTTTCACAGCCTTTTGGAAAATCTATTTGTGGTTGGCATTGACATCGTTGAATAAACATGAGCACTGCAAGTTAAAACGCGGTGCGGGTGTTTTTATATAAATGTATTTTTTGAAGGGAACTGACTGTATTTAGAAAATTTTCGAATGTTATTTCAATTTAATCTTTCTTTATCTTTCCTGATAAAGCAGTGTTTATGAGCGCTGCGCTGCTTTGTGTTCAGCCGTTACTGGGAAAAACACTTTGTGTTCAGCCGTTTCCGTGGAAACTGCTTTGTGTTCAGCCGTTAATGAGGAAACCACTTTGTGAATTACGATAGAATATGTAATGATGATTAAATTACAGCACCTGCATAAATTGAATAAAAACTTAAGCAAAAACACGGCTTATGCACATCATTATTTTGCAGAGGAAGAGTTTTGTAAAGAAGGTACAGTTAAAAATACGACTTCCCAACTCGTAAATACAAAATCCTGAGGAGGACTTAATCGCAGCTCATGTTGAGAATAGTGTACTACAGCTGCAGAATACAGCATGCATACTGCCTCCTTTACTGTATGCAACCAATACATAGTATTCATAGCATAATTATCCCACAATGCAATGAACTTGACTTGGTATTTGCAAAAGCTGGGTTCCGGAATAAAAACTCCATTTATTGTCTCCAAATTGGGAAAATGATTTTAACGATCGCTTATAAACCCTTAAAGAGTTCCAAGGATGTTAATCAACGGATATGCTTTTGTTAAAACTATCTGTTTGCATTAATGCCAGCTAAATGCGCAGTGAAAAACTACATTACCCATGATGCTCAACAGAAATCTCCACTTAATCAGAGAATTGTGAGAGTTGCATTTTATTGATATGCATATTTTTTGGCAGTAAAACTTAAAATATATTGTTTCTATAGATATAATCGACAACTTCCAATTAATAGTTTTCGGTTACACTTTATTTGAAGGTGTCTTGTTACAGTGCAATTATATATTTAAGTACTGAGCTACATGTACTAACTATAGGGTTAGGGTTAGGTTGAGGGTTAGTTGCATGTGATTATGCATAATTTACTGTTATTACTATGGTAATATTACATATGTAACAAGGACAATGTAAAATAAAGTGTTACCCATCATTTTAATTTGATTGTCATTCACAATGCATCATGGTTTTGTAGTTCTTTCCCTCAGTAAGTACACTGTGTTTCTCCAAATGCAAGTGTGTAGTGTTGTGATTCACCTACAGCTTTGTTTTTAACGCTTTAATGAAGACTTCCAAACACAGTTTTCCACTGCAAACACAATGCAGGATCATGAAATCAACATGCCAGCAATCAATATCTGAATATTAATATTCAATATCAAAATATCTGGCTAAAAATACAGCTAAAAGGTTTGTTTTATTCTTTTAATTTAGGAATTGACCCAAATAGACATGCCTTTAGTTATTTGACCCCCATTTATTTGGGGGGTCATGATTGTTGCGACGGTGTGTGGACCACCAGGAGTGTGTGTTGCTGAATCAGTGTGTGACTCTTGGGTGGGATTACGTTCAGGGACGCCTCTTAATTAATGTCATTCCCGTGCTAAACACACACGCAGTGACACACACAACACACACCAATAAGCCTCCTGCTTTAAGTGTGGCCCGATTATTCAACGATGTGGTTTGCGTACGATACAAGAAAACAACATCTGCATCCCTTTAAAACTTCCAGAGGAAATTCCAAACATGAGGAATGTGTTCTTCGCACACAGAAAGGTTATTCCTGCCGATCAGTGTGTTTGTGTGGCGCCCCCTACAGGACGAACGCTCTGTGGAAACTGTGACTGTGTTGGGTTTAAACGCTTTCAGATGCATGTGTTCTCCATTCACACGCCTCCCGCTTCTCTCCTAGCAACAAGCCTTCTCTCAATGTGTTTCTGGACACTTTGGATTCATTAATTTATAGTAATGCTTTCAGAACATCGGGCATGTGTTAGACGCACATGTATGCCGGCCATAACTCATAAACAATGCGAAGTTTCAAAAACAAAATAGTGCAGATAATTGCAAAAAAGTAAAAACAGATGAGGGGAATAAAAGTGTGTGTTCTTGTCACATACGAGCTGAACGTCATGTGCCTGTAACTTCTCTGCGTGTGTGCGTGTGTGTGTGTGTGTGTGTGTGTGTGTGTGGTTGTTGCACAAGCATCTATTTGAATCAACTTAGCAGATCAAAGAGGAGATCAGATTTCAATCATCTATCCACAATCAAATATGAACGCTTCTGCACAGCAACACATGTGAGCTGTTTACTGCCAAGAGCAATACTGCACATTTTCAATCAAGAACAAACTCATCCTTATGCGGAGATGAAGCGCGTTTCTGCAACATGTTTGACTTAGAAAATAAACTCTTTCACGACTCGTGTATATAATTTGTCCAATAACAATGAAGAATTTTTTTTCTGGAACATTATGAACATTTCCCAAAATATCACATTCTGTGGTGAAAATGACATTGTAACATTTCCAAACTATTATATTTAGTATTGTAAATTTAAAAAAAAAATCATAAAAATTTAAATTTTCACACTTTTTTAATCATTTGACATTTCTTGCTAAGGCTAATTCCATATTGAGTATTGTAAATTAATTTTATAAAAAAAAAATTCTCAACTTTTTTAATCAATTTGCAAAAGCTTTATAGAAATTATTAAAAAAATGTGGTTTATGCTGAAATAGCATCATGACTGAGACAGTATACAAAGTATGTGAATAATTGTATACAAAGTATATGGTTTACGCTATTTCACTCTTACATTAGCAGTTTTTAAAACACTAAATATGTAAAAAAATAAAAATAATAATATTAGTAACACAATCTATGCATACAATTTATTTGAAAAGTAGCCAAAATAAATTAGTTAGGCATTGAATTTCAAATAAGTTTTTTTTTAATGTGACTTTATATAAAAAACAATAACAAAAAGTAGAAATTTTATATATAAAGAACCAAAAAATGAAAAGTTATAATGTGATCATAGTTGAAGAAACACCTTCATATTGCATTGATTGTCTAGAAAAATCTTAAGAGACCGTAAACAAATATTATAGCTAATAATATATCTAGTACCGATGTCTTTAAATGGAATAAAGATAATATTATGATCACAGTATATCAGCATTGACCACCACAAATATATTTCAATGCTTCCCATCATTAACTAGACTGGCAGCCCGAACATTGATTTAAACTTCTCATAATAACATAAAAGCTTGTGTTTTGCGCCATTGCTGTCAAACAAACTAAAATCTAATGTGTGGTTAGGCTTTTGTTTGCTTGCCAAAATAAAACTTGTTTTCTGCCAAAATAAAAGCTTGACTGCAGTTTCCATCAAAATAAATTTAACAAAATATTAAAACATATATTAGTATATATGTAAGTGTATGACTGAACACTGTATCAAAAAGAGATTTGAGTCCTTAAGTCAGTACAAGTCATGCACACTTTCTTGTAATATGTGAACTCAAAAAACATTTTTTCCCCAGAAATTACAATTCTCAAACTCTCAAAGTGCACATGTATGCTCAGGCTGATATTAACCAAATCTCTGTTTACAAACGTTATGTATTTACACCATATATTGTATATTAACTGTGTCAGGTATCATGCATTGCATTGCATTGTGTGATACACTATTCCATGCAGTGTGCAAATGCAGAAGGTCACCCAGACATGCACACAGAAAGTTCATACACTAGGCATAATGCAAAAATAGTATGCAATTGCAAACACACCCTAAACACTGACTCTCCCTGGCTTGCAGCATCAGCTCAGACTGACAAAAATACATATCTGTCAGCATGGGGTTGTGCTTCAAACACACAGAGACAAAGATGACGATGAAAAGTGCTTTAATAAGCTTTACAGGAGATTCAAGGAACAGGTAAATGAAGAAAACTTAAACATAACTTAAATGAGACCGGAAAAACACTGAGTGAAGGTGATCAACTTAAATACACATAGTGATGAACTAAATGATGAACATTGTGATGAACGAATGAACGTTACTGATGAGTGGCGGGAAATGAGAACAAAGAAAACATGTGACTGAAGACAAACTAACTAAGAGACTGTTTTACACAAACACATTTTCAACTAAAAAGGTAAAAAAAATGACGTGGTGTTGTCAGTTCATTTACACAGTACAAACAGCTTTTAGGGCGCCTTAAAAGCGCAAACTTAAAAAAAAACGGTTTCAAAATGCAAGTTTTTGAACACGGTCTCCGTGTAAACGACAAAATCGTGAATCTGTGAAGATGACGACGTCACACACATGTGTATTACGTGTTCAGTCTATAGTGTGTCATCGCCATCTACTGGCCTGGAGCAGAATACACGTTTTAGTGGTTTTCGTGGATCTGTGTGAACGGGGTAGTTTTGACAATGGTGTCGTCTGTACGCAGAAAATTCACAGGACAAACTTCTCCGTTTAAAGCATATCGTTGTCCATGAAAGTGAAACTAACTGAACACAAACGTGACGATATCACAACACACAGACATTAATTAGCCTCTTCTGTGTGTGTAGGAGCTCAGCAAACGCATGTTTTGGTCGAGATTTGCACAAATACAAATGTTTAATCTGCAGCTCATCCAGGGAATGCAACACTGTCGTCTTCAAAACGAGGACGAGTTTAGGGCCAGCTGGTTTATTTTCTTGCCTATTCTTATCCTCCGTCAGATCCAGCGGGACTGCAGTGATTAGCCCGTTTGATGTTGGCCTCTGAGTCCCCAGGGACGCGCCCCCGGACTGGGCCGAAGCCGAGACTCAAAGAGATCCGCAGCTGCAGACGTGGGACAACACAGTCGGGCCAAGCACATATCCCTGTGGCACTCCCCTCATGCGAGTTTACGCTTACAGTCACGCTGCATTTTAGGACAAACACATTGTCCTGCCATTTGCAGTGATGGGAACTGAGTTGGCCTGTGCATGAGGCAACAACATTTTTTTTTTTTCACTGGTCAATTTTGAGATATTTGTCTTCAATAACATGTCTTCTTCACCGTTAGAAAGCTCTCTCTCTCCTGTACAACACTGTCACATCCAAATATGGTCATTTCCTGTTTATCAACAACCAATCATGAAAGTAAAAGGGGGGATTTAACTCTAAATGAGTGATGTCATTGGCTGATGCCAAATCTTTAAAGCCCATTTTCTCAAAATGACTTTTCTCTCAAACTCAAGTCTGAAATCTCCACTTCAGTCGCACCGATACACACCAAACTCTCCAGTCGTGTACCTAGTTATATTATGAAGACATTTACAGAGGGATTTATAAATATATTATTCCTAGCCTGATTTATATATCATTTTATTCCAAAAAACATGGCGAAAATATTTTTTTTTAAAGCTATTGACAGTATATTCTGATTTACAGGATAACAAAAGTAGATATCCATAAATCCCTATGTAATTTTTTCCCCCATCTAATATGTGAACACAATTTTGAACCTGGCTTTATCCAATACTCAGATTTCGTTTTTTTTAAATATATGCAAATTAGTGCATATTTAATTAGATAATGCATAATTTGCATATTCAAACATTAAATTACAGAAAACGTGTAATACATTTTTTTCTCATCTTAATGTAGGGAATCAACTGGTAAAGTTTCATGGTGATATCTGCTAGTTAAATAAATTACCCTATTCACCTGCAGTGTCTCGCCTTAAATGAAGCAAACGACCATCTTTCAATGCGCAAATAAAAGGAAATCTCCAATAAGTTAAAACATTCAGAGCACAATTGTGTGTCATGTATATGCATTTCCTCTGATGATCAGACAGACAAGAGCTAACTTTTTTTTTTTTTTCAAGTGCGACGGTATTTCCATAGCAACGCAAAGTTAAACAATGCACCGGTTCTCATTTGCATTGGGAAGGGGGAGCCTCTTTTGATGGGAATCGGGCTCGGGACAAACAAACAGCACACCAGCTGCTCATGTCTGCATGCATATACATGTTTAAATGCACATGTGCATCTCAAAAGGCCACGCAAAACCCTAAAAATGCTACATATTACATACATTTCCTCACGCGTATACAAGTGTGTCCAACAAGCCGGCGTTTTACGCGGTTTCATCTGGTTTTAAATGTCTGCGCTCATCCTCTGATCTCTGCTATCAGGCGTTGCTCTCTTGATGTGTGCGCTGGCTGGCTGTTTGAAGTTCAGCGCTGACTTTAAAGTGGCCAGAAGACCCTGAACGGCAGGTAGACACCAGACCGGGGGATTCTGGGTGCTCGTTAGCCCAATGACTGGGTAATTAGCTCGATGAGGACTCAGCGTTAAATGCGGCTGCCTATTGACACAAACAGGCATCTGTGTTGTTCACTGCTCATGCGGGGCTAATTTATTCATACTAAGCCGTGTGTGTCTGGCGCACTAACACACGTACGTCAGATAACGGCACTCGTTTCATCTCGACACTTTAAAGCAACGACACACACACACACACACACTATTCAGCAGATGAAAGGAAGCGCTGTGCTGTACGGTACAAGACATGCAAAACGTCCTGGAATGGTTTTAAATTACATATGTGCCAATGACAGCCAGGCCTGATTTCTTTCGTTTAATAGTTGTCCTATTTCCGTGGGGTGTGTGTGTGTGTGTGTGTGTGTGTGTGTGTGTGTTTTACAAAAGAGCCAACAATAAACTGCCTGTACTAAAAATTGTAGCAACTTTTATGTTAGATCAATGCAATGCTGTAGTTTAAATATGAAACAGTGAATTCATCCTCCTGTATTATTCTAATAAATGATGGTACAACCAAACAATTTGAAGAGAATGTGAGTGGTGCTAAAGACATTTTTATTCATATTTTTTATTTGTTTATTGCCCTGTTTTATATTGTACGGTGTCCTTGAGTGCTCTGAAAGGCGCCTATAAATAAAATGTATGATTATTATTATCCTAATTTTTTATCTATTACAAAAGAACATTTCAGTAATGATGTATTTTTGTGGGTCAAACTCGACAAAAGCTCAATGCGATTTTTACACTGGCTGTTGGGTTATTGAAGAAAATAACCCAGGCAGCAACATAGAGTCGGCCCAGATCCGGTACACAGTCATAACTATATTTCTGTAACACTTTACAATAAGAAAATGTATTAACTAACAATGAGCAATACATTTGTTACAGTATTAATCTTTGTTAATGTTAGTTAATAAAAATACAGCTGTTCATGTTAGGTCACAGTGCATTAACTAATGCTAACAAATACAACCTTTGATTTTAATAACGTATTAGTGAATGATAATTAGTATTAAGAAGTGTGATGTAGAAGTATTGTTCATTTATAGTTCATGTTAACTAATGAACCTTATTGTAAAGTGTTACCTTTATTTCTAATTTCTAGTTTTATTGTGTACTTTGACATTAGCCAAGTTTCCATCCACTTGTCAATGGAATTATCTGAAGTTGGGTAAAAAACCTCGTGCGAATAAAGCTGGTGAAAGTGTGTTTCCATCAAACGGCTTTAAAGTGAATAAAAACCTGTGTGTAATGACGTCACATGCTGTTCTGCGATCAAATTGGTATATCGAATTGATTTGAGACATTTTAAGGTGTTTCCATTCATTTTCTCACTGAATTGCACAACATTCAAAGTTCACAACAAAGTTTTGCTAGACAAAATGGATCGCGCCGTAATAACGTTTCCATCAGCGTTTATCACATAAGCCGTATATCCTTCAAGATAAAATCCAAAAAATGCAAAAAATGTGTTTTTGGTGACCAAAAAATAAAAATAAAATTCAGAAAGTGTGTCAAGCAAAGGTATTCTTGTAAAACCGATTAACTCAGTCCCAAGTCTCGTGCTCCAGGCGACGATGATGTCACGTTAATGACTGAAATCCAATTAAACGTGTAGTCGCTGCCAAGAGTGTGTGATGAACCAGGACAAGGGCCAAACAAACACACACACAGCAAATAATGAGCTCATCAATGGGCCGAATCCAACCTGACATCATTCTCCAGCCGTAACGGGACGCTTTCACCGGCGTTTGGACGTTGTAAATGACCTCACATCTGGGTATGGTAAACGTGGCACGCGGTTTTATAACACTGTTTGTGGAGTCGATTTAATGTACTTTATCTTCAGTTCATCGAAGGCTGTGTCTGAAGAAAGTTCAATGATTATTCATTATTATCATTATTTGTCAAATAACAGCTGAATTTTTTTATTTACAGATATTATTTGTCATTTTACAGAGTTTTGAGTACAATTTAACATAAAAAAAATAAGTTACTTACAGTAAAATTAGGATTATTTTTTACAGTGTATCCGTATATCGTAGCTGCTAGTCATGTGACCCTTTTTTAAACTATTTTTAAGGTATTTGATCATAATAATTCAGTAAATACCTGTGAAATAACAGTGTTTTTCAGTTTATTTAAATTAGAATATTTTACTTTAGCTTTACGGTTTCTATGGGCTGCCAGTCATTCGACCGTTTAATCATTTAACTGTTTTGTTACTGTTTAACTACAGATTTTACATAACTTTTAATGTAATTTAAGACTGCATGACATTTTCTGTATAAAAAAATGTGAATTACTGCAATTTGTCTTTAATATCACATACCTAAAATAACAACTGACTTTTTAATTTACAGATATTATTTGTCATTTTACTGAGTTTTGAGTACAATTTACAAGTTCAAAGAAACTGAACTTCAAAAAATCTGTTACTTTCTGTAAAATTAGGATTATTTTTTTACAGTGTATCCGGTGGACCAATGGCTGATATTGTGTGATATATATTGGTTACACCATGACGGAGACCTCAAACTAAACATTTGAAGCTGGTAACGCTGTTTGTGGAGTCGTTTAATCAGATCTTCAGAGATTTAATGTTTTTTATCTTCAGTTTATTGAAGGCTGTGTCTGAAGAAAGTTGTAGTTTGTGTTCTTCTTCTTTCTCTTTCTTTCAGTGCTTGTTCACAGACAAATGATTGATACGATGTTTCAGGAACATTATACTAACCTTTAAATAACATTATATTAACATTCAGACATTTTTGGAAAGTTCTTGGAATGAACAAATCAACGTTCCTATAATATGTCATTGTTCATCAATATTAAGTTAAAGAAACGTTTGAGGAACATCACATCTTCTAAAACACGTTCCTCTAACGTTCCCAGAACCAACACTGAATATTTGGAGAACGATATCACAAGCATATCTACATACACTGAAGCCATTTGACAAATTAAAATGCATGATTTCCAAAGGTATAGTGATAGATAGCAGAGAAAAAAAAGTGTGTGTTACGTTAAACGTGGCGCGCTCTTTTTTCCCAGTGAGTGACGGTGGAAAAGCGAGGCTAACCTGAAGTGTGTGACACACAAACCCTGCGCGCGTCCCTGAGAACGCCATGCTAACCGCTTCCACATCTCCCGCTGCATTCCTGCGGTCGGGGACGAGCTCCACATCTAAAGACTCAGCTGTGGGCCAGGAGATGGCCTTCCCAAAACAGGACTCCTCCACAGCCCATAATCCACTGCACACCACAGCATTGTTCACATTTCACTGGTCTCTGCTAGCACTCATACAGGAGCACTGCTGGAGATACATGTTAAGCTCTGCGATTTCAGCCGCGATTCAACCAATTATGCAAATCCTAAAAGAATCCTCTGATCCTATAGGCTGAAATCTGACGTCTTTGAACGCTAGTTTGACATGTTCATCGAATTATCAGAAGTTGGGTAAAAAACCTCATGCGAATAAAAGTGTGTTTCCATCCAATGGCTTTAAAGGGCATAAAAACCTGTGTGTAATGACGTCACATGCTGTTTTGCGATCAAATTGGTATATCGAATTGATTTGAGACATTTTAAGGTGTTTCCGTTCATTTTCTCACTGAATTGCACAACATTCAAGCAAACATTTGCCAACAAAGTTTTGCTAGACAAAATGGATCTCGCCGTAATAACATTTCCATCAGCGTTTATCCCATAAGCCGTATATCCATCAAGATAAAATCCCATGATGCATTTCATTTGAGTCCATATTCATGAAATTCAATCAATTTTCACTGTTTCCACAAGGCATTTTCCAGAATTTTTTTAGCTGAATTTTCAGCATAATTACTCCAGTCTTCAGTGTCACATGATCCTTCAGAAATCACTATAATATGATGATTTGATGCTCAAGAAACATTTATGATTATTATGAATGTGGTAAACAGTTATTAACGTTTTTATTTCAGGATTATTTGATGATTAGAACAGCATTTCTTTGAAATTGCTCACTTTTACATGGCAAAAATCAAAAGTTTGAATAAAGTGTACCTGAGCGAGTCCTCCATCTTGCAGATCTTCCTCTTGCCATCGGCCCGCTCCTTCTCCAGTTGGGCCTGAAGCGTCTGTAACTGACACAGGACAGCAGAAGAGGTCAGAGGTCAGGGGTCGAGGGCTGGCCTGCAGGTGTATATAAGGCCTAATCTCTGCAGATGTGCCCTTGACTTTATAAGCGGCTGGCCCTTTGAAGACGGCACCAGGTGTCTGAGGCCGGTCTTACAGCTCACCTTCACCTGATTGGGTCAGGACGATTATTAAAGCGGCCCTTTTTATGACAGTTCTGGAGCTTTGAAGACGTTTGAAAGGCAGCAGCTCATATTAAGTCTCATAATTAGTGGGGCAATCAGGTCGGGTGTATTACTGGCCCTTTCATTTGAGGAAACACTTGACACATACAGACTTGGTCCTGTTTCCACCTGGAGGGTTTACTGGTCTGATCACATTTGCAAATCATTTGGGTTTTTTTCTGCATTCTGTCACCTGATGTGTTTTAGATCATTGCTACTGTCGAGTTTTTACACATCTTTGGCTTTTGGCTTGCTTACATGGGGACATTTAATTTAATATTCAACAATATTATTGATCTGCTGCATTGAATATATATAAATGAACTAAATTAATAACTTTTTTAGAACAGAAATGAACCATCACTGAACTTACTTAAGCTTTTTTCTTCTAGAAACAAACTCTGTTGTATTATTCTCCTGTTATCTCTGTAAACCTGCTTTTTAGCTGCTTTTTTATGGGTTTGCGCAACAAACAAGTGATTTAAATGTCGCCTTTGTATTAAAATGGTTGCGGTGGAAATCCCTTTACCCTTTATCATTCACAAACATGTCATGTAACATGAAATTATTCATTACATGAACCAATGCTACAATTTTACATTACATATGTTACATGTAGATATTGTAGTAATAACAGTAAATTATGCATAATTACATGCAAATAACCCTCAACCAAACCCCAATCCTAACCCTTTAGTAAGTACATGTAGTTACGTAACATTACTCAGTACTTAAATGTATAATTACAGTGTAACAAAGACACCTTAAAATAAAGTGTACCCCAATTTCTCTATATGTCATAATGATTAGTTAACAAACAAGTATTCATTACTTCAATGAGCTCATAGTTTCTGCCTTAAATTATTAAATTTTTTAAATTAGTAAATGTTTCACTAACTGTGATTTATATATGTAAATTTCTGAAATACATAACTTAGACAGTTTCCTCTGATCACTGTAAAAACTGTAATATGGACTCGTGCACTTGCAGTAAAGCTGCTTTAAACGATGTGTATTGTGAAAAGCGCTATACAAATAAACGTGAATGAATGAATATGAGTTTTGGTGAAATAAGAAGGAAGGGTCTTGATGAAAAAACCTGTATGAGTTTCAGCCTTCTGCTGAACACAAAAGAAGATATTTTGAAAATATATCTTAAAATATCTTCTTATTAGTTCCACAGAAGAAACTCATACGGGTTTGGAACAGCTTTATGGAGAGTGAATGATGACAAAAACGTTGATTTTTGGGTGAAGTATGCCTTTAACACCAGGTGGAAACAGTGCCTTAACAAGCACTCGATTTTACAGCCTCAAATCTCCCCTTCATCAAAGTGAACGAGGGCAATGGAGAGCGGAGGAAATGCTTTTATGTGGAAGTAAAGCGGCCTGCTTTAGTTTATACGGCTCCTGAGACGGCTGCTGATTATGAAGACTGGTCAGCCTCTGAAACTCATGCTCAGTACAAGTGTTTCAATATAATAACTAGTGCTTTAAACTTAGAAAATCACGTGTGAATAATCAAAAACAAAAAGTGTAATATTTGCAAATCAATGTAAAAATAACAATAAATAACCCCCTGACTCGTATGAAAGTTAACGGGATTTTTTCTTTATAATCAATGACTCTTGCTGTGATATTTCCTTATATAATGACTAGACTGCCCTCTTATAGACAAGCAGAAGAGGCTTACGACACGCATAAAACAGAAGTTTAACAATTTAATCTTTAATGCAGCAAGAAAGATAATCAGATCTTTAAGTTCTGTAGATATCAAACTAGCTACACATTACTGTTGCTAACCTCCATGTTGCAGAATGGATAAACCATATATTACCCACGTCTCCCAGCTGCGATGTAGAGCAGTGCCTCTTTTATTCGTTTGTTAAATGCTCATGTTAAACACAAGCTGTTTTTGAAATAAAGCTGTTATTGATGACTGATTACTGCAGTGTTCGGACATAGACTGCTAATAGTTTTAATTATAGGCGTATAATTCATTGTAATCGACCTAAATGTTTTTAGACAATTTTCAACGAGGATGATAAGCTTCATAGCGTGTCGGTTATGCTGGGATACACTATACAATTATTGTGTGGCAAATTAATTATATAGCCTATACATTTAATAATAAAAGTACGCCTTCCATAATAATAATACTATTACTAATGTAACACATACATTGGAAATGCTAAATACTCTTGATATTGATAGCTGATGCTTTTTTGACAATATCTCTGCATGCATGATGTTATGGTCTATTTATCGCACATATTTGACACGTATAGTGTGTGTGCAGTCGCAGCTCGATGATCAGGCGTATAGTGTGAGCACATATAACATGAGCTTTGGCTTTACATCGCATGTGATCTACTCGTTCAGTGTGAGTAGGTAACCTTGCTGAAATCACACACACATCACTCAGTGTATGCCCACCTTTAGTCAAGCAAATATTCAATCAACGGCAGCACAAATAATGACATGTCCAAACACTCTTAAAAAAGCCATATCATATTTTTACTAATATTGTTGTACAGAGTTTGTGATTAAATGAATTACCTTTTTGACAGTGCTGTTTTGCAGATCGGTTATCTCTTGCTGCATCTTATTCTCTTGGTCCTGAACAAAACAAAACAAAACACATCACATCACATCAGCAAAGCAAAAAAAACTAAACAAAGCATATAAGAAAGCAAAGCAAAACAAAATATAACTAAGCAAAGCAAACAAAAACAAAAAGCATAATAACTCAAAACAAAACCAAAAAAAGCGCAAGAAAGCAAAGCAAAGACAAAGCTGTCACAGTCAGTGTGTGTAGAGTGTGTGTGCTACTGACCCTGAGCTGTCACAGTCAGTGTGTGTAGAGTGTGTGTGCTACTGACCCTGAGCTGTCTCTGTCAGTGTGTGAGAGTGTGTGTGCTACTGACCCTGAGCTGTCACAGTCAGTGTGTGTAGAGTGTGTGTGCTACTGACCCTGAGCTGTCTCTGTCAGTGTGTGTAGAGTGTGTGTGCTACTGACCCTGAGCTGTCTCTGTCAGTGTGTGTAGAGTGTGTGTGCTACTGACCCTGAGCTGTCTCTGTCAGTGTGTGTAGAGTGTGTGTGCTACTGACCCTGAGCTGTCTCTGTCAGTGTGTGTAGAGTGTGTGTGCTGCTGACCCTGAGCTGTCTCTGTCAGTGTGTGTAGAGTGTGTGTGCTACTGACCCTGAGCTGTCTCTGTCAGTGTGTGAGAGTGTGTGTGCTACTGACCCTGAGCTGTCTCTGTCAGTGTGTGAGAGTGTGTGTGCTACTGACCCTGAGCTGTCTCTGTCAGTGTGTGTAGAGTGTGTGTGCTACTGACCCTGAGCTGTTTCAGTCAGTGTGTGTAGAGTGTGTGCGCTACTGACCCTGAGCTGTCTCAGTCAGTGTGTGTAGAGTGTGTGTGCTACTGACCCTGAGCTGTCTCTGTCAGTGTGTGTAGAGTGTGTGTGCTACTGACCCTGAGCTGTCTCTGTCAGTGTGTGTAGAGTGTGTTGCTACTGACCCTGAGTGTCTCTTCAGTGTGGAGGTGTGTGTGCTACTGACCCTGAGCTGTCTCTGTCAGTGTGTGTAGAGTGTGTGTGCTACTGACCCTGAGCTGTCTCTGTCAGTGTGTGTAGAGTGTGTGTGCTACTGACCCTGAGCTGTCTCTGTCAGTGTGTGTAGAGTGTGTGTGCTACTGACCCTGAGCTGTCTCTGTCAGTGTGTGTAGAGTGTGTGTGCTACTGACCCTGAGCTGTCTCTGTCAGTGTGTGTAGAGTGTGTGTGCTACTGACCCTGAGCTGTCTCTGTCAAGTGTGTGCTACTACCCACTCGCGGTGGAGTGTGTGTGCTACTGACCCTGAGCTGTCTCGTCAGTGTGCGAGAGTGTGTGTGCTACTGACCCTGAGCTGTCTCTGTCAGTGTGTGTAAGAGTGTGTGTGCTACTGACCCTGAGCTGTCTCTGTCAGTGTGTGTAGAGTGTGTGTGCTACTGACCCTGAGCTGTCTCTGTCAGTGTGTGTAAGAGTGTGTGTGCTACTGACCCTGAGCTGTCTCTGTCAGTGTGTGTAGAGTGTGTGTGCTACTGACCCTGAGCTGTCTCTGTCAGTGTGTGTAGAGTGTGTGTGCTACTGACCCTGAGCTGTCTCAGTCAGTGTGTGTAGAGTGTGTGTGCTACTGACCCTGAGCTGTCTCTGTCAGTGTGTGTAGAGTGTGTGTGCTACTGACCCTGAGCTGTCTCACGTCAGTGTGTGTAGAGTGTGTGTGCTACTGACCCTGAGCTGTCTCTGTCAGTGTGTGTAGAGTGTGTGTGCTACTGACCCTGAGCTGTCTCTGTCAGTGTGTGTAGAGTGTGTGTGCTACTGACCCTGAGCTGTCTCTGTCAGTGTGTGTAGAGTGTGTGTGCTACTGACCCTGAGCTGTCTCTGTCAGTGTGGAGAGTGTGTGTGCTACTGACCCTGAGCTGTCTCTGTCAGTGTGCGAAGAGTGTGTGTGCTACTGACCCTGAGCTGTCTCTGTCAGTGTGTGTAGAGTGTGTGTGCTACTGACCCTGAGCTGTCTCTGTCAGTGTGTGAAGAGTGTGTGTGCTACTGACCCTGAGCTGTCTCAGTCAGTGTGTGTAGAGTGTGTGTGCTACTGACCCTGAGCTGTCTCTGTCAGTGTGTGAGAGTGTGTGTGCTACTGACCCTGAGCTGTCTCAGTCAGTGTGTGTAAGTGTGTGGTGCTACTGGGACCCTGATAGCTGTCTCTGTCAGTGTGTGTAGAGTGTGTGTGCTACTGACCCTGAGCTGTCTCTGTCAGTGTGTGTAGAGTGTGTGTGCTACTGACCCTGAGCTGTCTCTGTCAGTGTGTGTAGAGTGTGTGTGCTACTGACCCTGAGCTGTCTCTGTCAGTGTGTGTAGAGTGTGTGTGCTACTGACCCTGAGCTGTCTCAGTCAGTGTGTGTAGAGTGTGTGTGCTACTGACCCTGAGCTGTCTCAGTCAGTGTGTGTAGAGTGTGTGTGCTACTGACCCTGAGCTGTCTCTGTCAGTGTGTGTAGAGTGTGTGTGCTACTGACCCTGAGCTGTCTCAGTCAGTGTGGAGAGTGTGTGTGCTACTGACCCTGAGCTGTCTCTGTCAGTGTGTGAGAGTGTGTGTGCTACTGACCCTGAGCTGTCTCTGTCAGTGTGTGTAGAGTGTGTGGCTACTGACCCTGAGCTGTCCTGTCAGTGTGTGTAGAGTGTGTGTGCTACTGACCCTAGCTGTCTCGTCAGTGTGTGTAGAGTGTGTGTGCTACTGACCCTGAGCTGTCTCGTCAGTGTGTGTAGAGTGTGTGTGCTACTGACCCTGAGCTGTCTCTGTCAGTGTGTGAGAGTGTGTGTGCTACTGACCCTGAGCTGTCTCGTCATGTGTGTGTAGAGTGTTGTGCTACGACCCTGAGCTGTCTCTGCAGTGTGGAAGAGTGTGTGTGCTACTGACCCTGAGCTGTCTCTGTCAGTGTGTGAAGAGTGTGTGTGCTACTGACCTGAGCTGTCTCTGTCAGTGTGTGTAGAGTGTGTGTGCTACTGACCCTGAGCTGTCTCTGTCAGTGTGTGAGTGTGTGTGTGCTACTGACCCTGAGCTGTCTCGTCAGTGTGTGTAGAGTGTGTGGCTACTGACCCTGAGCTGTCTCTGTCAGTGTGTGTAGAGTGTGTGTGCTACTGACCCTGAGCTGTCTCTGTCAGTGTGTGTAAGATGTGTGTGCTACTGACCCTGAGCTGTCTCAGTCAGTGTGTGTAGAGTGTGTGTGCTACTGACCCTGAGCTGTCTCTGTCAGTGTGTGTAGAGTGTGTGTGCTACTGACCCTGAGCTGTCTCTGTCAGTGTGTAGAGTGTGTGTGCTACTGACCCTGAGCTGTCTCTGTCAGTGTGTGAGAAGTGTGTGGCTACTGACCCTGAGCTGTCTCTGTCAGTGTGTGAGAGTGTGTGTGCTACTGACCCTGAGCTGTCTCTGTCAGTGTGTGTAGAGTGTGTGTGCTACTGACCCTGAGCTGTCTCTGTCAGTGTGTGTAGATGTGTGTGTGCTACTGACCCTGAGCTGTCTCGTCAGTGTGTGTAGAGTGTGTGTGCTACTGACCCTGAGCTGCTCTGTCAGTGTGTGTAGAGTGTGTGTGCTACTGACCCTGAGCTGTCTCTGTCAGTGTGTGTAGAGTGTGTGTGCTACTGACCCTGAGCTGTCTCTGTCAGTGTGGTAAAAGTGTGTGTGCTACTGACCCTGAGCTGTCTCTGTCAGTGTGTAGAGTGTGTGTGCTACTGACCCTGAGCTGTCTCTGTCAGTGTGGAGAGTGTGTGTGCTACTGACCCTGAGCTGTCTCTGTCAGTGTGTGTAGAGTGTGTGTGCTACTGACCCTGAGCTGTCTCTGTCAGTGTGTGTAGAGGTGTGGGTGTGCTACTGACCCTGAAAAAAAAAAAAAAAAAAAAAAAAAAAAAAAAAAAAAAAAAAAAAAAAAAAAAAAAAAAAAAAAAAAAAAAAGGGGGGGGGGGGGGGGGGGGGGGGGGGGGGGGGGGGGGGGGGGGGGGGGGGGGGGGGGGGGGGGGGGGGGGGGGGGGGGGGGGGGGGGGGGGGGGGGGGGGGGGGGGGGGGGGGGGGGGGGGGGGGGGGGGGGGGTGTGAAGTGTGTGTGCTACTGACCCTGAGCTGTCTCTGTCAGTGTGTGAGAGTGTGTGTGCTACTGACCCTGAGCTGTCTCTGTCAGTTTTGTGAGAGTGTGTGTACTGACCCTGAGCTGTCAGTCAGTGTGTAGAGGTGTGCTACTGACCTGAGCTGTCTCTGTCAGTGTGTGTAGAGTGTGTTGTGCTACCTGACCCTGAGCTGTCTCTGTCAGTGTGTGTAGAGTGTGTGTGCTACTGACCCTGAGCTGTCTCTGTCAGTGTGTGATAGAGTGTGTGTGCTACTGACCCTGAGCTGTCTCTGTCAGTGTGTGTAGAGTGTGTGTGCTACTGACCCTGAGCTGTCTCTGTCAGTGTGTGAAGAGTGTGTGTGCTACTGACCCTGAGCTGTCTCAGTCAGTGTGCGTAGAGTGTGTGTGCTACTGACCCTGAGCTGTCTCTGTCAGTGTGTGTAGAGTGTGTGTGCTACTGACCCTGAGCTGTCTCTGTCAGTGTGTGTAGAGTGTGTGTGCTACTGACCCTGAGCTGTCTCTGTCTCCTGTTTTCTTTCTCCTGGATCTGCTGTTTCAGGAGAATCACAGTCTGCTCCAAATCCTCAATCGCCTCCGATGCCTGACAGAAACACAAACTACATTCACAAAATGCTATGAAACCATAAACTTAAAAAGATCGGCTCCATTCCAAAAGCTAGTGAGCTGACTGAATAGACAGCAGGAATGCCCCTTACAAAAGAGAAGTATACCTCAGGTTTATTTGAGTGTATGTATAAAAAGTATGAGTATATATGTCAGGTGTTCAGTAAAGGAAACAGGGGTACTAGCAATATTTGCATGTGTACTATTTCAATACATGGGACTAAACTGGCACACTTTTTAGGTTATACAAGTATACTTTTAAGTGTGTCAGCAACAGATCATCAGTGAACAGGACCTTTTCAAACATAACAGTAGCGATACTGTCACGTATGATAAAACGGTAACACTTTACAATAAAGTTCATTAGTTAATGTTTTAACTAACATGATCTAATAATGAGCAATACACTTGTTACAGTATTTATTAATCTTTGCTAATAAAAATACAGCTGTTCATTTGCGTTCACATTGCATTAACTTGTTAACCAATTCAACCTTTGATTTTAATAATGTATTAGTAAAAGTTGAAATTAATATTAACTAAGCTTAATAAATGCTTTATTCATTCTTAATTTCAACTTTTACTAATACATTATTAAAATCAAAGGTTGTATTTTTTAGTTTAAATGCTAAAAAATGTAACCAAAAAAAGTATCTATCTAATTAATACTAAATACTATTTATTTTAGTAACGAGCTTTCTTCAGAAACAAGGCATTTAAACTTCCGGTTAATGACATCATCACAGAGTTTACCGTTACTGATGTGTGAATGGTCTGTTACCAGTAAAAAGCCAGAATCCTGTTGCTTGTGTGAACGGCACATTTTTTAATTTACCGGTAAAGTCGTTCAGGCAATTTTAGGGTAATTTACCGGGATATCTGTGTGAAAGGGGCTACAGTGGAAGAATGGTCAATAAACTCAGCCAGATGTAGACTAATAGCACAGATGAATAAATATGTTTTTGTTTTTTTGACAAGCTTAAGGGAATCATTACAAACAAACGTATACTTTTTGTAGGACAGAAAAAACACCTGATATGTGTGTGTACTGTGCATTTTTGTGGTTGTTATAATATCTTAGAAGTCCTAATGTTACATCTATACTTCATGCGAGTAACAATATAGTTAAATTTAAGTTCAGTCACTCCATTCGGGTGCTAATGCTACAGTAGACGTTAGCTGTCGATGTAGACAGTAGGGTTTGGATCAGAGCTAATAGTTAGTTAGTCAGTTAGTCATCAGTTTGTTTTTCTTTAAGACTGTTCAGAACTTTTTTTAAGTCAGTTACATAAAAACATAGATTGGCCTAATTTGGTAACGAAAAGTAAGAGTAACCATCCCTTGACTAACTGCTAGTGGGTAATACTAGATCCTAAGACACTGTCTTAATATAATGTCTAAATGTATGCCACTGGACCCAGGAATCATTCCTAAGCTTGTATATCAGAAAGTTAACTCACGTAACGGTTCAGTAAAAGTGAATCTGTCGAGTGTGTAAAGCATGTGTAAGGTGTGTGAGGTGAGTAAAGATGCCTTGGCTGCAGAGAGTGTGTGTTCCTGCTGGAAGTGGCTCATGTCTGCGTTGTGTCTGGCCTGAAGTTTCTGCAGCGAGTCTTCATGTTGGCTTCTCATCTGCTCCGTCTCCATCTGCAGCGACATGGCCCTGAAGAACACACACAATCACCACACACACTCTCTTCACCTCTTTTAATTAACATGTTCTCTAGTCAATAGTCAATGCGTTCAGTCTATAGATATGAGCGTTTGAATATATACATGCGCAGACGTGTCGTCCCTCTTTACAAATTGACCTCACCAAAAGACCTGGCTTTAAAAATTCATAACTGCAATGCATTGTGGGACTGCATCATAGGTTAAGGATAGATGTCAGGTGTGTTTACGAAGCCTTTGTATCGGTTACATCAGTCAGGATTTGTCGTACCTGTGGTTGGCCTCTTGTAGCTCAGCGCTGATGGAAGCGATATGAATCTCTAGCTCGGCTTTCTCCTGCGTGACCTTCTGCCGAAGCAGGTTCCCGTCCTTCACTTCCACGGAGAGCTGCTTGACTCTTGACTCTAGCTCGTGCACCATCTGCTCCTAGAGGAGACACGCAGAAAAATAACGACAAGAGAAAGAGACAGATAGTTCATACATAAGTCAAGACACTTTCATTTATACAGCGCTTTTAACAATATAGCTTGTTTCAAAGCAGCTTTACAGTGATAATAGGAGATTACAGTAACAGAGATTGTTTAGGCTTTACAGCAGCTCTAGAATAAAGTTATTGTCCAGCTAAAGTTAGTTTTGATTGATTGATTCACTTTCGTTGCAAAGATCATCAGTTATTAACTTAAGGGTGTTATTATACGACATCGTTCTAACAGAAAACCCTTAATGCGCTCCGGCTGCTCATCCGCACAACAACAGTGTCTGGTGCTCAGAACGCAAACCTTGAAATAGGTTCAAAGTTGTAAGCGTTAAAAAAAATATATGAAAAAAAGTTTTCTATAGGGTTTTACTATATAGTACTGTATCTATAGTGCTTTTAAAGGAGCATTGCGTAAGTTCTGAAATGTCTAACCGTTACTGACACCAGTGGCCGTTAGAGAAACTGCAGCCAGTCTCATGCTCGTTCGCACGCTCGCTGGCCGCACTCGATTTTTTTTTTTACTTACGAGGAGTTGCGTGTGTGTCTGGATTGTGCTGGAGGCTGGTCGCTTCTTTCCGTCCGCAGAGTCCATTTGAAACACTGCTAGCGATCGCCGCTGCTTACTAATGGCTGCCGTACGGATGTAAGCCCAAGTAGACGAGAATGCACGTGATGTCATATTTTGTGAATTTTCGCGTCAATTCGGACCCGACTCCTCCACACACACACGAGCCTACAGGCTGATAGAGGCGACCGTGGTGGACAGACAAGCTGTCATTCTTTCTATTACATTATGGTTGGCTCATAAATGTACAAATTAAAAGTCTTTCTTAAAGATTTTTTTTAGTAAAAACATACACATAGCCCCTTTAATATAGTGCTTTACACAATATAAGAAACTTCAGTGATAAACGTGAGAATAATGTTAATGTTGCAAAATTCATCCAGTTCAGCTATAAAGCAGCTCTACAGAAGACAATTGTGTAATTATTTAGCTTAAAGGGATAGTTCAGCTAAAAACGAAAATCGTAAAAATTATGGAAGTCAATGAATACGTCAAATGTCTGGTTCCCAACATTCTTCCAAATATCTTCTTATTAGCTAAACATAAGAAAGAAATTCATACAGGTTTGGAACAACATGAGGGAGAGTAAATGATGACAAGGTTTTCATTTTTGGGTGAACTGTACCTTTAATTTAGTTCAGGGTTAGTTCAGTATAGAAACAACAATTGTTAAGCAAAATGTAGAAAACAATATTTTGTTTAATGCTTCTACTCGCCACTGATTTTAAGTGTTTTCTGTTTTTTAATGTAAATCTATCTGTTCAAGTTTAATTCTGTCACTAAATAAGTAAATAAATAAAGTGTTTTATTGCAAAAGTTATGGCCCCCTTACATAGCTTCAATGCCGTTAGCTGTTCTTCAGTAGTTATTATCATAACAAAAGTGTAGTTTGAGTGTAGTTGAACTACTTTAAAATTATAGAGCTTAAAAATACAGGGATGCACTATAACTGCCAACATATCGGTATCGGCCAATATATGTTGATTTTCAATGTTATCGTTATCGGCCTGATAAGAACATTTGTCCACTATATTAAAGCCGATAAATAATGTATTATTTCCGTCAGCTGAGACTCTTCAGATGCTCATGTTCATCATGATGGTTTTGAATTGCTTGAAATATGATTGAAATCACTTCAAAAAGGAAAATACAGTAAAGTGCAACAGGCTACATAAAATTATCATGAGAACATCATTATAACTGTGTTTGAGACATGGATTTTAATGGTGAGACTTTAGTTTTTGTAATCAGGCATTTAAAAATAATATAATATATATATATATATCAGTTATTGGGTTTCAAATTTAAAGAAAGTTTCATATCTGTGCATCCCTAATAATGAGTCGCTTGTATCTTGACAAACTTCACAGGAGCTTCCCGACACAGAGACCTCCTGAATGGGCAATTCTTCTGTAGATGTGCTAGTGAAAGTTAAACAGTTCAGTAACACTGAGCTTAAACAGCTTTCATGGCCACCACACCATCCTCATCCACCTTCAAAGATCATCTCTCAAATCTGATGCACCTGTGGGCCTCTGTTCTTTAACACAACCCAGAGCATGCTGGGATTGAATATAAAAAGGCATGTGAAGCAGACCGGCATTAAAGCATAGCTCAGCCCTCAAAAGAACATCTAGGATCTAGGATGGTCTTCATTTGAAAATGAGACAAGCGTATCTGATGAAATACAGGACGGGGGAAACTTTCCACGGGACAGCAAGAGCTGTTAAACCAAAACCAGACAGCGCTCAGACACACACACACACACTCATCGTTAATGGAGGCCACTGTCCTGTGCGTGGCGGCAGGAATGCAGGCTGATATGACTGATGACAGATTATTGATTGAAGATACATAGTTCAGATGATGAAAGTGGGCAGTGTTGAAAAGCACAGCTTTCTGATGGCGACGTCAGCGTCGAAACGCTGGAAAATAGGCCTTTGTCAACTCCCAGTGTGAAATGCGGCACGATCTGAAAGAGGAAGACGGGTGCTATGACGCACGCTTGTAATTAATACACTGACCCTGATGGCACACACACACACACACATCATCTTGAGCCATTCAACAATCTGCATAGTTACCTATCCCACTGTATTGCTACAGGATCATTCCCGTTTTCTGAATCTTACGTCGAGCATACTTAGAGTGGGGTAAGAAAAATAGGTTAAACTTTATTTTAAGGTGTCATATAATTACACTGTAACAATATTTAAAGGATTAGTTCACTTACTCTCCCCCATGTCACCCAAGATGTCCACGTCTTTCTTTCTTCAGTCGAAAAGAAATAAGGTTTTTGATGAAAACATTCCAGGATTTTTCTCCATATAATGGACTTCAATGGGACCCAAAGGGTTCAAGGTCCAAATGACAGTTTCAGTGCAGCTTCAAAGGCTTTAAACGACACCAGACGATGAATAAGGGTCTTATCTAGCTAAACCAGCGCTCATTTCAAAAATAAATAAAAAAGTTTAAGTTTTATAAGCACAAATGCTTTTTGATGTTCGTTTCGTGACATTATCACTGTAATTGTGTATTACGTGACGTCACATGAACGCGTATCACAGAACAGAGCAAGGCGAGCATTTGTGCTTATAAAACTTATACTTTTTATTTATTTTGAAATGAGCGATGGTTTGGCTAGATAAGACCCTTATTCATCGTCTGGAGTCGTTTAAAGCCCTTTGAAGCTGCACTGAAACTGTCTTTTGGACCTTGAAGCGTTTGGGTCCCATTGAAGTCCATTATATGGAGAAAATCCTGGAATGTTTTCATCAAAAACCTTCATTTCTTTTCGACTGAAGAAAGAAACACATGGACATCTTGGATGACATGGGGGTGAGTAAATTATCAGCAAAAGTTTTTTTTAGAAGTGAACTACTCCTTTAAGTACTGAGTAATATGAAGGAACTACGATAGGATTAGGGTTTGGTTGAGGGTTAGTTGCATGCAATTATGCATAATTTACTGTTATTACTATGGTAAGTACATGTAACAAGGACACTGTAGAATAAATTTGGTTACCCAACAAATATTTTAAGTAAACTTTTTAAACCAATTTAAGTAAACAATCACACATCTCAAAATACTCTAAGAGTCCGTCAAAACCAGCTGCTGATGTACCAGTGATTGAGATGTTGATAGGGCGTCTCTTACAGTAAACCCGCAGGTGACATGGGACACGTCTTTATCCTTTCAATCACACACGCCCTCATCTGAGAGCACGTCTCAGTGGCCAGGAAGATGTTCCCTATTTTGGACTGAAGATTGAGTGCGCTTTTCTACACACGTACTGTATCATCTCTGAAGATACGGATCAACGGTTGTTTTATGAATACTCAACCCAAACAAAGAGAAACTAAAAGCATATCTCACTCTCCATTCAAGCAGATTGTTGACTCAAACCGTGTTGATCTGCTAGATTGTATAGCGGCATATTCCACACTTTTTTAAGTCTTATTATCAACAAAAATTGTTATTTAATTTTTATGTGGCCACTTAGACTGGCAAACCTCTTTGCATGTGAAATGAGTAACAGCCTGAATAGAAAAATAGGTAATAAGTAAGACAATATGAATATGATTATGTTTGCTTTGTGTTATATCAGAAGGTAAAAATAATTTGGGAAAAAGCATAATTCCTTATATATTCTCCATTGAACCATTAAGAGTGCCACTCCTGCCAAACTGAGGCTAATATTCACACACACACTCACCAAAACTGGACACTAGAAGATTGGACAAATGTTGCCTAGTCTGGTTTTCTGCTGTAATATTCAGATATTAATACGGTAGGGTCAGAATTTGGCGTAAACAACATGAAAGCATGAATCATCTGCCTTGTATCAGCGGTTCTGGTGCTGTAACGGTGTGTTATATATTTTCTCAGCACACTTCGAGCCTCTTATGACCAATCGAGCATGGTTTAAACACCACAGTCGACCCGAGTATTGATGCTGTCCATGTCCATCCCTCTATGAGCTCAGTGTCCTCTTCTTCTGATGGACTCTCCCAGCAGGACAACAGGCCATGCCACAAAACTCAAATCATCTCAAGCGGGTTTCACCAGATCTCAGTCCAGTAGAGCAGCTTTGGGATATGGAGGAACTGTCATTCTTTATTTACAATCAAAACCAATAAACCAGTAACCAAGCTATGTGTCAACAGCAACCTACAAACAAAAAGGAACTAAAAAAGATGGTAAAAGATGAATATGATTCCAAAACATGGAACTAAAAAAAGACGATAATCATGAGTAACTACAGAAACAAGTGAGGATATAATCAGAAACCAAAGAAAACCAAAACGTACGTCAGATTTCCAGGTTATTTTGCAATGTGGAAGTAAGCTATTATATATAATAAACTACCGTTCAAAAGTTTGGGGTCAATACAATTTAAAAAAAAAAAAAATTAACACTTTTCTTCAGAAAGGACGCATTAAATGGATCAAAAGTGACAGTAAATATATTTATAATAATGCTAAATATTTCTTTTTTAATTAAATGCTTTTTTTTGAACTTTCAAAGAATCCTGAAAAAGATGAATCACGGTTTGCACAAAAATATGAAGCAGCAAAACTGTTTTCAACTGTGATAATAATCATAAATGTTTCTTGAGCATCAGATCCTCATATTATAGTGATTTCTGAAGGATCATGTGACACTGAAGACTGGAGTAATGATGCTGAAAATACAGCTTTGATCACAGGAATAAATTACACTTTACTATATATTCACATAGAAAACAGCTGATTATAATATTTCACAATATTACTGGGTTTGTTTTGTATTTTTAATCAAATAAATGCAGCCTTGGTGAGCAGAAGAGACTTCTTTTAAACACATTAAAAATCTCACCGACCCCAAACTTTTGACCGGTAGTGTATATATATATATATAAAATTGAAATAGTTTGTAATATCAAGCAGTATAAAAGACTGTTATGTATAGCTAATATAACCGGAAGTGGATGACAACAGAAGCCTTTTACATTCAAATTGCAGATGGCCGTTCTTGTTCTTGTGTTAAAAACAGGGCAACCATTTACTGTTTAGCTCCATGTGTCTTGGTTGAGGACACAATATTGAAAATGATTCCTAAAATGTATTTGACCAGCAACCAGCTCTGAGCTTTATAGTCCAGTCATTTTATGAAAAAAGGTTGAACAAATTGCAACAGAAGCAAACTCAACTGATTTTGTATCCTCAATATGTCCTGATTCAGGCGAAAAAAAGCCCTGAAGAATCCCATTAGGGGAAAGTTTAGAAAAAGACCCAAATATAGCCTATTCATACACCTATTCATTATTTTTCTAACGTGAATAGGGTAAAAAAATTAACCTTTAGATATCATCATGAAAATTACTGAGTTGATTACTTACATCAAGACAAACAAAAAATGTATTACAAGTTTTTTTTAATTATTTGTCAACATGGACAAACCAATGCATAATCTAATTACATATGTGCTAATTTGCATAAATACCCAAACAGATCTAAACATTGGGTACAGCAGGTGAAAATGTCTTGTTGACATATAACGGTAAAAGACTTAATGTTAAGGCTAAACATTAAATGGGAACCCAATTAGGCTATCCATGAACATTAATATATTAGGGTCTTTTTCTAAACTTTCCCCCAATGGGATTATTCTGGGCTTTTTTTTTTTCTCCTTACTCAGGACATATTGAAGATACAAAATCAGTTGAGTTTGCTTCTGTTGCAATTTGTTCAAGGTTGACCCCCATTTTGGCTTAAAATGACTGGACTATTAACCGCTCCCGTCACATTTGTTATTTTAATGTGGACTATATTCTTTGACCTTATATCAATTTTATAAATCCTTTAATATCTGTGCATCAAGTGGCTACTATACTGTTATGATTATAGAGCATGTTTGTCAAACGGAGGTTGGTGGCTGATGTATGTTCACATCTCTCAGGTAGAGTTTGCGCTATGATGACATCAATGCAAGTCATCAATCTCCATTGAGTCCAAATGTGATGAACTTGTCATCAATATTCAATGTGTTGTTTCCTCTATCAAAACTTGGCCACCAATGAGCATTGGGAATATTAAGCAGAGCGAGGGAAAAGAACAGTTGTGCCAACTTCTGACACGCTCCCAAGCAAGAAGCCACAGGTAAACCATTGGCGCCCCAATCTCGCCCATTCAGAAGATGTGAAACGCTGGCCGATGTGACTCCAACGTAGCTTTGTAGAGCTTTTTTGAGAAATAAGGATGAAAGAATGAAAGATAAACAAAGGCTTTCAAAGGCTAGAGTATTGAGACATCAAACGCAAAGTAGAAACAACAGACAGCATCTCACCTCAGCTGACATATTGACAACAGCAGCCTATGAGGAGAGAAGAGCTAAGACGAGAGGCGGGGGGGTTCGGCTGGAGGGGTTGCTGAGGTCAGCCTAAACCAACACAACTGGAGAACCTAATTTCCAATGACAGAAGGGCCTTTCATCTGGGGCCCTGCCTGGAAATGTGCTGTGTTTAATTATTAAAGAAGGGTCATACTCTGTGGGGCCGGCATGCATTTGAAGTCTCGTAAATTCAGGCCTGCTGACAGGCCGAGTGCCTTTACCTGTATGACAGCCGCTGAATGCTAATTTGTAACAAGCTAAACTCATTAGGCCTTGACGCGCGTCCCGGCTCATCATAGCCAGAGCGCCACAGAGCGCCAGTCACGAGTGGGACAACTTCAACCCAAGCATATAAGGCATGCTTTGCTTCAGGCACACCCCGAAGGCACACACAGGACGACGTTTACAAGGTGAGGGAAGAGGAGGACAGGACAAGACAAAGAAGCATAGCTCTACACAAAACTCCAATGCAGACGAGAGTGATTGGTACAAGTCAGGGCTGGACTGGCCATCGGGCATTTCGGGCATTTGCCCGGTGGGCCGACGTGCTATTTGGGCCGATCCGTCTCAAACTAAAAAAAAAAAAAAAAAAAAAATTTTTTTTTTTTATGTGACCGACCCATAAAACTCGTACATCGGCGACCCATTCGTTTAGTTTTGATTAATTGGCGGCGCTGGGATCTTTGTACCGGTGCATTGGACAAAAAAAAAGTCAGTAGGTTTTGTTTTTCTCAGACCGGCCCATGAAACGCGTCGATCAGCGGCCCATTGGTTATTTTCTTGATTGACACTGGGCTGGTCCAATCACATCTTGAAACACCTCACCCTTTGGGCTCTGAGCGAGCGCGAGCCGGCAGTATCTGTTTAAATCGTCAGAGCGACGGAGAAGAAACGCAAGAAAAGTGCAGGGAAATAGCGTGAAAAAAGAATCAGGCCCTTCAAGTGGCTGATGAGGAGTGAGGAGGATCAAGAGACATGAGTGAGTGTAGAGGACTGTGGTGAGCAAAACTAGGATATTTTAACACCTAAAGGCTATGAGTGTAGAACCCATTACATTATTTCCACATCTGCATAGTTGATGATTACGCATTTTACTAGAATTGTAATGAGACGCGAAACCATGTTTTCCGCCAAAATAAAAGTTTGATGCACTTTCTGTCAAAATAAAAGATCACGTGTTTCTCTATATAGAAATTAGTACGAAACTAATTATGAAAGTTTATTTTATTTTTCAGTGCATTTGTTTTACAATACATGTATATTACTGTCATGGGATTAATATTATAACTATTATTATTATGTAGTGTAATGTAGACAGACACTATATCATAACTAAAAGAGGTTTGAGTTTTTCTTTGTTCAATTTGCACACTGAATATGGGTTGGAGCTCTTAATTTTTTACTCTAAAAGTGCACCAGATGGCTGAATTTAACATTAAAAAGCACAAAATTTTCTTTCAGGGGGCATGCCCCCGAACCCCCTACAAAGATCAACACCCACCACAGATTTACCAAAGATCCTGTATGAAACACTGGTATTGCTATGCCAATGCAACTTATACGGTATCTTGTTTAAGGTTTCGTCACTGTGTAGTGTAACCTACTTCAATTGTATTTTACAAGTAGTAGTTATTTCATGTTAAATCTCACTCATTCCTACTCACTCATTATGGCATTAGTGGTTTTAAGGGATATGAGATGATAAACATATTCAAGGACGTGCAAAGATTTGTGAAAAAAAGAAAAAGATTTGTGTTTATGATCTAGTGGGCCGGTCTGGGCCAAAATGCCCGGGCCGATTTTTCGTCCCAGTCCAGCCCTGGTACAAGTACATGGCCGGCCAAAAGTTTTCGATGGGTAATATTTTTAGGTGATTTACTAAGGTTTGCGCTAAGGTGTTTGCACCATTATTTACCACACAGAAAAGCACGTTTTAAACCAGAAGCTAACTAGTAGATAGCGTTGGCCATGATCCGACTGCATCTGTGATCTTTAATTTGTGTCGTCAGGAGATCACGCGCAGAACTTTCCACTCCCATCGGTGCTTTTTATGCTTTTAAAATTTCAAGATATAGGGGCAAAAATGCCCGTCTGTGAGGTTTTGCTTTATATTTATTTGACTGTATAATCAAGCTAGTTCTGGCAGATCACGCTAGTCGAGCTCTCATCAGTGACTCTCAGCTGATCCACGTCTATCTATAGGAATACGACACTATCACTGTATACATATATAAATACATTAAAAACTTGACATTAAGGATATCTGCAATACATTTATGTTGGTTCTGTTCTGTTCACCCTAAGGGGAGTTATCGCTGCTCTTATCCATGCTAGGCTTGCCCAGAACAGAACCATACCGCCAATCCTAACTGTGTGCTAATGGTCAATCGTATTAGACGATAGCGGTGGCAGAACTGGCCCTATGTATCTCTAAGCTACATCAGGTTTCCATTGAAGCGTGTTGAAGTGTGTGTGAGTGCACTCACAGTGGCCTGGTTCTGGCCGCTGTACTCGGCCTCCATCTTGGCGAGCCGTTGGTTGGTGTCCTCCAGCAGCTCCTGGATGTTGTCTGTGTGCTGCTTCTGCATCTCAAACTTCTCCTGCTCCATCTCCGCCACCGCAGCATGAAACTATCAACCAATCATACAATACAGCTCAACACAAGGGATCCAGGAGGGGGGGACAATAAACTTTTCAAGAACCTGAAATCCTTAAGCAATGGTTTATGCTAGTGTGAAAAACAGTGAGTGATCATTGTTGCACTCTGTAATCTCAACTGTCCACTGGATACAAAACCAGATAATGTTAAACTGGCGACATCTGGTGCTCCTCGGTCATTTTTGGCCAAAAACTTTTAGGTTTTTTTTTAGTTTTTTTTTTACTTCATTGGAATGGTAAATTGGCAAAGGTGGCACTTGCTATGTGTACACACACAAATAAAAAAGTCATGGACATGATTCAAACAGGTGCAAAAATAGTCACACTTGTGCTCCTTGTGGTCAAAAACTAGCGCATTGGAGATTAATTTCATCTAGTGGAAACTTTCGGTACTGCAGCAAAACAAAATCTGACTGGAAGGTCATTTTTTGAGAATCAAGCTCAACTTTTTAACACAACTTGATTAGATGTATGGCTTTGCTTGGAGTTTTAGAGTAAAACTTGATTTTGAAAATATGTATCTCATATAAAAATTTTATATTGTATTTTTGTGCATTTTTAACAACAATACATGTACTTTTTTAAGTTTAGTTTTTTAAAACTTTTTTCACTTCAGCAATAATCTGCCAAGTGTCGTCAAAACTTAAGTCAAAAAGTGATTATAAATACAGCGTAAATATAATTTAGTATAAAAAAATCCACTAAAAATACAAAGTATAAAAAAAACAATGAGAAATTCAGTATTTTTGAGCGACACACGAAGAGCACCAGAGGGTTAAATCAGCACAATTAACAAAGATGTTCATTGTTTCAAAAGAAAACAAAATGTTTAAGTCTGTGAGACATAAAAACAGATAATTAGCGATCCTGAGACGATCTCACGTTGCCATCTGGCCTTCCTTATCGTTGAGCCCTGAACACGAGGCCTACAGAATATTACATTTAGAAACAGAGAACAAAGAGAATGTTTTATAAGGCCTGAAGCAAGATAGCCTTCAACCAAAAGCCCGTACAAAGGCAGGGTCGGATTCTCCAGGAAAAAAAGAGAGAATCTGTGAGTTTTTCTTTTCCATCTCTGCAATAAACACACATCTACTGAGCACTCAGAAGAAGATGGATTTTTGAGATACTTTCTCAGGATTGGCCGAGCTCTAAAAGTGTTCGTGTTCAAAGGAGGGACAGGCCTGTGGAAACCTGAGCCTTTTCAACCCTTCCTTACCTTCTTCTCCCATTCGTTTTTCAGAGATTCAGCACTTTGATCAGACATTTTCTTCAGCTCGCTGATCTGTTTCTCTTTGGTCTGTCGGATGACCTGGGACTCTCGCAGCAGGCTTTGAACTACAGGGGAGAGAGAGAGAGAGAGAGGCAGACACAAACATTCAGGCCTCTCTCGGCCTTCTCAAACCCCAGGCCACCCTCAAGTTATAGCACCAGTCTTCTAGACTCAGAAAAACATAATAAAAGTTTAAAAAAGTACAAATAGGTATGAAAACAGCACCAGAAATCTCGTTAAGTCGAGTTAAGGTGGAGTGTATTGCAGCAGCAAGCCATTAAAGGTTAGTTGTGTGAGCCATTTTAACATTTTAGGCTAGTGTTGCTAATTTAAAACACAAATGGGTAACGCTTTATTATGATGGTCACTATACGTAGCTTTGCAACTACATGTCAACTAACTCTCATTAGAGTATTAATAGACTCTCTGCTTAATATCTGCAAAGCTAGTATGATAGTAAATGAGACGAGCGCACTTTGTGATTTTGGCAGATAATACATAACTAGGTCGAAGGCCACAAAAATAAAGACTGACCGCCTCTATAATAAATACCTGGATTCTGAGGACTACAGGGAAAAGCCAAATACAGGAGATCAAGTGGAAAAATAAAGCCTTTTTGTGTCCGAGTGTGACTCATGCTGTAATACGAGCCGGTTTACAAGGTGCCGCTTTTGTTGGGTCCTCTGAGCAATGTTTTAATGGCCGTTTTATTATTATTATAGATTATGAGCCCACCTCTCTTCTCCAGCCTCCGAGCCGTCTCCTCCGCCTCCTTCTGCTTCCCACGATACATGCTCTTCAGCTCATCGATCTCACCGTTCTTACGGTCCAAAATCTGAGAAAAAACACACAAACCAGACCGTTCACACCAAGAACCATAACTTTAAAGATAACAGTGGGTTTTTCTGGACCTCGCCGATTAACTTCTCACAATGTCGTCTGTCATTTTAAATTCCTGATTGACTGTCAGTGTTTTATCGTTCAACAGGTGGTGTTCTGGGTGGTTGCTATGGTGTTGCTAGGGTGTTCTAGGGTATTTTGGGTGGTTGCCAGGGTGTTCTGGATGGTTGTTAGGCAGTTGCTAGGGTGTTCTTGGTGGTTGCTATGGTGAACTATTTATGAGTTTAAAAGTTCATAAGTATATGAATTCATGATTTCATAAGTGTATAAAATATCATTACGAAAGTGATCCCAACTATATCGTTATCATTATAGCTGTGGTGTGCAATCTACTATTATTTAAATTCGAGAACGATTATCTTAACTATATCTTTTTCGCTATTGTCCTTGGTGTGAACGGGCCTTTATACATTTTCTATACAAGAAAATGTGACTGGTGTTGTGCATGGTTGTCAAGGTGTTGCTGTGCGGTTGCTAAGGTGTCGGGAGCGGTTGCTAGGCTGCTATGTGGTGACATCTGGTCTCTAGGTCCCTTCTTCAATGTTATTCTGTGAGGTTAATTTGTATATGAGGTGAAAATCAAAAAGTGCAATCACTTCGTAAATGAACAGAACACCAATTACTAACTAGAATTTACATTTTCCAGAAGAAAATGTGACTGGTGCTTGCAGTGGCAAAACTCGCCGCTCGGTTGCTAGAGTTTGGTACCCGATTGCATACGAGCCAACAAACATGTCTGTACGATGTTCTGGTGCTGAGGTATGGCTTTTCGTGTGTTCAGGTGGTTGCTAGGCGGTTCCTAGTGTGTTCTGGGTGGTTGCTAGGGTATTTTGGGTGGTTGCTATGGTGTTGCTAGGCGGTTGCTAGGGTGTTCTGGGTGGTTGCTAGGCGGTTACTAGGGTGTTCTGGGTGGTTGAAATGGTCCCAGAATGGTGGTTGTTAGGGCGTTGCTAGGCGGTTGATAGGGTGTTCTGGGTGGTTGCTAGGTCGTTTCTGGGTGGTTGTTATGGTGTTGCTAGGCGGTTGCTATGTGATTTCTCGGGTGTTCTGGGTGGTTGCTATGCTGTTTCTAGGGTGTTCTGTGTGGTTGCTAGGCGGTTGCTAAGGTATTCTGGGTGGTTAGATTTAAAGTTTGGGGTTTGTTAAGACCTCGTTCAACATCAAGCCAGCGCTAAGCATCTGTCCGCACAAGTTGGACCTCGTAAGAGGCTTTTCACTCGTAAGGTCATCAGTTCACGATTCTGAATGAATCTATTGAGTAAATGATTCAATGACTCACTCATAATACACAAAAACACACTCATTAACTGTATTTAACCTACAAAGGGGGATCACTAAACGAACCAGTGGAAGATTCGGAATGATTCTTTTCGGTTCAAAAGAGTCACTTGGACGAATCAAAATCTTTTTGCTCGATCACACCGATTGGCTGTTCAGATCAGCGACCCAGAGAACGAGAAGAAAAACAAAAGCGATGAAAGCAGGCAAACAATGAAATCAAGAGGGAACACACAAAAAGCTCTTATAATTTCAAATCTTACCAGAGCATTCAAATGCATTCATATTTTTATAACGTCATCAGAAATGAAGCAAACGAAGACCAACTGATCAATATGACTCGGAACGATTTATATATTCGCAGTGCTAATTTCAGTTCGCATTTTTGAATGACGAATATATACCTGGTGGTATGAGAAGTTATTACATCTCACACAGGCTCAAAACGTACATGCTAGTTGCCCCTTGGCTGTCGTCTATGTGTTCAAGCGACACTTTTTGGCCTGGACCCGAGTCGACAACATAGCCATCTTTCGTCTGCACTCGTTTTTTGATGTCGGTTTGATGTGTCATAGCCTTTAGATGTTTGTTCAGATCACTAACTCTAAGCATGAGCAATAGCGATACTCGCATTAGCAAAACAACACCACAAACAAGCAGCACTCATGACACTGAGACGACAGATGACAGAACGTTTATGTTCCAGACTTTCCAGCTAATCTAAGAGCCATAAATACATTTCAGTGGGAACCGAGTTTAAATAGAGGTTTGTGGTGCTTCCATATGACAAGCTAATGCTGGCTGCAGATTACAGAGGATAATGCTCTTATTCACAAGCATGACCATGAAGAAACTCGCCCTCTCCTGCGTCACTGAACGCTGGAATTTGCTGCTTTGAAGCCGATGTTTAGCGGATCGGGGGGGGGGGGGGTCGAGATCCCCATTTTTGGCCGTTTCTTCAGCAAAGGCTTTTTGCTTAAGTATATTATCTGTAACAGTAAAAGCAGCGGATGACAAACATCTCACGTTATGCTCTGGGAAGGAAGACCAGTCCAGGAGACGCTACCCACAAGTTGTAGAGTTTTGGTTGTTAACCAAAGCATATTTTGAGGAAGTCGTTAGCATTAGCATTCATTAGCATATCAACTGCTGAATGTATACGCCCTTCACTGAACAAGTCTATGGGTTTGGAGTCTGAATGACTTGAAGGACTGGCACTTGTTTACTAACACACTAAACAAACTGGGACATGGCATTTGTGAATGTGCTGAATGATGAACACGGTGTTTGATTTGATCATTCAGTTTAAAATGTGAATCACTCTTTTCAACAATGGGAGAAATGAGGGAAGAAGGAATAGTCAGTTTTATGGCTGTGTTAAAATGACGTATACTATATGCTATTAAATAAGGGTTGTACTGATATATTTAAAGGATTATTTCACTTCAGAATTCAAATTTCCTGATAATTTACTCTGCCCAACGTCATCCAAGATGTTCATGTCTTTGTTTCTTCAGTCGAAAAGGGTTTTTCTCCATATAGTGACTTCAATGGGGTCCAATGGGTCGAAGGTCCAAATGTGAGTTTCAGTGCAGCTTCAAAGTCTAATAAAGGCCCGTTCACATCAATGACGATTACTATAAAGATAACGATAAATATATAGTTCTAAAAATAGTTTTTGCGTAGATGTTATTCGCCGAGGTCCAGAAAAATCCACCAGCGTTTGACAAGTCAAGCCAATTTTCAAGAAAATGAATATGGAAGACAATCGTTCATACACTCAAAGTATTACCGTTACCTTGGGTATCGATAATATTGTCTTACTTCCTTTGGTTTTTGCCTTGAAATAGACTAGGTGTGGTTTTTATTTCACTATGTTGACTACGTCGACTTAATTCACTGTTAGATTATCAGCTCGATTACATAATGCATACATATTTCACTCAACACACACTGAGGACATTAAAGCCTGTAGATGCAAAAAGGACAGCAAAAACATGTTCAATGTAGGGTTGTGCGATATATATATAATGTCTGCGATAATATCGTAATTGTTGTTTTAACGATGTGCGATTTGACATTATCGAGTACAGCCTATCACACACACACACACACACACACACACACACACACACACACACACACACACAGTTTTTTGAACGAATCAGTTGACTAGGATATATTAAGAGAGTTAAATGATTCGTTCCTTCAATGAATCAGTCGTTTGAATGAATCGTTTGAATCTCAATGATTCGCTCATTAACAGTGACTCGCTCCCCCTACTGGCGCTTTCAATCTCACATTTAAAGTCTCTTTTTTTTTTTTTCAAGAATTTTAAATATCAATATTCTGAAATATCTGAAAATATCAATATTGCAAAGATTACTTTTGTTGATACTGATTTCATTTGATTGGTAACAGCCATATTGTGTCTTATTTGTATAATTAAATTTGATAAAATGTATGAAATTGACACAATTGAAATGGCCATGGCTTTAAAAGTTAAAAATGCCCATATTAGGTAAAAAAAATCAATTGAAACATGAAGAATATCAAAAACTTTAGGAGTCTCTGTCCACGACAGTCCTAAACCTGTCAACAACAGAATAAACACACTCAGCAAAATATCGTCTAATAATCTTAATCGAGAAAATCCCAGAAAATATTTTTTTTCAACATCACACACCCTTAGTTCAATAAAGTTGTACACACTTTGAAACCGCAGCATGTGAGCTTAGAATAAACATGAGTTAACTAAACGAACCAGTGGAGGATTCTGAATGAATCTTTTTGGTTCAAAAGAGTCACTTGATGAATCAAAATCTCCACCACTACTCGCAAACATGATTAACAGCAAAAGAGAATATGCTAACTAGACATGCGTTTATTGAAGTAAAAAAAAAACATGGATAAAAGGAGTGATCTTTCCACTGAAAACAGTGTTATGTATTCTTCTTGATGCGTCTCAGGAGCACGTTGAGTGTTAACACATGAAGCATGAGTATCTGAGAAGACTCGAGCCTCAGACTCCAGGAACTCACTCATGACCTCGTCCCTCATACGGTGAGCTCCCGGACTCCGACGGACCGGTCCTGCGAGTCCTCAACAATCCGCCCATTGTGCAGCACAGTGCGGGCTTTTGATGAACCCAAGGAATTCAGAAACCCTTTGTAGCGGGCCTGAGCCAAGTGTAACCCGTATTTAGCGAGCTGCAAATAAACAGCAGATCTGCTGGGCTTGTTCCCAGTCTTGAGCTGTGGGTGATAAGATGCCTGGGCTCAAGGTGGGGCATTTCAGAAATGTGTTTTATCTGATGCGGTTTGGCCGTTTGTTGGGACCGCTGTGACTGCTTTGATGGCGTGACCTTCTGCAAGCCGCCTGCGTCCGAGTGGGAGTTCAAAGACTGTCGGCCATTGTCTCAGCGAGGGTGGACAACAGCGTCACAACCAGGGGTCTGTAAATCTCAACGGACCCTATGGAGATCAACGGCTCAGAGGACATGACAGGCCACACGAAGGCCAGCCCACCAACGGACATGTGTGTGTGTGTGTGAGTGTGTTTATAGGGTCTTCAAAGAAAGATGCACCTGAGCAAATATTGACATTCTCAGAACAGAGTCTTTCAGAACCAAACAACAGCGCTCATTAAAGGATTAGTTCACTTTAAAAAAAACTTTTGCTGATAATTTACATCATCCATGTCATCCAAGATATCCATGTCTTTCTTTCTTCAGTCGAAAAGAAATTAAGGTTTTTGATGAAAACATTCCAGGATTTTTCTCCATATAATGGACTTCAATGGGACCCAAACGGCTCAAGGTCCAAATGACAGTTTCAGTGCAGCTTCAAAGGGCTTTAAACGACACCAGACGATGAATAAGGGTCTTATCTAGCCAAACCATCGCTCATTTCAAAAATAAATAAAAACAGTTAAAGTATTATTAGCACAAATGCTCACCTTGCTCTGTTCTGTGATGTGCGTTCATGTGACGTCACGTAATACGCAATTACATTGAGACTCTCCTGTTCGAACTCGTTCATCCAAATGAACTAATCTTTCGTTGAATGAATGAAATGTCTTGAAAAAAGATTTGTTCATTTTGATGAACAAGTTCGAACAGGACAGTCACGAATGCGCATCACAGAACAGAGCAAGGCGAGCATTTGTGCTTAAAAAACTTAAACTTTTTTATTTATTTTTGAAATGAGCGATGGTTTCGCTAGATAAGACCCTTATTCACCGTCTGGTATCGTTTAAAGCCCTTTGAAGCTGCACTGAAACTGTCATTTGGACCTTGAACCGTTTGGGTCCCATTGAAGTCCATTATATGGAGAAAAATCCTGGAATGTTTTCATCAAAAACCTTCATTTCTTTTCGACTGAAGAAAGAAAGACATGGACATCTTGGATGACATGGGGGTGAGTAAATTATCAGCAAAAGTTTTTTTTAAAGTGAACTACTCCTTTAAGAGAAAAGCGGACAAAATGACAGACCCAAGAGTTCATGTAACATTGAACACAACAAATTGGTGAATTAATGAGTTCAAGATCCAGAGGAAGCTATTGAGGTTACTCAGCTCCCAGTACACAGTGGAGAAACTAAACAAGAGTAGTCTTCATCAACAAGAGCGCCTAGTACTCTCTGATGGGCTTGCATGAGGCCTAATAGACCTTATTCACAGCAGCGCCATCTTTGGTTTTTAACGGGAATGAAAGCGAGGCTGTGAGGGATGGGCATACATCTCTTCAGTGGGTTGAAATGTTATGGTAATTCATTTCTACTAATTTCATTGTTATTCAGAAAAAAATACAATATATTTCACTATGGGAGGTAGCCAATGATGTGCTGTTTTTAGGTCACATGACAGTTGAATGTCCCTCCAAAACTCTCTTTCACCATCACACCTGTTGAAGAGCTCCAGGAAATACTCATTTAACCTCATTTCTAAACATCTCTTCTCAATGGATAAGTAAAATAGATATTTTTATTCATAAATCAACTTTTGTCTAACATAGTTTTACTGTAAATTGAGAAAATATCAATGTTTCCATATGGCAATGCTGTTCCACAGTGAAATTGCAGTAATGTATTTCCATTAATAATAAATGACTGCGATTTCACTGTGGTACAGCGTTGCCTTATGGAAATATTGACATTGAGAAACATTACAGACAGTAGCATCAACAATATGATTGCAGTTATTTATTTATTTCAAGTGTTCATTGTAGTATAGTTGTATTTATGTACGTATAAATAAACTGATTTCTTAATTTCAGAATATGAATACAGTAACATACATTTCACAGAAAGAGCAAAAGTGAGGATGAGTTAGTCAAATGATAGGGGTTAAACGGTGGGATCTACTTATTTTTGGTTTGCGTGAGTTTATAAATCTATCAATTTATAAAAGAAAAGTGTAAGTAAATAGAAAAGAAAATGATAATTTTATATTTTTTTGACCATTTTCCCACTGTAAAAATTATTGCTGTGATGATTTATCACAACTTAAAATTCAACATTAGAATAAGAAATAATGTGTTGTTTCAAGTTAAAAAATGATGTGTTTGTGCTTGACTTAAAATATTAAGTTCAGCTAACTTTAGTTTAGTTGGATATTTAAGCTATCCCAACTAATTTTAAGTTGTTATAACTAATTGCAGACATTTTTTTTTACAGTGAATGTCAAAAATCTTTTTTGATTTGTATGATGATTGAAGCTATTTCATGTAAATATTTCATGGTTAGAACATAATGATTGTTCTGCTGACGAAAATATCTTTCAATATAGTAGACATCAATATGAGCAGTGTAAAATAATAAGAGTTTTATAAAGCGGATGCCATTGAAAACATGGGGAGTCTATTCTGAATAAGGTCTATACAACAGTGTTCAGGGAAGAGAGGTTGGGAATAGGACTGGTTTTTTACAAATAACAACTTCATTCAAACCAAATGTTATTATTTTCTCCCTCTGAAAAGTCAGCGAGCCCATCATCATTGTATTATTGATCCTGCGAAACAAGAACAGTCCTCATCAACAAGAGCTATATTTACAGAAGCACTCTCTCTCATAAGGCCTAACACAACAGTGTCCAGTAAAGAAGTGATGGGCCATTTCAGAGCTGGCTTTTCCTTCCAACACAAATGCAACTTCGTTCAAACCAAAAACGCCTCCTAAAAGTTATTATTTTCTCTCTGAAATCCCGCCGAGGCCATCAGTGTATTATTCCTCCTGCTTTCTGTCCATCAGAAGTGCACTCTGTTGCTCAGCTCATCATCCAGTGAGACGCTGGCGCTGAAAGATGAAAGCGCGAGGGAAAGAGGAGGTTAAAGGGAAGTTCCTGGAACATTTAGGGACACGCACAATTTCCCCATCGTCTCCTTAAAGAGCTCTTTCGGACCCCTGCGGAGCGTGGAGGACGAGCTCCAGGGGCCGATGGGCTTTTAGGGATGACATGAAAGACAACGGTCTGCCGAGAATCATGTGACGGCTTATAAAGGCTGGTGACATACACACATCTGTAAACATCGCTCGTTTAATAGGCTTCACTGAAGCAGAAGCGTACAGTAAAGGTGGACGCACATGCCCGTTTTTAAGTTTCAGGGATATATTTGATTGTTGGTGCAACTATGGCGTGATATTGGTATCAAAAAACAGCAATAACACTTTTCTAACCTGCAAGATATGAGCAGTCAATCGGTGTATCATCAACACTGTCATTAGAAACTCATCATCTACCTCGTTAACAGCAGATTTATTTATTGTTAATGAGGAAATCTTATGGATTAGGCAAACTGAGAGTTTTAAACATGGTTTTTCTTGTGTGAATAAACATCAATTCCCCAAATCTCCATCATTTTGACACAGGGTCGTAAAAATTTGGTTATAATCTATCATTACCCGTCATTTTAATTGTCACATTTGAATGATAATAGGCTCTGTTTTTGTTAAAATTGTAATTTTTATACAAGAATTTACAGGACAATAGGTGAATAGGGATAATGTTTTTATAACTAGCAGATATCACCATGAAACTTTCACAGTTGATTCCCTACATTAAGATGAGGAAAAAATGTATTACAAGTTTTCTGTAATTTAATGTTAAATATGCAAATTAGGCATTATCTATTAAATATGCGCTAATTTGCATATATTTAAAAAACGAAAACTGAGTATTGGATAAAGCCAGTTTAAAAAAAAAATTTCATTGTGTTCACATATTAGATGGGGGAAAATTACATAGGGATTTATGGATATCTACTTTGTTATCCTGTAAATCAGAATATACTGCCAATAGACTAAAAAAGTGATTTTCGCCATGTTTTTTGGAATAAAATGTTATATAAATCAGGCTAGGAATAATATATTTACAAATCCCTCTGTAAATGTCTTCATAATATAACTAGGTACACGAATGGAGAGTTTGGTGTGTATCGGTGCGACTGAAGTGGAGATTTCAGACTTGAGTTTGAGAGAAAAGTCATTTTGAGAAAACGGGCTTTAAAGATTGAGCATCAGCCAATGAGATCGACAGGGTGCAGATCGTGATCGCGGAGCAGCGGAGGATATAACCACAACTTTTGATGAATTTATGAGAAATCTACAGACGCAAACAGACAAAGTGTAGTAAAATAAACACCTAAATGTGTGTTTCAGACTTTTTTTCACCACAAGTCTGAAAGAAGATGTTATTGAAGACAAATATCCCAAAATTGACCAGTGAAAAAAAAACGATGTTTTTGCCTGCCGTGTCTCGCCTTAAGAGAAAGTTGAATGTTTGTCCAATAAATCGCAATAAGCTTTTGTAATGTATTTTTTTTTATAGGAAACAAAGTCTCAGCTTTCAAATTCTGTCCATTTTATCACCAAATTCAAACGGTTTTGACGCTCGTTTGAGATATTTTATGGACTCTCAGAGATGATTATTGGTGTTCATCTGAAGAAAGACTGTCTTTGAAAATTGATGAGAGATTTTTCATTTTTGGGCAAAGTATATATATATTTGACAGGTAATGATGAAGAAAACAGTTGTTTTGTGACACCTTCACCTTCTGTATCTCGGCATCATGTTTCTGCTGTATCCTCAGTGTATCCTCCTGATGTTTGGCCTCCAGGACTTTAGTCCTCAGCTCAACCTACACATGAAAAACACATCGGATGACAAGATTTCCCTGTTTTTCTCAAAGTATATGTGTAGTGGTAATGAATGTGTAATGGTTTACTGCACTGAAAACACAATTTAGGTTTTTAAATGGATTGTTCACTCTTTCTGACCCTTGTCATCATTTTATCCCTTAAAACTCATCTTTGATCACCAAAATGACATATGAGACGTGTTTTCCTCTTTTCGACCACATTTACTAGAATTGAACACGTTCACTTGTATTTATTGAGGTAAATGTTGACTAATTTGTTGAATTTATAATAGATTATATGTAAAGGGAACATATTCTTCACTAAATATGTATATTACAACTGTGGCATGTGTAGGCTGCTAAAAAAGAAAGAAAAAAATGAGCTATAGTATAATGAGCTATAACAAATGCTATAGTTCAAATTTACAAGAACTATGTTACTTTTTTTTTGTTCATAAGGCCAAGAACGAGTTAGAATCAAGATTTTTAAAGTATGGATCTTCTTGAATTATTGACTAAACAATTGGTTTTCCCCATGTGTAAAATGTGTTCTGCTAATAATGACAGATATTAGGAAAAACCTGGAAAATTACGTGAAATTAACATTATAAGAACATTTTAAGTACATTATTTAAGTAGAAATTCTGTCAAACAGATAAGGTTCAATGTGCTCGAATAATTTAAAATACATGCAAAGTGGGTTAATAACATAACTGCATGTGGATGATACCACAAAAGACCATTTTGCAAAAATAAGATTTTTTAAGATGAAAATAAGATGAGAAAGATTTCCTGTATCATAAATCGATGAACTTTTGCTTAAAAACAATGAAAAAGGCCCTGAAGTTAAAAACGAATGTCACCCCAGATAAAAAACTAGGAACAAATTCAAGTTTTTCTTCCATAATTTTGTGACTACTATGAAAATCTTCCTTTGATTTGTCCAATCATTTGTATATGAAGTGGCATTCTGCATTAAATATTACTGAAACAAATATTAAAAAGTATCAAGCTGAGTTGTTTGCTCATAAAGCTCCCTCTCTCCTATATACCAATATATGTATACCAAAAATCCATAACGATTCAACACAGTTCTAGAAAGTTTTAGGAAGTGCTACTTATAAGCAATACTATTTGTTATGGTTGTTTTAATTTTTGAAACTTAGATGAATTATGGCCTTTTTCATTGTTTTTAAGCAAAAGCTTATATATTTATGATACAGGAAATCCTTTATCTGAAAAATTTTTAAAAGGTTTTAACCATAATGTCTACACAGCACATCAAATTAATTAAAAAATATGCAAAACTTATTTCAAAAGAAATGTTTTTCATGTTATGACCAATTTACAAACAGCCGAAGTATATAAAAGTCTGGATGACAGAGTTGTGTTTCCTCCACACCCACAGAGAAACAACTCTCTGCTTGTAGATCACTCATTAAAGACAGTTCAAAGCGAACACTAAACCACATGTATCGCACTGAGACGTTAGGAAAGAGTGCAGAAGGACACGGAGGATCAACACTGGACAGGAAACATTACATTACTACACACATAATGATGACAAAAAATAATAAAAAATAATAATATTAATAATAATAATAATAGTTATGGAAGCTAAAACATTTGAAAAGATAATTGTGACTTTATCTCACAATACAAATCGAGATATAAAGTCAGAATTGTGTTTTCTAAATAAAAAATTCGAGAAATACGTAAACTTGCAATTGCGAGAAATAAACTCGCTATTCTGACTTTTTTTCTCGCAATTGCAAGTTTTTATCACGCAGTTCTGACTTTATATCTCACGAGTATAGTGTATTATAAAGTCAGAATTGTGAGATATAAACATGCAATTCTGAGAAAAAAAATGTTATTCTGACTATAACATGCAATTGCGAGTAAGCAGGTTTATATCTCACAATTATGACTTAATAACACAATCGCAAGTTTATATCTCACAATTCTGACTTTATATCACACAATTGCGACTTTATATCTCACAATTCTGACTTTATAACACAATCGCAACTTTATATCTCAAATCTGACTTTATAACACAATCGCGACTTTATATCTCACAATTCTGACTTTATATCTCAATTCTGACTTTATAACACAATCACGACTTTATATCACACAATTGCGACTTTATATCACGCAATTCTGACTTAACATACTTGTGGCTTTAGATCTCACAATTCTGACTTTATAACACAATCGCGACTTTATATCTCACAATTCTGACTTTATAACACAATCGCGGCTTTATATCACGTAATTCGGACTTTATAACACAATCGCGAGATTATATCTCACAATTCTGACTTAATAACACAATCGCGACTTTATATCTCACAATTCTGACTTTATAACACAATCGCGACTTTATATCACGTAATTCTCACTTAACACAATTGCGACTTTATATCTCACAATTATGACTTTATAACACAATCGCAAGTTTATATCTCACAATCGCGACTTTATATCACGCAATTCTGACTTAACACAGTTGCGACTTTATATCTCACAATTCTGACTTTATATCTCGCAATTCTGACTTTATATCTCACAATTCTGACTTTATATCTCACAATTCTGACTTTATATCTCACAATTCTGACTTTATATCTCACAATTCTGACTTTATATCTCGCAATTCTGACTTTATATCTCACAATTCTGACTTTATATCACGCAATTCTGACTTTATATCTCACAATTCTGACTTTATATCTCACAATTCTGACTTTATATCTCGCAATTCTGACTTTATTATATCTCACAATTCTGACTTTATATCTCACAATTCTCACTTTATAACACAATCGCGACTTTATATCTCACAATTCTGACTTTATATCACACAATTGCGACTTTATATCTCACAATTCTGACTTTATAACACAATCGCGACTTTATATCTCAATTAGGGATGCACCGATACCACTTTTTCCAGACCGAGTCCGATACCGATACTTTCATTTTTGGTACTCGCCGATACCGATACCGTAACCGATACCTGTATTTTTAATTTTCAATTAATTTTCAATTCATGCATTTGTAATTTTTAAATGTACTGGTAGAGAAACCAAAATAATATCAATCATATTAGTTGTTTATTAAATTTAAACTTAATTAGTTCAACAAATATATATTTCATGCACTGCATATTCATTACTGTATAAACTAAATATATATGGATCTTTTTGTAAAGTTGATAGAGGTAGCCTATTTAGCCAAGAGCAGAGTAATTTATTTGTCCTTTGTTTGATTAACATTAAAACACAGCAGCAGATTTATTAAAGTGCCGCCCCTTTAAGGCCGAACGCACAAACGCACTGACGCCATTTGAATTATACTGTCTACGTTCACTTGAGATATATAACAGACTTTTACTAGGATACTCGCCAAGACACGTGTTTTTACATAGTTTTGTGTGAATTCGTCCGTACAAGCGCAATGCGTGAAAGACTTCAGTATTCGCGCGCAGTCTGGTGGTTTTCAGGGCGCGCGCTGTGGATGTTTGAAGATCATGGAAATTCTTGACCTGCAAATGTCCTGTAATAATGTAGGCAACCACTCGTTAAACATAAGGTAACAGTTCGTGTTTTACTTACATATACAATTTAGTTTTAATCCAAATAACACGTGCTGAGTGAACGATCCGCAATCAACAGCATTCAACAGAAGTGCGCTCTCTCTCTCTCTCTCTCTCTCTGGTCAGTTAACGTTATTAATAAGCTACATGCCTCGTTTTACTTGATTTGCCATTGACATCCGACTGAACTACAAACTTTCCACTGACGTCTGTGAAAAAGGCATGCGCTCGACCAGCTCGCGTGTCTGTGTCGTAGCGCGCTCAATCCACTGCGCGTTTTTCTCTTATCAGCTTGCGCACCATATAGTTATATAGGCGACGCGTTAATATTTTCTGTTTAATATTCCACTGATAAGATACATTTATTTCATATACAGCCTTCTTTTTTTATCCCCATTATAATTTCTGACACTGTACACATGCTGCCTGGTATCGGTTGTTGGTATCGGGGCATTTTTACGAGTACGAGTACAAGTACATGAGCTCAGTATCGGGCCCGATACCGATACTGGTATCGGTATCGGTGCATCCCTAATCTCAATTCTGACTTTATAACACAATCGCGACTTTATATCTCACAATTCTGACTTTATATCTCAATTCTGACTTTATAACACAATCACGACTTTATATCACACAATTCTGACTTAACATAGTTGTGGCTTTAGATCTCACAATTCTGACTTTATAACACAATCGTGAGTTTATATCACGCAATTCTGACTTTATAACACAATCGTGAGTTTATATCACGCAATTCTGACTTTATATCTCGCAATTCTGACTTTATATCTCACAATTCTGACTTTATATCTCACAATTCTGACTTTATATCTCGCAATTCTGACTTTATATCACGCAATTCTGACTTTATATCTCGCAATTCTGACTTTATATCTCGCAATTCTGACTTTATATCTAACAATTCTGACTTTATATCTCACAATTCTGACTTAATATCTCACAATTCTGACTTTATATCTCACAATTCTGACTTTATATCTCGCAATTCTGACTTTACACAGTTGCGACTTTATATCTCACAATTCTCACTTTATAACACAATCGCAAGTTTATATCTCACAATTGCGACTTTATATCACGCAATTCTGACTTTATATCATGCAATTCTGACTTTATATCTCACAATTCTGACTTTATATCTCGCAATTCTGACTTTACACAGTTGCGACTTTATATCTCACAATTCTCACTTTATAACACAATCGCAAGTTTATATCTCACAATTGCGACTTTATATCACGCAATTCTGACTTTATATCTCACAATTCTGACTTTATATCTCACAATTCTGACTTTATATCTCGCAATTCTGACTTTACACAGTTGCGACTTTATATCTCACAATTCTCACTTTATAACACAATCGCAAGTTTATATCTCACAATTGCGACTTTATATCACGCAATTCTGACTTTATATCATGCAATTCTGACTTTATATCACGCAATTCTGACTTTATATCTCACAATTCTGACTTTATATCTCGCAATTCTGACTTTACACAGTTGCGACTTTATATCTCACAATTCTCACTTTATAACACAATCGCAAGTTTATATCTCACAATTGCGACTTTATATCACGCAATTCTGACTTTATATCACGCAATTCTGACTTTATATCACGCAATTCTGACTTTATATCACGCAATTCTGACTTTATATCACGCAATTCTGACTTTACACAGTTGCGACTTTATATCTCACAATTCTGACTTTATAACACAATCGTGAGTTTATATCTCGCAATTCTGACTTTATAACACAATCGTGAGTTTATATCTCGCAATTCTGACTTTATAACACAATCGTGAGTTTATATCTCGCAATTCTGACTTTATAACACAATCGTGAGTTTATATCTCGCAATTCTGACTTTATAACACAATCGTGAGTTTATATCACGTAATTCTGACTTTATAACACAATCGTGAGTTTATATCTCGCAATTCTGACTTTATAACACAATCGTGAGTTTATATCTCGCAATTCTGACTTTATAACACAATCGTGAGTTTATATCACGTAATTCTGACTTTATAACACAATCGTGAGTTTATATCACGTAATTCTGACTTTATAACACAATCGTGAGTTTATATCACGTAATTCTGACTTTATAACACAATCGTGAGTTGACATCTCGCAATTCTGACATTATAACACAATCGTGAGTTTATATCTCGCAATTCTCACTTTATAACACACAATTGCGGCTTTATTTCGTGTAATTCTGTATGTAAACTCGCAATTGTGATATAAAATGTTGCAGTTATCCTTTTTATTTTATTCTGTGGCGGAAACAAGCTTCCATACACAGTTGATTAGTACGTTAAAGACAGTAGATGCACCCAATGACTTACAGTAGGACAAGGGAATCATATGAAGATGGATTTATGTCACGGGGAACCAATTTAAAATACAACTTTTGTTTTGTTTTTTAACTAGTTTCTGATAGTCACCTGTACTTAGCAAGCAAACGCTAATTAACTTCCCTCACCTAGAGCAACCTCAGGCTTTTAATGTGCTTTAAGATTTCTGAGATCGAAAGTTTAACATTTTTTTAAACCGGCCTGTTAGAACATGCTCTCCAACACACACACACACACACACACACACACACACACACACACACACACACACACACACACACACACACACACACACACACACACACACACTTCCGCTTCTACAATAAGTGCAGCTGAGACTTTCGTCACTCTGGCCGCCGGTCATTCCTGAAGCGGTGTCTTTCTTCTGGTGTATTTAGGGAAGCATGTTTTGATGTGGCATGAGCAGGATTTCTGTGTGAGCCTCCCAAGCCTCCGGCTGACTGCGGATCAGGGCTTTCAACGTCTGCCACCAGCGTGGGACACGATCTACTGGCTTATCAGATCCGCTGCAGGGCACTGCTACGGCCAGAGTAAACGAGTGTGGTGTGTGTGTGTGTGTGAGAGAGATCCAGACGTCTGTAGGCCACAAGAGCATTCACAGAGCAGTTAAAACAGACAGGAAAAACCAACTCAACTGGAGTGGCCACTGATGCTCCATCAACGTTTGGGAAACTTTCCATTGTGTTCGAGCTTCCTCTTTGAATGCTGGGTCAGTGAGAAAATTACTTAACTGCAAAACAGCTTAAATTATATAGCAGCAATAGGGCTGTCAAGTAAAAATGAGCATTTCGAATGTTCCGTCGATTTAAAGGGAAAAAAAAGTGCATTCAAATTTTTGGTGTGTCAAGAGGCCTAGACATGATGATGACGTACTGAACTGAGCGGTGTGTTTCTGTTAGCTTATCAAGTATACAGTTGTTAATTTGAGAAATTTTAGAAAGAAAAATGCTGGGTTGTTTACCAAATTGTGTCAAATAAACGTACATAAATTTTTGGTGGTCAAATGTAAATGGAAAATGACTGCTTTATATCCTTCATACCAAGGCACAGCGCTTTACATTTTGCCTCTCATCACCATTCACCACCATTCATCAACATTCATACCGAGCGTTAGCGTACAAGGGCATCCAGTGTGGAGCATGGTTAGGTCTTGCTATGGACACCTCGACACTTGGTAGTGAAACCGGGATTGACCACAAATCTTTCGGTTTGTAGGACAATCTATGAACCACTGAGCCATGCGCCAAAGAGCGTCAGGGCGCTAGAATGATTATGCGTTACTGACCGGGGTATAGAGTTGGTTAATTCGAGAAATGGCTACACTTAAAAACGCAGGGTTGTTTTAACCCAAATTTGGGTCAAATATGAACAAATCCAGTCCAGATTAAATTTTTAAATAACATTTTGAACCAGCGGTTGTTTTTTTTAGAAAAAAAAAAAATTGCATTCGAATGCAAAAACCGTGCATTCACATGTTTGGTGTGTCAAGAGGCGCTAGACATGATGATGACGTAACTGACGCGGTTGTTTGTGTTAGCTTATCCAGTGTACAGTTGTTAATTTGAGAAATTTTAAAAGAGAAAAAAAGCTGGGTTGTTTCAACTTGTTCAAATTTGGGTCAAACATGAACAAATCCAGCCGTTGGGTTACATTTTTAAATAACATTTTTGAACCAGCCCATATTGGCATGTCAAAGGACCAGAATATGGACCAGTTTGTCCATATTTGACCCAAATTTTGGTTAAAACAACCCAGCATTTTTTAGAGTGTATCCTGCTGACGAAAACCCTCTGAAGTTGGTGGCAGAGTTGCAGATATACTGTAATCGGGTTGAGTACAGAGACAACGTAATGTAATTGTATAAAATATGAATTAAGGAAAATGTTGTGAAACTATTTTTAACATTTCACCCTGCCCGTAGTGTCATTTCATATTCAAGCCCAATCATGAAGACATCTCATGTGTTCTCCCTGTAAACAATGTATTTATTTACACATCAAAACCTTGAATACAGCCCAGGAGGCTTTCGTCAGCTCCAGAGAGGGTCTTTTCTTCTTCTGTGATTCACAAAAGCTGTTTTGTGTATAGTGTGTAACAATCAGCACATCAGCTGCTGGGGTTTCGGCTGATGAGGACATTTACACAAGCACAAGATCTTGTAGCACCACACATTGAGATGCTGAATCTTTATAAATGCTCTAATGCTACTATAGCCAAAGTGTCCCATGTACTGTAAGAGCAGCACGTGTCCCTTAACCACCACTTTAAGCTCATTCTTTTCGTTTTACAAACTGATCTCAATGCGAAATGCATTTGTATATCTTAGACCAGAATCAAACCGTACACAAACTAGGGCTGGGTATCGATTCAGATGTTCAAACTCGATTCGCAAGCTTCTCCATTCGATTAATTTCGATTCACAATGAATAAGTTTAGAAATTAATAATTTACAAACTGTATATCTTTAGTGGAAAATTGTTATGGCAAAATGGTGGATATTTATTGCAATTTATGCGATGAAATTGCGGAATAAAACTGCGGTTTGATGAAAAAGAGAGAAAGTGATTCCCCTGTTCCCTGTTCTCACTAGACTACTACCTTACTGTAAAGAGTCATTTCTTATTACTTCCTATGATAAGCAAGCACACTACATCACAGAAAGTGCTGGAATATTTCAGTTCATCTTGTTTTATTGCAGATCTTAATAAACACATCAAACTTACAAAACATTGATGAGTCAAACAAGTTCTGGAGCTTTACAAGAGGAATATGCTACAACTTCTGGAAAAATCAATAAATCAAATATAAAAAATTAAACGTGTGCTTCCTGTTTTACAGCTTTTCGATGATGTTCACGTCGCATAATTTCGTAACTTCATAACGTCCCCGCAGAAATATGAGGACTTTGGCTGATTATGCATTGAATCACGTTTTTCTGGAGGGACTGATTTTAGGTACACTTGGGTACATTAAAACAGAAACCAACCAACCAATTATATCTCAAATGCATACAATGAATAGACAGGATTTTGATGCAAGATAAAAAACTTATGCTGAAAATTGACGCATGCCTTGATCAAACAGCATCAGGTTATTTTATGTTTAAGATAAAACACATAAAATCTCACAGCATTCGCTGTAACATGCAAGCGTATGAACAGTCAAGGAAAACTAATACTGGTTTTTGGGTGATAAATAAATAAATAAATAAATATGGAAAAAGTCAATTCGTGGCCTTTGAGAATCAATTTTGAACCAACCACATTTTGAAAAAACGATTAATCAAAAAATGTATTTTTTTGCCCAGCGCTAACACAAACGCAGATATGAATGCTTAACCAATGCATGGTCTTCTTGTTCATGCTCAAGGAAGTGATATGGTTACCTTCAAATGCATGTGCCACATTGTGCTATTGTGGGTACACAATTTTGTTGTGTTTTTAAAACTGACAACTGGTGTTACTTACAGGTGTGTACAGATGTTCACATAGCAACTGGAGTCAAGCCAGTCACAATAGTGACCCTGACCAAAGTAATATCAAAGAAGAAATTGAAAAATCGTATCACTTTTGACACGACAAGAGTCCAATCGAGCCGCAAGTTCATCCGTCAAATCTTCATTAACCAACAGCTGTTTATATATCTGGGTGTAGATATATTTGAATGCTGGGTCAGTGAGAAAATTACTAACAGCAAAACAGCTTAACATTATAGCAGCAATAGGGCTGTCAAGTAAAAATGTGCATTTCGAATATTCGTTGCATTTAAAGAAAAAAGTGCATTGAAATTTTTGGAGTGTCAAGAGGCGCTACATGATGATGGCGTAACTGACGCGGTGTGTTTTTGTTAGCTTATCAAGTACACAGTTGATAATTTGAGAAATTTTATAAGAGAAAAAATGCTGGGTTGTTTCAACCCAAATTTGGGTCAAATAAACCATACATTCAATTTTTTGTTGTGTCAAGAGGCACTAGACATGATGATGACGTAACTGACGCGGTGTGTTTGTGTTATATATATATATATATCCGGATCTAAAACCGACACACAGCTCATCATATCTCCGTCACTGTAAGTTACCGAAAAGCAAAACCACAAAATAAAAAAGGTATAAATCAAAATCAAACTTGATTGAGGTCCGTGGGCGGAGAGTAAAAGTTGCATCATATAAAATTTTATATTAAATTTAAAGTGGTTAACCTTGGTTTCCCCTGATTTATGATTTCATAATTTTAAAACATTAAGCAATTTGCTTACTTATCCAAATTTTTTTTTTAGTTTTATAGTACAATGGAATTTATTGCTGTTTTTAATTATGTTTTAGTTACTTTTTAAAAAAATTAACAAAAGAAAAGATTCTTAAACATTTAAGAAAATAAATGAACACTTAAATAAATCCACAAATAAACACTGGTTTATAATATGAAAATATGTAAAGTAGATTTGTATTTCATGTTAGAGCAATGAATGATTAAAATATAAATTAAGTCTACACTGTAAAACTGTGATGAAAAAAAAACGGCCAATTTCTAAAACAGACAGAAAACCATAGAAAACAGTCCATTCTGGGTAACATTTGTTGTGTTTGATAAAGTAGAAATATGGCAGAATCATAACTCAGAGGCTGTGTCTCAAATCACACCCGATAACCTCATGCACTATTCCCTACACTAGTTTACTGATGTAGTCCATTCGACTGAGTGAATCCAGACACTGATGAACACCTGCTGTCAACAAGCAATGCGTTTACACACTAGCCAAGTTTCCATCCACTTCTCAATCGAATTATCAGAAGTTCGGTAAAAAAAACTCATGCGAATAAAAGTGTGTTTCCATCTAACGGCTTTAAAGCGAATAAAAACCTGTGTGTAATGACGTCACATGTGATCAAATTGGTATATCGAATTGATTTGAGACATTTTAAGGTGTTTCCATTCATTTTCGCACTGAATTGCACAACATTCAAGCAAACATTTGCCAACAAAGTTTTGCTAGACAAAATGGATCGCGCCGTAATAACGTTTCCATCAGCGTTTATCGCATAAGCCGTATATCCATCAAGATAAAATCCCATGATGCATTTCATTTGAGTCCATATTCATGAAATTCAATCGAATTTTACTGTTTCCATAAGGCATTTTTCATTCGATATCTCTTAATGCGGATACAAACGTGTGGATGGAAACATAGCCATTGACATACTCAACAACGAGTGGCCAGATTCACTGATCTCATTCAGAATTACACGATGTGTTAAGTTTATATTTTTGATAGATGTGTGGTTTTACAGCATGAGATCCAGCAATATTGTGCTAATCAGTCTAAAAAACATAAAACATTTTGATTTCGGGTGGCCATTTTATAGCAGTCAGTTTCTGCGAACGAGGTGAATTAACTTGAGTTTTATTTTAGTGCAACTGTGCTGCCAACATTTAACAGATGAACTACAGGACCATATTTTACAGTAAAAAACTGTAAAAACAACAGCACTTTGCAGGTGAAGCTGCTGCCAGTTTTTCAGTGATATAATTAACAAGGGAATAATAACCATCTTTAAATTAAGCATGATAATTACATAAATAACAATGGTGTTTATTACATGGCTCTCTATAATTGGTAATTCTGATCGTAGTATTTAGTAATCAGACATATTAACTGTTGTCCATGGCAACACTGTGCGCATACAAATGCAACTGGCACAGTGCCACATTTTATGAATTGATTGCATTGAAAAATTCCATAATATTACTGTAATATTGTTGCACCCTGTCAGGGTTTATTTAGTTGCTGTTAGCACATTATCTGGGAAGTTACAGTTGAGCACAGTGTATAATATCCAAATCTTCCCCTTAAAATGCGTTCGGATGAAAACAAAACTGACCCACATATTTATGGATAATTACGCAGAAATTCAAACTTTTGGGATTATGATTTTGAGACAACATAAACAACCACTAAATTCCAGTATGCACTTTCATTATAAGATATAGATCATTTTTTCCACTAAAAAACACTTTAAGTAATTTCAGATATGTGCACAAAAACAAGATTTACCTCGTGAACAGCATAATAAGCCAATCATAGCGCAATCAATGGAGACATTGCCTCGTGTCATGTGACTTTTCCTCCTTTATTCTCAATTACCCCCCACCAAACGCTTCAGGGTTTGTTAAAACTCAAAGGGTGATAATACTTTAACTATTATCTTTAGTTTTGAACAGTGTCACTTTAGGAAAAAAACGATTCAGACACTTTTTATTGTCATATTTGATACAACATTGTTGTATTTTTGTACTGTTGTACTTTCTCATTCAACTTCCGGGGAAAGATATAGTCCAAGTTGAAGATCACGCCTCTTATAAGCTCCAAATGAGTACATATTTCACAATATTCAGACAGGCTTCATGAATAAACCCTCAAATCAATGTCCAGACACGATTTGTAGAAAGCAAAGGCATAGGTTTGTCTCTTGACAGCATTATCCGGAGGCTGTGAGGGATCTTCTAAGAGCAAAACACACAGTTTGCTACAGTCACCTGCCCTACTTCCACTCCTCAACCCTGAGAAACAGCTCTCGCTTTGCGTACGCTTCTTCTTGTGCAATCTCAGAGACCACATGAGACCTGTCAGAGGACGAGATTGCACTGATTGAAGCCACGCAGTCAAACACATCCCGGCAGCGCAGATGCAAACGTGGGCGGCACTTTTTTCTTTTCTTGTCTTTTTTTTTACTCTTCAATTGGTGCTTTTAGAAAAGTTTGTCAAACTACATCAGTGGCGTTCTGAAAGTCTCGTCTGAAAGGGTGCGGCGGGCGAGTGCACACCTCCGGGTTTGCAGATTCCCTGGAATCAGTGAAGCGAATGACATTGGTGCTTTTACTCCTGCTAAACTCACAGAGATGCAGGGCTTTTTGAAGAGTAGAAGGGTGGGAGGAGGAGAGATGAAGACGAGAGCAGCTGTTATGTCTTTTCTTTGCCCGCCGTCGGTTTTACACATTTCCTTAGGAAATGTTTTGCACAAAACGTCTGCTACGTTTTAGCGCCACACTGCGGGTTGAGTCTGTGATTCCAGCTATTTTGAGAGTGGAAATATGGGTGACTTTACACCAGAAAGCTTCCCCAGACACACATGACATCTCAATCGAATCACTGGCGTGGCACAACTGAAATGTGTCGTAAAAAAATGAAATAAGTGATTGTCAAAGAAGTAGAATAGACCACAGAAAAGGGCTTTTCACACTTGAAATATTAACCCTGGGTAATCCTATTCTCAGACGTCACACACTCATGAACCGCTGGCTGGACGTATGTGGCAAACACAATTGGAAACACACTTCAAAGTGGTCATCTGATTGGTTGAATTCAACAAGATTTCCAGGTGATTTAACGGTTCTCCTGAAAAACAAAGATGCGATGAAGCCAAACCCCCTCATGGAAAAAGCAAGTTATTTACAACTGACAATGAGCGTTTATAAGGATCAACTAAACACTGGATTTCAAAAAGTGTGTGAAGTACACCACTCTTTAAAACACGTCCAAGAGTTTTACAGTTTTATCTGTTATTGTAGGGACATCAACGTTGTATTTTAACACCCCTAAACATGACGCAGAACAAAAAACGAACGGTCATTTTTTGCTGTGGCTTAACAATCAAGTAGGGCTGGACCAGAATATTCGAATATTCGAATATTCGTTCGGTGGGTTGGTATTCGGTTTGAAAATGTGACATTCGAATATTCGTTTTTTTTTTTTTTTTTTTTGCAAATCTGGCATCCCCCCTCGAAACGGTTCTCATTCGCGCTTGTAGCCTATATGTTTTACACTATAAAATCTGGTGAAATACAATACTTTACATATAAATCCATTATAGCTAGGCTACTTAATAAATATATTTGCTTCTTGGACTACTAAAAGTGTTCCTGCAACGGGAGTATTCTCTGGCTAGACCGCAGAACAGTTTGCATGGACAGATGTGAATGCCTGAGCTTGTATTTTGGGTTACGCTACATTGCTTTGACATTGTGGAAAATAGAATAATAGAAACAAAATATATTAAAATGTATGTAGTATTAAAATGTATAAATGTATGTATTATATCACTAGTGCAGTGCCCATTCTCGGAGCATATAAGATAGCATATCAGAGTCCATTCTCTGCTCGCGTGAGGCGCTCCGCTTCTTCATTTAAATCTACTTTGTCAGTAATTTGTTAGTGAGACTATTAGACTAGCCTACCTTATTAGAAATATTGCTTAAGTTACAGACCTGTGAGTGTTTTATATCACTAGTGCAGAGCAGTGTCCGTTCTTCTCGGAGCATAAGCTCTGCTCGCGTGAGGCACGCGCTTCCCGCTCACGCTGTTCTGTAGTTTATTAAAAGTTTATTAATTCTGAACGTGTCGCGTCTCGCCTGTCTATCTATATTGCACCAAATACACTGCACTCCCTTGTGAAGTCATTTGGATGAACGGTTCTCGAAATAATAATCATGCGCTGATGATGATCGCATGATCATCATCAGCGCATGATTATTATTTCGAGAATTTGAAGCGCATTTTACATGCGCTTCAAGAGGCACACACGCACACTTGCACACACAACGCACATTTGCACACACGACACACGCAAGGTCTCTCCCTCTCTTTGTCGTGTGTGCGCTACACGGTTTGGAGCTCGCGAGCAGCTTCCGGGAGATTTTAACTGATTTGCGGGCATCAGGGAGCCGCTATCAATATGCGGGTCTGAGACATAATAGGGATTCCGAAGCTTCGAATATTCGATGTTCATTCCTGCCGAAGCTTCGAAGCTCAAAAAATGGTATTCGGACCAGCCCTACAATCAAGACACATGCAGCGTTATACATCTCTCATAAATCACTAAAGAACATCATCAATAAGGTCAACAAAAAGTAATAAATAGCAATAGTAATAAAATAGACTGTTTAGAAAAATGCGTCTCTTTACATTTGTCAAGACAATAAACAGTCCCTCCAGAAAAACGTGATTATAAGATCGCATAATTCAATGCATAATCAGCCAAAGTCCTCATATTTATGCGGGGGCATTTTTCCAAATACGCCGCACTTTCGCCGCATAAATTGCAGATTTCCGCGCAAAATATGCATGATTTCATAATCATGATTTTGAATTTTCATAGCAAAAAAGTCACATATACCTCAGCAGAAAGTTGATAAATGTTGCGTTTGCTTCACACAAGAGCCGCCGTTTTCCCTGTTGCCATGGGAACGTTATGAAGTGACGTAATTACGTGACGTAATTTACTTTTTTATAAAAAGTAATTTATTTGATTTATTGATTTTTCCAGAAGTTGTAGCTAGGGATGTCCCGATCCGATCCACAGCATCGGTATCGTGCGGATACTGGCCCAGAACGCTAGATCGGAGACCAGAGGGGAGAAAAAATATGATCCGATACCTATCCAACAATGCTTGAATATCTGAATTTCTCGGAGCGCGGGTCGTGAACACTTGCGTTGCACAACAGTGGAAACGACTTAAAATACTCTTAAAAAAATACTTTTTTTGCGCAACAAAATGCACTTTTATATGCACTTTTATGATGGACAGATGCACTTTTATGATGGACAGATGCTCTTTTATGATGGACGGATGCACTTTTATGATGGATAGATGCACTTTTATGATGAGAGATGCACTTTTATGTTGGATAGATGCACTTTTATGATGGACAGATGCACTTTTATGATGGACAGATGCACTTTTATGATGGACAGATGCACTTTTATGATGGACAGATGCACTTTTATGATAGACAGATGCTCTTTTATGATGGATAGATGCACTTTTATGATGGATAGATGCACTTTTTAAATGGTTTAAATCATACTTATCTGACCGTTTTCAGTTTGTAGCAGTAAGTCAAGAGATGTCTTATCAATCACAAGTTCAGTATGGCGTACCACAAGGCTCAGTACTAGGACCGCTGCTGTTCACTATGTACATGCTACCATTAGGAGATATAATTAGGAAATATGGAATTAGCTTTCACTGTTATGCTGATGATACTCAGCTGTATATTTCTTCAAAACCTAACAAAACTTACCAATTCACAAAATTAACGAAATGCATAGCTGATATAAAAAATTGGATGACCAGTAATTTCCTATTACTAAATTCTGAAAAAACAGAGATTCTAATTATTGGACAAAAAACTTCCTCACCTAATAACCTAGAATACTGTCTAACACTTGATGGCTGCTCTGTTAAGTCCTTGTCGTCAGTCAGGAACCTGGGTGTGCTCTTTGATACCAATCTTTCATTTGAAAGTCACGTGTCTAGTATCTGTAAAACCGCATTTTTCCATCTTAAAAATATATCTAAATTACGTCATATGCTCTCACTGACAAATGCGGAACAATTAGTTCAAGCTTTCATGACCTCAAGGCTAGATTATTGTAATGCTCTACTGGGTGTTTGCCCTGCACGCTTATTAAACAAACTACAGCTCTCCAAAATGCAGCCGCTAGAGTTCTTACCAGAACCAGGAAGTATGACCATATTAGCCCGGTTCTGTCAACACTGCATTGGTTGCCTATTAAACATCGTATAAATTTTAAAATATTGCTGATTACTTACAAAGCACTAAATGGTTTAGCTCCCCAGTACTTGAGCGAGCTCTTAACGCATTATAGTCCTTCACGTCTATTGCGATCTCAAATGTCTGGCCAGTTGATAATACCTAGAATATCAAAATCGACTGCTGGCGGTAGATCCTTTTCCTATTTAGCACCAAAACTTTGGAACAATCTTCCTAACACGGTCCGGGAAGCAGATACAGTCTGTCAGTTTAAATCTAGACTAAAAACACTCTCTTTGGCTTAGCATACACATAACACATTATAGATTTCTATAATTCAATGTTAGGCTGCATAGATTAGATCAGCCGGAACCGGGAACACTTCCCATAATTCCTGATGTACTTTGTACATCATAAGAAGGATGGCGTCTACGCTAATATTAGTCTCTCTGTTTATCCCGAGGTTTACTGCGGACCGCCGGATCCAGGGCATATCCAGATCTGATGAAAGACCATCACATGGACACGGCGACACGCATTATCAGGGCTGTGAAGGCCCATGGACACCTTACCACTCATCTCCTCACCGGCCGGATGACCCAACCCAACCAGATGAACTGGATAATATCGTGAAAGTTCTGACCCCATCTGACTCCTGACATTATGCTGCCTAACTCATAATCATACACTGTTCATTCGTTGGCCAAAGGAGGACTGGCCCCCCGACTGAGCCTGGGTTCTCCCAAGGTTTTTTTCTCCATTCTGTCACCTGATGGAGTTTTGGTTCCTTGCCACTGTTGCCTTCGCCTTTTGGCTTGCTTAGTTGGGGACATTTAATTTTCAATTGAACAATACTATTACAACATTGTTTTCCTGTTATCTCTGTAAAGCTGCTTTGAAACAATTTGTATTGTAAAAAGCGCTATATAAATAAAGGTGACTTGACTTGACTTTTATGATGGATAGATGCACTTTTATGATGGATAGATGCACTTTTATGATGGATAGATGCACTTTTATGATGGACAGATGCACTTTTATGATGGATAGATGCACTTTTATGATGGATAGATGCACTTTTATGATGGACAGATGCACTTTTATGATGGATAGATGCACTTTTATGATGGACAGATGCACTTTTATGATGGATAGATGCACTTTTATGATGCATAGATGCACTTTTATGATGGACAGATGCACATTTATGATGGACAGATGCACTTTTATGATGGACAGATGCACTTTTATGATGGACAGATGCACTTTTATGATGGATAGATGCACTTTTTTGATGATAGATGCACTTTTATGATGAATAGATGCACTTTTATGATGGACAAATGCACTTTTATGATGGACAGATGCACTTTTATGATGGACAGATGCACTTTTATGATGCATAGATGCACTTTTATGATGCATAGATGCACTTTTATGATGAATAGATGCACTTTTATGATGCATAGATGCACTTTTATGATGGACAGATGCACTTTTATGATGGACAGATGCACTTTTATGATGGATAGATGCACTTTTATGATGGATAGATGCACTTTTATGATGGATAGATGCACTTTTATGATGGATAGATGCACTTTAATGATGGATAGATGCACTTTTATGATGGACAGATGCACTTTTATGATGGATAGATGCACTTTTATGATGGATAGATGCACTTTTATGATGGACAGATGCACTTTTATGATGGACAGATGCACTTTTATGATGGATAGATGCACTTTTATGATGGATAGATGCACTTTTATGATGGACAGATGCACTTTGATGGACTTCAAAACAGAAACATCCATTCACTGCCATTATAAAGCTGGGAAGAGCCAGGACATTATTTTAAATAACTCGTCTGAAAGAAGAAAGTCATACACACCTAGGATGACTTGAAGGTGAGTAAATCATGGGCTAATTGTCATTTTTTGTGTGAACTATCCCTTTAAGAGTGTTTATCTGTTTTGGGAACGGCTGTATCCAGATGATGATGCTGTCTGACTGAAGTTGACCTAATTGAGCACTGCTCTTCCCAGAGGAAATGTGATTACAGCAGGTCACGCTCACTATATTCAACAATACCATCAAAGAGAAGCTTGTTCTGTGGGATTTTCAGCTTAAACCCACATACAGCGGGAAACTGTCATCACAAACAGGGTTTGTAAAGCTCTTAGGAGAAGTCGGTGTCCCTAAACAAGCCAAACTCAGAGAGGTTTGCTTTGGTAAGGTGTGTGCGAGCTGTCATCCAGCATCGCTTTCTTAAGTTTATTAAAAGCAACCAGCCATCACACAGCGTTTACTTAAGAAGTGGAAAAGTGTGGCGGATGACAAATCTCAACAAGACAGCCGCACTGAAGAAAAAGTCACTGGTTAAGTGAAAATCCTGTCACAGTTTAATCATGTCGTGCTTTTGTGACGAAATTAAGATGTTTAGCAGAATATGCTGTTTTTTTTCCATGCAATGAGACTGTCCTTGTTCATTTTTAGTTGAATTATAGGAGACTGGACCAGCATTTACAGCACATTATAAGCACTGAGAACATCACGCTCATACCTCCTTATCGGCGGTCACTGCGGAGGCCTCGTCACACACAGTGCTGTTTCTGCCAACACTCGACTTGTAAATCTATTCATATAAAAGACAAAAAAATTAGCAAATATGGAAAAACTTGGGATGTCAAAAGTAGGGATGCACGATATATCGGCCATCAGCTGATTTATGTTCATTTTTAATGTTATCATTATCGGCCCGATAATGAACATTTGTCATGTAATGTGTTTTTTTTAGTGACTACATGCATTAATTTTTACAGGCCAACATGTTCATAGCATCCCTAGTCAAAAGTACTCTCGATACCAAAATTAAAAAAGTTGCAATAGTTGACTACATGCATGCATTTTAGCATTTGTTTCCTTTTTTATTCAAACACTTTTGAGCTGTATTTGCGTTTTTTGTAGTACACAATAATTTAGTTTTACTTCCAACTGCTGTTAGATTACTTAATGTGTATGTTCTGTTTATATTTGTTCTACTTCTCATTCTCATTGTTTTTGCCTGAACAAGTCTTGCTTTAATTGAAATTTTTTAACTGTAAACGTGTGGAGATCGATGTTGTTTCACTCACCGGAGACAGAGGGACTGGGTTCTCACGCAGATATCTGGGGTTTTCTATCTGTAAAAATAAAACAATACAACACAACGTTACTCTCCTCCTCCTCCTCGGGTAAGTCCCAAACATCTCCCGTCCACCTCTGACCTGCTTTTATTTGTCATAAACAATGTGGGATGAGTTCAAAGAGTGTCATTAAGTACAGTCCCTTCCCTACACTGGCTGTGTTTACAGAAACCTCGAGTGTGAAGCGAGGCCATTTCCGCTTCTGCCCTCCACCATAACCCATAATCTGTACGCAATATGAGTTTGTCCTCTGATGAGACTGTAGAATGAGACGGACCACGAATGAAATCAGCTAAATACAACTTGAACTGAACTTGAGCAAAAATTTCCTTACTCTTTTGTTTTCATTCATTGTTTTGTCATTTGAGGGAAAGAATTATAGAAACGCTTTTTTTTTTTACCTGAAACCTTTAAATTTGTGTATGTGTGTCATTTAAGCCCCTATTATGTGTGTTATTGTGGGTATTGGAAGGCATTTATTTTGTGTATCGGTGATTTGACTGAAATTTATTTAGTTTTGACTTGTCTGGTGCCCGAACAATTTCATTAAATTTACATTATTAATGAATCAAATGTGATTTTGGACAGCCACTGTTCATAATGAAGCCAATAGTTTGACTTTAATAAAAAAGTAATCAAAATATCTGGCTCATATTAATACTTAGATGAGGTTTTATCCCGTAGACCCGAGTTTGTGTATACCACATTCTAAAACCCTGTTCACAACTATTTCAATTCAACAAAATTACACAAATCACAGGAAAAAAAAATGTCCTGGTCATAATTACACCAAACATCCACATAAAGTTCAATGCTCTTCTCAGCATCTTAAGTTGTCTAAAAAAAACACTTTTTTCCTCCTATTTTTTTTTTTTTTTAGTGACTACCCTTAAATGTTGGTACTTCAAACCCAACATCTATTTGTTTATGTTTTATTTTGATTTTAATCATTATTTTTATGTTAATTGGCACCCAAGATTGGCATTTTGCACATTCTTGTTCTTTTGCCTTAGAAATGATTTCAAATGTAATGATCAAGATCTCCTTTTAAGGTGATTTTATAATGGAAAAGAAATGGAAAGATGTTATATAAGCATAACAAATAATTAAAATGAATAGTATTTCACAGCAATTATGCTTGTCAACGAGGTCTAAAACAGTGGTTCTCAACCAGGTGCCGGTGCCTATTAGGGGCCTCAAGCGCAGCAAATATGTGACCCTGGATCACAAAACCAGTCTTAAGTAGCACGGGTATATTTGTGGCAATAGCCAACAAAACACTGTATGGGTCAAAATTATCGATTTTTCTTTTATGCCAAAAATCATTAGGATATTAAGTAAAGATCATGATCCATGAAGATATTTAGTAAATTTCCTACCTTAAATATATCTAAATTGTATTTTTGTAAGTGGATGCAGCACAATCACCAACAGAAATGGAAACCTTTAAAGGCGATTTTCTCAATGTTTAGATTTTTTTTGCACCCTCAGATTCTCAATTTCAAATAGTTGTATCTCGGCCAAATATTGTCCTATCTTAACAAACCATACACCAATGGAAAGCTTATTTATTCAGCTTTCATGTGATGTATAAATCTCAATTTTAGAAAATGGACACATAAGACTGCTTTTGTTGTCCAGGGTCACATATATGTTTGTTTGTTTGTATATATATGACCCAACAAACAACGTTTCACACTGTGTAAAGAAGATTGGGTGTTAAGTTTCAAAAGTGTGTAAATAGTGTGAAAAGTCAACTATAAGTAAGTGTGTGATGTGTGTTCTGGCTCAAACAAAGATTGGGGTAAAACATTTGCAAACAGTCCTCGTTTTGCAATTCAATTTAGGTGAGATTAGCAGCAACAGAATTTACACACTGCTATTTTATATATGCTAAATTACACTAATATGACCCTGTAAAAAGTGTTTAATAAGTGCTCAAACATCAGCCTGTATCTATCAAGCTTCTCAAAGCCATCTTAAGCGCTGAGAATTCATGAAACTTACTCATGAAACTTAAGAATAAAAGCAAGATATCAAATTTGTTAAAGCTAAGAATCACTCTTACGCTCCCAGTTATTTAAGACAGCTCGAGATGTCTCTCAGGTGGTCACACTCTAAAAAAATGCTGGGTTGTTTCAAGGTCAAATATGGACAAACGGAACCGTTGGGTTTCAAATTGAATAGAAAAATGTAAAAAAATGTAAAAAATGTTGGGTTTGTCCATATTTGAACCAAACGAATCTTTCAGGAGAGGAAGGATGTTTTTGAAGTGTTTGACGACGAGCGGTTCATCGTTTGGACAGAACATCTTTCATCATCTTTCTCAGCGCTGGGTTAATGTTGGGTTGAACCTTTTATTACATGTTTCTGCTGTTCGACTCGTTCAGCAAAAGTAGCGCTTCTCTCTCCCGCCGCTTCGGGTTTCTTTAGGAATCCATGTTGGCTGATTATATCATTAAATCTAGCTTATATGTACCTGGTCAGATAACAACACCCCGGTTTAAAACTAGTATTTAAGAAATGGTGGATTTAACTTTCATTTCCAATGTGATTATCATAATGTATTCTCTTGAAAATTATGTGTGTTGAATGTAAACTCCTCTTAGGAATCAAACCATTCAATGTGAATTGATCTGAGAATGTGATTACATAAGGAAATCTAGTATTCAGTGATTGGTCCATGTCTATATGTCATCAACCAATCCCCCGTTAGTGGCAGAACAAAGTGTCGTGAATCATCTCTACGACTGACACTTCAGATTTACTCCTACACTTCACTTAAATTACCACTTGATAACTAACTTTTAAGCGCAGCTTTGAGCCAATATTTTTACTCTTAAAGGTGCAGTGTGTAATGTTTAGCAGCATCTAGTGGTGAGGTTGTGAATTGCACCCAACAGAAGTTACGGCGGCTGACAGGAAGTGATGTCGTCGTCTGACACAGCAGAGAGTAGCCAGTTCTGCAAAGAGGTTTCTTTACAAAGATAAATTAAGAAATTAGGTTTACTTAATTATTCAGTAAAACGATATGTTATTATTATTGTCACCTGTTCATCATTGTGTCAGTGTTTAATTCGCTTCTTTGCACGAAGAACAACATAGTGACGAAACGCGTTTGTCCATTCAGGAAACATGTTGATGTAAGGAGACCCGCGGTGTGTGTGTGTAGACAGAAACGCTCATTCTAAGCTAATAAAAACATAACGGTTCATTATGTAAGCTCTTTATACACCACTCAAAACATAGTTATGTATATAATATTGCATTTCTGTCAACAGATCCGCCTAAATGTTACACACTGCACCTTTAAGTCAGTTCTTAGCAGTGTTCTTGTGAGTAATTCTCAGAGGCTTGGTAAATACGGGCTCTTGAATCTTCGGGCCACAGCACTGGACGGCAGGAGTGTGTTATCGCATGGGTTTCCAGTGCTACGCTTCACGTCCACACATGATGCAGAAGTCGATTAGTCCAGCATCAGCGCCCACAGAAAACAGGGGCCCGTACTTACACATACTTATCTCAACACTACACTTCTCTGATAACAGCTCAGACTCTTGTTGTTCTGCATAAACCTTCTGATGAAACGAGGTTTCGCAATTTGCTGGGAAGTCAGTAGTGGCTATTGAGGAAATCTGGAGGCCAACGCAGTCCTATAAAGCTTCAAACGCTTTGAACCCAAGAACTCCGCATGCCAACGTGTTGAGCAATCGCTGTAACACTTTTTTCCTCCCACATGGTGTAGTCATCCATGGCAAGAAATGCTATGCTTTCTCTTTTTTTTTGTTTAATTCTAAGGATTAACTAAGAACTCAAAGTCAGGATGCGCTAAAAATGAACTACGGCCACTGATAGTGACATTTTCTGGAATACATACTGTACAAAATTGTGGGGTTTTTTTTCATTATCTGAAATGTGTTGCGTAGTGCTGTCACGATAATGCAATTTCTAATTTTGATAAGTCCCCCTGTGGTGAAAATCAAGCTGTTAATGTTGTTTATATGTGTATATGTGGTGTTTTTAATATGCTTCATGACAAACCGTGTGTAAATTGTGTAATCATGTGTAAGCAGTGAACCAAAGACAGTCTCAAAAACACTGAAATCGCTGGTGTTTCTGACGTCACAAACGACCTTGTAACCAATCAGATCAACGTGGGCACATTTGCATATTCATAGAATCACGCATACTAAATGAGGCAAGGGTGTCGAGTTACATTCAAGATATTTTACGGGATAAAGACTTTTTTTAAGGAATTTCTTGTCATTTTGGTTTGACATTTTGACGTTTTAAGGGATAAAATTATTGGGGGGACTCAGATATACAGATATTCAATACCAATTTTGATACCGCAGGGAAAAACTGCCATATAGATATCAATAATATCATCTCCTATTTTTTTTTTTATCCACTGAAAGTCTAGGCAATCAATATTTTCAAGCTATAAACACTATTCCTAAACACAATTAATGTCAAGCACTCAAAAGATTTGGATTCATGCTGAATGAGAGAGGTACGGGAGAGCAAAAGATTATTTGTATAGCGTATTTCCCACATGTAGGTAGTTTCAGTTTAGCTTTTAATAAATGTGTTTAGTCTTGACGGATGACATTCATAATAAATACAGTTTATAATGAATGACAAACAATAATTTACGGTAGTTTTATACTTATATTTTTCATTCCTGTTCTGTTCTAAATACAGTAATGATTTCATAGGACTTGTCTGTGATTTTTAATTCTCCGTAAACGTTTTATATTGTCAATATTTTACATTATTTCCGAATGTAATACTAAAATGTGACATATACAACAAAGTAGCCTATCTGTGTTTTTTATTTTTTTTATTAATATGGTAAGTACATGTACTTATGTAACAAGGACACTGTAAAATAAAGTGTTACCGGTTAAAAATATTTGATTACACTTTATTTGAATGTGTCATTGTTACAGTTTAATTATATCTACAAGTACTGAGTAATATTAATTAACTACATGTACTAACTATAGGGTTAGTGTTTGGTTGTGGGTTGAATGTATGTAATTATGCATAATTTACTGTTATTACTATGGTTTGTACATCAAGGACAGTAAAATAAAGTGTTATCTTTTCTCTCAACAATGCAATTTTAACCTGAATTTCCCAGAAAATACAATATTTGGGACAAATACAGCACTGATTTTGGTGAAGATCCTATAATAAGTCTAATGTATAAAGAAAAGCATGTGTGCACTGCAAAGAATGCCAACGACCTCATTTAAATGCGTGTGGCATGACACTGCACCTTGTTAAAGTGCCCAGGTTTTTTTATGAAATACTGCATGTTGATGAATTAGCATTAGGCAAATTGTGTTTCCATTGTTATCAATGCTAAATCGATCAGTGAAGGTCTCCATGATAGTCTTTTTTTGGCTCAGCTCACATGAAATGGTCGCTGTCGTATGAAAAAACACTGTGAAAACTGCATTTTAAAGGAATGTCTGGATATGGGGGAAATATTATAAAAATCTCCAGCTTTACCCCCAGGTTCCAGCTGTTGAAGCGAGCCTCAAAGTCCCTATCATCAGAGGAGACGATCCTCCTGTGAGCCGCCGCCTGGAGGAGGAGGAAAACACAGTCAGGAACAAAGACACACACACACCATGTCCAGGGATGGAGATTCACCACTATCACTGCGTTTAAAACTAAACCAGAGATTAGCAAACCTTACGAAGATTCAACTCATGATGATAGCATTCCTCAATCTGTAACACATATAATGCGACCTTTGAAAACCAGTTTAATCCACTGTTTTTAGAACATATTGACTATAATCTCTGAAAGATACGGTATGAATCAAGAGACGTTTGAAAAATAAAACCAAACTGTTATAAAAACAAAACATTAGGGATGCGCGATATATCAGCCGATCGTTATCGGTCGATATATGTTCATTATTAATGCTATAGGCACCGATAAGAAAATTTGCTCGATATATTAAAGCTGATAAATAATGTATTATTTCCTTCAGACACTTCAGATGCTCATGTTCAACATGATGGATTTGAATTTCTTGAAATATGATTGGAATCACTTCAATAAATGAAAATACAGTAAAGTGCAACATGTATAGGCTACATAAAATTATAAAGAGAACATTATTATAATTGTGAGTTAGGGACATGGATTTTAATTGAGAGACTTTTGTTTTTGTAATCAGACTCTCAAAAATGAAAACAAAATGTGGATTTAGATTTATCGGCCAATATATCAGTTATCGGCTTTCAAATATAAAGAATTATCGGTATCAGACAATTTTTATTTCAGTGCCGCCCTACTAAACATTAACTATATGTATATAGCATTATGTATATTGGCACAAATTAAATAAATATTGAAATGTTTATAGACGTCTGATATAGAGAAGGACATACTGTCCTCACGGCACACCAGATGTTTGACTGTTCCACATCATTTCTTCTTTCACATCTGTAAATTACTGCGGAGGGTCACATGACTGTGTTTGGAGGCGCTGCTCTTTTTATCAGGAGAATCCGGCTCTATATAATGTGAAAGTTTCCAGGGAACTGTTGTTCCAAGATCACTTTCCCGAGTTCAGCTTTGGCTCGTCAGGAACGAGAAGCAAGGAAATGTCCAATAAAGCTGGATTCTAGTGGACAGGTCACATTACAGGAAGGTGTCTGAACCCAAATACCTGAGAAACCCAGCACACATGGGAGCAATCCTGGTTATAACCCAAAGATATAGAGGTTTTGTTGGGTTTGAAAGGTCATGTGGTGAATACACTCCTGCGAGGTGTGTGTTTGTGTGGTCATGTTGGTTTCAGTGTGTTATTGGAGGAAGTAAATCAGATCTTTGAGAAGTTGAAATCTTAAAACTCACCATCTTTGCATCATCCTTGATGTGGTGTTTGACGGGACTGGAGGACAAGGGTCTAGCCGGAGTCTTATCGCTGATCAAGTTCCTGAAGAGGACAACAGATCTCAGATTCATTGTGATTTCACTTTTTCTAACTTTAGTTAGTAGCTATGTTTCCATCCACACGTTTGTATCCACATTAAGTGATATCGAATGAAAAATGCCTTATGGAAACAGTAAAAATCGTGACGTCATTACGCACAAGTTTTTATTCGCTTTAAAGCCGTTTGATGGAAACACACTTTCACCAGCTTTATTCGCATGAGGTTTTTACCCAACTTCAGAAAAATATGACGCACAAGTTTTTGATCATGCTGATTTCTCATGAATCTCCGTGCCTTTAAATATTCCAATAAATATGAAATGCTTGTAATGTCTGTTGAGTTGGCAAACAGCCTGACATCGTTTTGAAATAGTAAATCACAATATTTCAATTTGTAAGTATATATGGAGTTTGCCCAGCACTATCGGCTTTCATCAGTTTAGAAAGGGTATGTTAGCATTTGAAAAATAAGTAAAAACTGTTTCCATTGCAGTTTTGACAAATATTACTTTTTCGAATTGCCTGAAAAACTCACGCGCGCGTAAAAACTCTTTTGCAATAAATGGGATTTTTTGCTAAAATGCTTTCCATTGGACATATTTTCAATTCGCAATTTGAAGAGTAATGGAAATGTGGCTGAAAGGGAACAATAAATGCTACTAAAATCTTAAGAGTTTGAAATGTGAAATTTTGCGAGTCCTGGTAATGTTGCTGTTTGAGCACAAACAACATCTGCAAAGTTACAAGTCTCAAAGTTTAAAGCAAAGGGAGATATTTGCTTTTAAAGAAATCACTTTTTAAGGACTACAACAAACGGCTGGTCGGGACTACAATGAGCTTCTTCACATGTTAGTGACATCACAAACCCTAAAATTTGCATAAACCCCGCCTCCAGGAACACGATCATGACAGAATATATGCTAATCAATGACTAGAAGATAACTACACATACATTCATCAACTAATCGTTCAGAAACGTCCTGTCTTCTAGATTCTAGAGTCTCTCCATCTTTGTCTGACTCCGGTTTGAACATAAAAGGCTAAAAATGTTTAAAATTTGTCTGCGTGAGGTCATCTAAGATGCTCACACACACACACACACACACACACACACACACACACACACACACCCCTTGAAGCTACGCCCTCTGCGCCGGGAGCATCAGCACATATGCATTTAAAGGGCCACACACACACACACACACACACACACTTGAAGCTACGCTCTCTGCGCCGGGAGCATCAGCACATATGCATTTAAAGGGCCACACACACACACACACACACACACACACACACTTGAAGCTACGCCCTCTGCGCCGGGAGCATCAGCACATATGCATTTAAAGGGCCACAAACACACACACACACACACACACACCTTGAAGCTACGCCCTCTGCGCCGGGAGCATCAGCACATATGCATTTAAAGGGCCCACAACACCACACCACACACACACACTCTTGAAGCTCCGCCCTCTGCGCGGGAGCATCAGCACATATGCATTTAAAGGGCCACACACACACACACACACACACACTCTTGAAGCTCCGCCCTCTGCGCTGGGAGCATCAGCACATATGCATTTAAAGGGCCACACACACACAACACAACACACACACTTTGAAGCTCCGCCCTCTGCGCTGGGAGCATCAGCACATATGCATTTAAAGGGCACACACACCACACACACAACTCGCCACACACACAGCACACTAAGGCACCACACACTCTTGAAGCTCCGCCCTCTGCGCTGGGAGCATCAGCACATATGCATTTAAAGGGCCACACACCACACACACACACTCTTGAAGCTCCGCCCTCTGCGCCGGGAGCATCATCACATTGCATTTAAAGGGCCACACACACACACTCTTGAAGCTCCGCCCTCTGCGCCGGGAGCATCAGCACATATGCATTTAAAGGGCCACACACACACACACACACACTTTGAAGCTCCGCCCTCTGCGCTGGGAGCATCAGCACATATGCATTTAAAGGGCCACACACACACACACTACACACACTCTGAAGCTCCGCCCTCTGCGCTGGGAGCATCAGCACATATGCATTTAAAGGGCCCACACACACACACACACACACTCTTGAAGCTCCGCCCTCTCGCTGGGAGCATCAGCCATTGCATTAAAGGCCACACACACACACACACACACACACACCTCTTGAAGCTCCGCCCTCTGCGCTGGGAGCATCAGCTCATTTGCATTTAAAGGGCCACAACACACACACACAACACCACCACACACACACACAACAACACACACACACACATCTTGAAGCTCCGCCCTCTGCGCTGGGAGCATCAGCTCATTGCATTTAAAGGGCCACACCACACACACACACACACACACCACACTCTTGAAGCTCCGCCCTCTGCGCCGGGAGCATCAGCTACATATGCATTTAAAGGGCCACACACACACACACACACTCTTGAAGCTCCGCCCTCTGCACCGGAGCATCAGCACATATGCATTTAAAGGGCCACACACACACACACACACTCTTGAAGCTCCGCCCTCTGCCCTGGGAGCATCAGCTCATTTGCATTTAAAGGGAACACACACACACACACACACAACACAACACACAACACACACTCTTGAAGCTCCGCCCTCTGTACTGGGAGCATCAGCTCATTTGCATTTAAAGGGCCACACACACACACACACACAACACACACACACACCACACTACACACCCACACACACACACACACACACACACAACACACACACACACACACACTCTTGAAGCTCCGCCCTCTGTACTGGGAGCATCAGCTCATTTGCATTTAAAGGGCCACACACACACTCTTGTAGCTCCGCCCTCTGTGCCGGGAGCATAAGCTCATTTGCATTTAAAGGGCCACACACACACACAAAAACAGCGTGTTTTTGCTCACCCTCAAAAAAGTGCTATAATGCTAAAAAAATACATGGAGGGTATTTTGCGCTAAAAACTTTACATACACACTCTGGGGACATCAGAGACGTATTTTGCATCTTATTATAGGAGCCCTTTAAACAAGAGCCATGCGTAATCCAGTACCAATGCTCAATCACATTTAGAAACCTTTTCCACGTCGACTGTGTTTAACACATCGCATCATCTCTAACACATGCTTCATGTTCCCAGTCTAAAGCCACAGCGCTAATGCCTGTCGGGGACATTTATTACACATCATTTCCAGTTGACTGATATTTATGATCTCTTTCTCTGCTCAGATAACTCGGTTACGCCGAGGCCACCAACGACAGCTTCAAAGCCCAGACTCGTCTGACTAGATGACTAGATTTCAGCAGCCGTGTCACATTTGTTTCACGGGGCAAATTAAGAACGTGTTCTCGAGCTAATTATCAATGCTTAGCGCAAATCTCAACTAATTAAACAAATCCCCCGTTAGTCAAATGATGAAGAGAGGGAGGATGTGATGACTATATGAAAGTCTCGACAAGTACACTCATTTTTTTTCTATGGTTTGGACTAGTTATTAATCTCTAGCCTAAAATACACATCAAACGGCAGTTTTTATTTAGCTGTCAATCACATAGATGAATGCACAACCTAGCATTATTTATGCGCTATATATATATATCCTAATATGCACTGAAGTACACATCACTGCAGATGAGAAAGTGCACACTTTTAAGTAAACACTAATCTTAACGTGTCATTAAACCACATATTAAAGTGCACTGTAAGCGTTAGCATATCAATGACTAGCTTAAAATGCTAATTTACTATTCACCTCTCCCATTTTACCCGGTTAGGTGAAACATAAGCACCATAAAAATCTGTAATGAACTGAATTTTGATGTTTTTCGAGTTTCATCTGTATATTCCATAAATATGAAATGCTTGTAATGTCTGTTGAGTTGGCAAATAGCCTGACATCGTTTTGAAATAGTTAATCACAATATTTCAATTTGTATGTATATGGAGTTTGCCCAGCACAATCTGCTTTCATCAGTTTAGAAAGTGTATGTTAGCATTTGAAAAATAAGTTTTCATTGCAGTTTTGACAAATATTTCTTTTTGGAACTGCCTGAAAAAACTCATATGAGCGTAAAAACTCTTTTGCAATATATGTGATTTCTTGCAGAATTTACGTGTTTCCTTTGGCCGTATTTTCAAATTCGCAATATGAAGGATAATGGAAACGCAGCTGAAAGGGAACAGTGTGTGTGTGTGTGTGTGTGTGTGTGTGTGTGTGTGTTTTGTGTGTGTGTGTGTGTGTGTGTGTGTGTGTGTGTGTGTGTGTGTGTGTGTGTGACGGTTATTACAACGTGAACATGATTTATGAGGACATTTGCTGAGTCCTCGTATTTCAAATGGCTTCAAAAACATACTAAACAATTTTTTATTAAACATGTAAAATTGCATTAAGTTTTCTATGATGGCTAGGTTTAGGGTTAGTGTGTGTGTGTGTGTGTGTGTGTGTGTGTGTGTGTGTGTGTGTGTGTGTGTGTGTGTGTGTGTGTGTGTGTGTGTGTGTACACTACATCAAAGTACAGATCTAAAAGGGCGCAGCAGTTAAATCTGCTGGCCTGCATGCACACACACACACACACACACACACACACACACACACACACACACACACACACACACACACACACACACACACACACACACACACACAGTCCACCTCGGCTCTGAGCTGTCAGACGTTGTGATTGGCGGCTGGCCGTTAACAGGTGGATGGGGATAATTGAATGAGATGAGAGTGAGGGATGAAAGAGCTGTGTGTGTGTGTGTGTGTGTGTGTGTGTGTGTGTGTGTGTGTGTGTGTGTGTGTGTGTGTGTGTGTGTGTGTGTGTGTGTGTGTGTGTGTGTGTGTGTGTGTGTGTGTGTGTGTATCGTGGAGGTGCTGCTGATTAAAGCCCGTGTCCTGACCCGCAGCTGCTCACACCACTTACACACACACACACAAGGCCAAAGCATTGACGAGTGCTCAACTCAAAGCTTGGACTCGGGAGCACATCTGATGTCTCTTACAGCCGTACCGGTCGGAGACTCTGCCTAGTGTTTCGGGTGAACACATGAACCCCAGACACACACACACAGAGGACACTAAGACACCTCGTCTGCAGTTTTCAATACACTTTAAGACAAACCATGTGTAAATTCATAAGTCGACAGCATTGCTGAGTATTTTCTGCTTAAAACTGCAGTGAACCAAAGACAGTCTCAAAAACACTGAAATCGCTGGTGTTTCTGACGTCACAAATGACCTTGTAACCAATCAGATCAACGTGTGATCGTCAACCAGTGGATCTCTGAGTGAGTGGAGGCGGGGCTCGTTTGCATATTCATAGAACCACGCATACTAAATGAGGCAAGGGTGTCGAGTTACATTCAAGATATTTGAAGGCATTTTAAGGAAACCCTGAATTCCTTCTGGAATTGTGATTCCAGAAGTTTTAAAAAAAAAACTGAGAATGGAAAAAATACTTGATTTTATGTATTGTTGTTGTTGTTTTTAAATATATTAATAATAGTTGATATTAATAAATATAATAATAATGAATGTAAATAGTGCCTGGTTGAGAAGCACTAACACACTGCTAGGATGCTGATGTCATTTAACTACAGTCATAGAGAAGCGTTCCTTTAGCAAACACACTACTGATCTGAAGTCCACACATTACCCACGCCTGAACACAACACACACCTCTAACTGTTCTCAGACCTGCTCCTGCTCAGCTGAGGAGTTGAGGAGTTATTACTGAGAGAAGAGCGCCATCAGGTGGACAAACATGGAACTGATTTAACACTCACTCTCTAATGGCTTTAACAACACACTCTTTCTGCAGCAGGACTGGTGTGTGTGTGAGCGACACACACTCTTCACGATTCGACACATATCACGATACTGAACTCACTATACGATATCATTGTGATACTCTATGATAAAAGGTTAACAAAAAGTGTTCTGTTGATTAAAATGCTAAATTTGATGTTGTATTGTGTGTGTAAATGAATAGGCTTGGACTTGTTGCTGGAAACCCAACTCAGAGACACCAGAATAAACATATTCATGATTCTGAAGCTGAAAACACAGAGTTATTTTAGATGAATATGCTTGAGCTCTTTCACTGACTAGATATATTTAAAATAATGTCGGCCTCATTTTACTGGTAACATTTGGCATTATCAGGACCCACAAATATTGCAATATTATACATTATATACAACATTAAATATTGTAACGGTAATCTTTTCTGGGGGCCTATGTTCATCCGGGCCACTAGGGGTCATTAGTAGCACTCCATGTTTGGTATAAAAAGGGAAAGTAGTAGAAGTAGTATTTTATCCCATGTGATTTTCCACATCTGCTATTCTTGAAATATCCTGGTTTGGGAAACAGTTTGTTTGCTGCCCAAATAGTAATGCCATTAGCCAAGGAATGAACATAACATTTCTGTAGGAAAGACGTCTATATGATCTCTTAAAAACTACAGGCAAGTCTGGTCTCATCCTGAGGTTAATGTACCGACCATTAACTCATGCTCCAGAATCCTCTATCATCGTGCTATTTGGGATTGTTTGCTTGGCATGTGTTTATGTAAATATCGTCTATATACCAATATATGTTTGGAAAGAGTTTCTGATCTTTTGGCTGTTTTTTTCCCCCTTTTTCTTTGTTTTTTTTTATTCTTGAAATACATTATATCCTTCCCTGGGTATTTCGATATTTTGTGACACCCCTAGTGGTTGACAAAAGCATGTGTCTCTGGCATAGTTGAGGTTTTAAGACAAAAAAAAAATCTCACTCCATCACTTCGTACTTGGAAGAAATGCTTTTTTATTTGATTTATTTAAAGATTTGTTGCTGCAAATGTTTATGATGCAAGTTTGAGAATTTTCAAATGAACACGCATATTTTCCTGTTTTATTATTATTAGCATTATTATTAATAACTCTGCTTTATGAATCAAAGACCTGTGGTCTTAAAATAGGCGTAGTTGTCTATATAACACATCTTTATTCATGTCCTTGATAGGTTATTCCTCCTGTAGGATTGTGGGAATGCTGAGCCTGATTCTCGATCATGCACGTAATAAAGCACATCAGGAGTGCTGTGTGAAGACTGAGGAGTGTGTGTCGTACCTGTGTGTGTTTGAGCGGGGTGATGTGACCCATGAGCCGTCCGTCTGACCCAACTCCCCACACACCCAATCCGGCAGCGCTGCAGATCTCTGATCCCGATCCCAGCTTCCCGACAGCGGCTCGTCGAAATAGATGGACTGAACACAGGGAAACAGAGCTTTAACATCACCACACGCTCTCAAAAGTGCTGTGCATCATAAAAGTGCATCTGTCCATCATAAAAGTGCATCTATCCATCATAAAAGTGCATCTATCCATCATAAAAGTGCATCTATCCATCATAAAAGTGCATCTATCCATCATAAAAGTGCATCTGTCCATCATAAAAGTGCATCTGTCCATCATAAAAGTGCATCTGTCCATCATAAAAGTGCATCTGTCCATCATAAAAGTGCATCTATCCATCATAAAAGTGCATCTCTCCATCATAAAAGTGCATCTATCCATCATAAAAGTGCATCTATCCATCATAAAAGTGCATCTGTCCATCATAAAAGTGCATCTGTCCATCATAAAAGTGCATCTGTCCATCATAAAAGTGCATCTGTCTATCATAAAAGTGCATCTATCCATCATAAAAGTGCATCTATCCATCATAAAAGTGCATCTGTCCATCATAAAAGTGCATCTGTCCATCATAAAAGTGCATCTGTCCATCATAAAAGTGCATTTATCCATCATAAAAGTGCATCTGTCCATCATAAAAGTGCATCTGTCTATCATAAAAGTGCATCTATCCATCATAAAGTGCATCTTCCATCATAAAAGTGCATCTCTCCATCATAAAAGTGCATCTGTCCATCATAAAAGTGCATTATCCATCATAAAAGTGCATCTGTCCATCATAAAAGTGCATCTATCCATCATAAAAGTGCATCTATCCATCATAAAAGTGCATCTCTTCTCATCATTAAAAGTGCATCTATCCATCATAAAAGTGCATCTCTCCATCATAAAAGTGCATCTATCCATCATAAAACTGCATCTCTCCATCATAAAAGTGCATCTGTCCATCATAAAAGTGCATCTCTCCATCATAAAAGTGCATCTGTCCATCATAAAAGTGCATCTCTCCATCATAAAAGTGCATCTATCCATCATAAAACTGCATCTCTCCATCATAAAAGTGCATCTCTCCATCATAAAAGTGCATCTGTCCATCATAAAAGTGCATCTCTCCATCATAAAAGTGCATCTTCCATCATAAATACTGCATTTCATCATTAAAAGTGCATCTCTCCATCATAAAAGTGCATCTGTCCATCATAAAAGTGCATCTATCCATCATAAAAGTGCATCTCCCATCATAAAAGTGCATCTCTCCATCATAAAAGTGCATCTCTCCATCATAAAAGTGCATCTCTCCATCATAAAAGTGCATCTCTCCATAAAAGTGCATCTCTCCATCATAAAAGTGCATCTGTCCATCATAAAAGTGCATCTATCCATCATAAAAGTGCATTCTCCATCATAAAAGTGCATCTCTCCATCATAAAAGTGCATCTCTCCATCATAAAAGTGCATTTCCATCATAAACTGATCTCTCCATCATAAAAGTGCATTACATCATAAACTGCATCCCATCAAAAGTGCATCTGTCCATCATAAAAGTGCATCTCTCCATCATAAAAGTGCATCTGTCCATCATAAAAGTGCATCTGTCATCATAAAAGTGCATCTCTCCATCATAAAAGTGCATCTATCCATCATAAACTGCATCTCTCATCATAAAGTGCATCTCTCCATCATAAAAGTGCATCTGTCCATCATAAAAGTGCATCTCTCCATCATAAAAGTGCATCTATCCATCATAAAACTGCATCTCTCCATCATAAAAGTGCATCTCTCCATCATAAAAGTGCATCTGTCCATCATAAAAGTGCATCTCCATCATAAAAGTGCATCTCTCCATCATAAAAGTGCATCTATCCATCATAAAAGTGCATCTTCCATCATAAAAGTGCATCTATCCATCATAAAAGTGCATCTTCCATCATAAAAGTGCATCTTCCATCATAAAAGTGCATCTGTCCATCATAAAGTGCATCTCCATCATAAAAGTGCATCTTCCATCATAAAAGTGCATCTCTCCATCATAAAAGTGCATCTCTCCATCATAAAAGTGCATCTCTCCATCATAAAAGTGCATCTCTCCATCATAAAAGTGCATCTGTCCATCATAAAGTGCATCTATCCATCATAAAAGTGCATCTATCCATCATAAAAGTGCATCTTCCATCATAAAAGTGCATCTTCCATCATAAAAGTGCATCTCTCCATCATAAAAGTGCATCTGTCCATCATAAAAGTGCATCTTCCATCATAAAAGTGCATCTATCCATCATAAAAGTGCATCTCTCCATCATAAAAGTGCATCTTCCATCATAAAAGTGCATCTGTCCATCATAAAAGTGCATCTGTCCATCATAAAAGTGCATCTGTCCATCATAAAGTGCATCTGTCCATCATAAAAGTGCATCTATCCATCATAAAAGTGCATCTATCCATCATAAAAGTGCATCTATCCATCATAAAAGTGCATCTATCCATCATTAAAAGTGCATCTATCATCATAAAGTGCATCTATCCATCATAAAAGTGCATCTATCATCATAAAGTGCATGCTTACATCATAAAGTGCATCTATCATCATAAAGTGCATCTGTCCATCATTAAAGTGCATCTATCTCATAAAAGTGCATTGTCCATCATAAAAGTGCATCTATCCATCATAAAGTGCATTTGTCCATCATAAAAGTGCATCTGTCCATCATAAAGTGCATCTTCCATCATAAAAGTGCATCTTCCATCCATAAAGTGCATCTTCCTCATAAAAGTGCATCTTCCTCATAAGTGCATCATTCCATCATAAAAGTGCATCTGTCCATCATAAAAGTGATCTTCCATCTAAAAGTGCATCTTCCATCTAAAGTGCATCTTGCATCATAAAGTGATTGTCATAGTAAAAGTGCATCTGTCTCATAAGTGATTGTCCATCATAAAAGTGCATCTATCATCATAAAGTGCATTATCATCATAAATGCTTCTATGCATCATTAAATAACTCACACGGCTCGAGGTTCAAAATGATGGTCAGTGTGTGTTGTACATGTACGTGGGTAAAGTCTTGAGTGCGCCGAGCGTCAGGGTGTGTGTGAAGGTCCCTCTAACAAACTCTCTCTGCAGTGCAGAAGGAGTCGAGCGTACATGTTCGGTTTTCCGTCCCGTCATCCGATCACAAGCCCAGGGATCCAGCTTCTTAATCCCAGCGCGTCGCTACGCTCTGATGGACACATGAGTGTGTGTGACAATCAATGTTTGCTTGATGTTTGCAATTCAGTGCGAAATGAATGGAATCCTTAAATGTTCGAATCAATTCGATATAGCAATTTGATCACAGACAAGATGTGACTCATACGCACAGTTTTTTTCGCTTTGGAAACACACTTTCACAGCTTTATTCGCATGAGGTTTTTACCCAACTTCGATTGACAATGGTGGAAACTATTAATATCTTAGAATATATATAATATGATTATTTGATGCTCAAGAAACATTTATGATTATTATCTAAAAAGTGCTGATGCTGAACATTCAGCTTTGATCATAGGAAATAAATTATATTTTAAAGTATAATAAAATAGAAAACCATTATTTTAAATTGTAATAATATTTCACATTATTAAGTTTTTTTTTATATTTTAATCAAATACATGCAGCCTTGGTGAGCAGAAGAGACTTTTAAAAATCTTACAGACCCCAAACTTTTGACTTTTTTTTTTTACTTTTGACTTAATATTCAACACTATTATTGATCTCCTGCATTGACACCATTATATGAGAACTGAGCTGAGCTAGACGATGACATCACGGTTTACTCCAGAGCGGCTATATATATAATTGAACTAAATTAATAACTTTTTTACGACAGAAATGAACCATCACTGAACTTACTTAAGCTGGACTGTGAATTTTTCTTCTAGAAACAAACATTGTTGTATTATTTTCCTGTTATCTCTGTAAAGCTGCTTTAAAACACTCTGTATTGTAAAAAGCGCTGTATAAAATTAAGGCGACTTTTCACAAAAAATAAAGTGCAATATAAATATGTAAACATTTTTAAAAAAGTTAGTGTGCAAATGATTTATCTATATATTTTGTCCTGTGCTACAATGACACAAATATGTTGCCAGATCGTGTATCTTCCTAACTGAGTGGTGATATAAATCATGTATTTAAATGACAGGTCACACACACACACACACACACGTGTGTATTCTCACCTGTCTTGTGTGGTAGTTTCAGCACATATGGTTTCATATCGACCAGGTAATGATCAAACTCAGAGTCCAGAATCCCAGAAGAGTCCTGATCACTCATGTTGCTCCTAAACACAACAAAATATCATTATATATATATACTTCAGAAAATATAATGCAGTATTATATACATATTAATTATCATAGCAGACACCACCGCTGAAAGACGCCACCGTTTGCCAGCCTACAGAAAATAAGTCAAGTGACAAGCTTTTGAAATTATTATGAATATCATTATGAATACATAATTAGTAATTTGATGTAATATAGTTAGTGTACATAGTGTATATTAGCTCACCAGTTCGCAAAACTCATTCACAAGAGAGAAGCGCTCTGTTTTTAACTTCTCCTGTGATTATGCTACATGACGTGCTAATGTAAACACAAGCATTTGTCTAAGGTTGAGCAGTAAATCATTATGAATGATAACCATATTTGTGGTGTAGTCTGCAGTGTGATTGTGTGCTGCTGTCCTCCACTTGTTGCTAGTTTACGCTCCCAAACGGTTTCATCAAACTGATAGATTGTGAAGTCATATATAACACACCCGTCTTTCATAATTCAAAATAAAAGTCTCAACTCCACATCAGAGTTGTGCCCTCATGTTTCCCCCCCCCCCCCCCATTCATTTTCGGTACGTTTTTGTGTGCTATTTGTTCTAATAATGAGCTTTGTTTTAGTGATTTTTAGTTTGTTTTCATTGTACTCAACATCAAAACAAACTCGGTTATTTGTTGTTAAGCGCACATTATACAACTTTTCACAATTGTCTAAACAAATATGAGAATCAGAACTAGCTGTTGTAATGTAATGTTGACATTTTTTTCCACACAGTTTTTAAACACAATAGCCACATGCTTAGCTTATTATAGCATCACGTTACATCTTTAAAATGTAGCAATGTCACTCACATTGAGTGAACTTTATTTAGCTGGTGTTTCTATGTTGCCTTTATGTTTTATATTATATGATAAATGCACGTATTAATTTTAAATGTGAAGACTTTTACTCCCAATGACGACGGAAATGAGCTCACTATTTGTGGCTTCATTCCGGTTCTCGCGAGGAGCGTTTTCCGTTTCCTAGCAACCAAAAATCGCTTATTACAGTTTCCTCGATCGCTTGGCTCAGTTCTCGAATGATAATTTGTTTCTCTCAAAACAATAAATTCAGATCTCTGAAAAATGTGCTTATTCACATCAAGATTTGAATTTCTTATCGATTTAAGATATTAAATATTAAGTCTACAATTTAGCTACTCGGCTTGTTGATCAAAGATCAAACTCTTCATTATCAACATGAATCTCACCTCGAAAACTCACATTCATAACTCACTGACCTAAAAAATATGTAACAATTTATGCATTACAAACATGATGAACTTTTATTTTTAAAGTTTGAATGATTTTTTTCACATAAATATTAATTATATGATAAGAATAAGATCTTTAAATTAAATTAAAATTAAATTTAATTTAATAAGATTTAATCTATCTATCTATCCAGTAAAAAACTTTGGGGTTTTTTTTCAGAAATGTTGGGTCATTTTTTAAACTGTTGGGTAATTTATAGTAATAAATCAATAAGAAATCCAAATCTGTTCAGAGACATTGTTTTGAGGGGAAAAAAAACGTCTCATTCGAGAATTTTTAGAGAAAAACTGAGAGAAAAATAATTGCAAATTTGCGCTTCTAAAATAAAATGATACCAAACAAACGCCTATATTTATAAATATCCATTAGTTTTCTGAAGACTAGTTCCTGTTTTCCTCCGCGCGATGCCGCTGCACACCCTCGCGTCGCGTGAGGAATACGCGGAGCGTTGACGTCAGCGTCAGTGAGAGAGAGGCGCGCGGTAACGGGAGAGACGCGTACAGTAGAGGACACACACACACCACACACACACACACCTGAGGAATAGCGATGGCTGATCATCTGATACAGATCAATGACTCCACCATCGTCAATCGATTCGCGCGCAAAGGAGCTCTGCGACAGAAGAACGTGCACGAAGTTAAAAACCACAAATTTACCGCGCGCTTCTTCAAGCAACCCACATTCTGCAGCCACTGCACCGACTTCATCTGGTAACACACTCTCTCGACACACACACACAACACCCGTGCTTTACACTCAAAACTTTCACTAATGCACTTTAAAATCAGTGAGTTGACAGCTGTCGATATCATTTCTTTTTTATTTTGGAGTGCATTTTATTTTAAAACTAGTTTTCCTTTCATGGAAAATTAGGTGCAAAATTATTTTTAAAAACATTGCATGACAGTGTGTTTGCATGTCTAGTTTGTGCTTGAAACAAATGTTGTGTTATATTTAGTGCATGTTTATTTAGTGTTTAAATGTACTTGTACGTTATATTTACTAGTTATGTATGGCTTGTTTGCACGAGACAGAAACTGCTTAAAATGACATCAATGTTCAAAGTAATAGGAGATATTTTGTAGTTCCACTGCATGAAGCCATTATTTATGTTTTGTATAATTGTATAGTTTCAGGTATTCCAACATGGTAGTGTGTGTTATTATGATGATCATGCATTTGCAATAGTAATAATTAAAATAAAAATTACGTTTAATTTAGATAATGATAATGAGCCATTAATGCGCATTCAGAATAGCATTTAATGTGTCATCTGGCTTTGCTGAACAGATGTGTCAGGCTTTATAATGACTAAATCCTGTGTTAATACTATTCAACCTTTCAGCATCATTAAGGTTAACGTGTTTATCTTGCACATTTCACCTCAGAAATCCCACTTTTGATAAAGAGGGCAATGAAAGAAATTATCAATTTATAGTATTTTGCAGATTTGTGACTAACACTTTTTTTCTGTCTCTCTCTATCAAATGCAACTCTACAGGGGATTTGGAAAACAAGGCTTCCAGTGCCAAGGTACGGGTGTGTGTGTGTGTGTGTGTGTGTGTGTGTGTTGTGTGTGGTGTGTGTGTGTGTGTGTGTGTGTGGTGGGTGTGGGAGAGGATGTGGTTTAGTGTCACTGAATCTCTTCTTGATGAGTGTGTTCCTCATGTATTGAGCTTCTCCAGGGTTTATTATCGTGTTTATGAGGTTGTTCAGTGTGTTATGTCATTGTTGTGTGATTAGATGAACACAAGGTTTGGATAAAGTGCTGGTCTTCCCAGCTGGTGCTTTTATAATGTTCTTGGACAAATCTGTTTAAATCTGTCAACGTTGGCTTTTGATGAACACTAAATATTGTGAATCCTGTGCTTCTAACTTTGTGTTCGGTGTTGTTTCTCTGTTTCTGCGCCGAAATTACAACGTCCATGGACTGATTTTCATTTTTGGCTGAACTATCCCTTTAAGTAGCTTTATAAACGTGCCCGAAAAAAAGAAAACGTTACTGATGTGCATCCTGAGACATATTTTAAGTGTGTTTTAGTCTAGGACTAGTTTAAGCCTTGTGTGTAAAACCGGGGAAAAGTAGTGTGTAATTTAACATATTTCATTATTGGCAGTGTATAATATTACGAGTTCACATTTCACTCTTTATTAATTTTGAGGAATGCTGACTCACGTTTAGTCTAGTGCTACAATAATAATCATGTACACACACACAGCGCACACACAACGCCTCTGCACTTACTCTACATTTAATAGTCCATGAATGGGAAAACCAAGTTGCTCCTTTAAAAAAAGTAACTTTAATAGTTACTTGAAAAAGTAATCAGATTACATAATCGCATTATTAATGCTTTACCCCCAACGCTGCGCATGAGTACACATATAACTGCAAAGTGTCATTTGGGACATAATATAATATATATATTATATTATATATATATATATATATATATAATAGATATTATACAAATAATAAAAGATATTTGTGACGTCCACCCTTTCCAGACCCCCCTGCTATTGCATATATAATTCACGTAGTCCACTAAAAAAATATTCATTTTGACTATTTTTAACTATATTAGCAATTAAATGTGTTTTTACATGACGACAAGTGCAAAAAGTTTGCTTGAAAATTGTTTTAAAGTAGATGCCAGGTAAGCAGTGTTAAATCTCAAGGTCCTGAGCTATCAGAGCGTGTCCTAACCAGGTGTGACGACTCGAGGACACTGACAGTGAAGTGCTGTGTATGACAGCCTGTCAAAACATATTTGATGTTTAATGTACAGTTGATGGACATTTGGACCAATGAGAGGGGCTTATCAGTGCAGAAGCGGCCAATGAAACGTCTACAACGATTGCTAATGCTAAAACTTCTTCAATCCCCAAACGCTATTTAGAAATATTAAGGGGTTAGAATTAGTCAGAGCCGTGGTAACATTTGATTTGAAACATTTATTATTAGTATCAATGTTAAAAACAGTTGTGTACATTTTTATTTCAGGATTCTTTGACGAATAGAAAGTTCAAAAGAACAGCATTTATCTGAAATATACGCTTTTGTCGCATTATACACTAACGTTCAAAACTTTGGGGTCGGTAAGAATTTTATTTGATTTTTTAGGGGGAAAGAAATAAAAGAAATCAATACTTTTATCCATCAAGGATGAATTAAATTGATCAAACGTTAAATTTAAGAGATTTATAATGTTACAAAAGATTAAATTTCAAATAAATTATGTTCTTTTGAACTTTCTATTCATCAAAGAATCCTGAAATTGTTTTTTACACAAATGTTTTCAACATTGATAATAATAATCATAAATGTTTCTTGAGCATCAGATCATCAATTATAGTGATTTCTGAAGGATCATGTGACACTGAAGACTGGAGTAATGATGCTGAAAATTCAGCTTTGATCACAGGGAAATAAATTACACTTAAAGTATATTCACTGTTTTAAATTGTCATAATATTTAACATATTACTGTTTCTTTTGTGTTTTTTAATCAAATAAATGCAGCCTTGGGGAGCAGAAGAGACTTTTAAAAACATTAAAAATCTTCCTGATCCAAAACTTTTGACTGGTAGAGTACATGTATTATATATATATATATATATATATATATGGGGATACTGAACTGAACAAATTATGTTCCCAGGACCCCAAAGCCCATCCATGTTTGTATGTTGACAGCAGTAAGAGTGTATGTTTCCACCATGGCTCTTGGGAATGATCGAGCAGAAACACACACACACACACACACACACACACACACACACACACGGGGTGAGTTGGCAGACTCAGATGCTCACAGATGGCAAAGGTATATCATGTATCATATTTGTGTATCTCCCGGTCAACTGGACATTAGCCATGGAAGATGGTCAAGTGTGTGAGGATGTGTGTACATCACTGAATATATATTTCCCAAGCCTCTGCTGTGTGGCACCAGAGACGTGCTTTATTACACCAGTGTGCAAGTGTGAATGGCGGCTCAAACGCATTGAAAGATGCTTATAGTCTAGTCATTTGATCAGGATTTTGCATTACTTTTTTTGTTTTGCATTTTAAAATGATGCTTTTTTTTTAAACGCATTGATCATTTGGTTTGGGATTGGAATTATGGATTTTGATTCTGTAATATTGCGTTCCCCACTCAGATTAATGTCCGGTTGTTTTTGTTTGTTTTTTGGGAAAACCTAAAAAATAATGCAATGATTGTTTGAATGTGCATTAATACTTTCTTTAGTGTTACTTGCTTTAGTGTCAAATTGAATGTGCATTAATGTTTTGCTGGAGGGACTGTATATACCTTCTTTAGTGTGGTGGTAACACACTGTGGTCACGGATGAATGAAGAAACTCAATATCCTTTAAGAACTGAGCAAACTGAAGGCTTAAACACACTGAATCAGGGCATCGCTTCCAGTGGTGTTTCCTTCTCTGCACTGAACTCTGAATGTGTGTGGTGACATCGCAACTCAGGACTGGCTTTCTCTGGAGCTGGCCAGGCGTGCTTTTATTATAAATAATTACATTGATCATCCTCCATGACGTGGCTGTTATGTACATCTCATATCGACTGTGAACTATTGCGTTACTGAAGGCCCTGAATCGAAGAACAAACTGATGTGACATAATTTTTAACAAACTCGGAGTACGAAACAGCCAAAACGAACTTTCCCTTAATTTCTTCTTAATTTCAATGGTCCACTTTAGACATTTTACCACCTATAAGTAACTTTGCAACTACATGTGAACTAGCAGTCATTAGAGCATTGGTAAACTGTCTTAATATCTGCTAACTCTTTATTTCGACGTTCCCTTTGCAATCACTTAACCCTAACATAACAGTCTACTAATACTCTAATGAGAGTTAGTTACTCGTGGAACCAATCTCTAAGTTTATGTCTAACCTCTAGTTTATCTCTAGTAGATGAGTTAGGCCTTTGAGTCTGTCTAATAAACTCATTAAGTGGAGGTTGGCCCATACCATGCAAAATTTTATACACAAGTAAAATATCAGCAAATTTAATCATATTTTCCCTATTTAAGAACTCATATTTAGGGTGCTTTCACACCTGGATCGATTGGAGACGTTGTTCCGAAACAAAGGGGCGTTTCCCTTTTGGCCCGGTTCGTTTGGTCATATGTGAACACAACAATCGCACTCTGAATCGGAACAAAACAACCGAGCCGAGACCGCCTAGAAGAGGTGGTCTCGGCTCGATTCCATACGAACCCTGGAGCGGTTCGTTTGTAGTGAGAACACAACCGACCCACGAACCGGAACAAATCAATATGTAGCCTGGGAACAGACGCCAATATCAGCGTATTTTGCTGATTTGTTGCGGGGGGAGACGCGTGCGTATTAATGCGTAGGCTACTCTAGTATGGGATTAATATCCTGCCAGGATTCAAAACTGAAAATGAAGTTTTGAAAGGTTGAAACTAAGTGTTCAAAAACTCAAAATCTTACAAAAAAAGTTTTGCAAGATCGAAAAATAAGATTTGCAAGCTTGCAAAATGTAAAAAAAATTAATAATATTTCTGCAAATATTATGTTGTTTTTGATATTTCCTTCTTCTGAACTGCAACTTTTTTTTACGATGTTGTGCAAACAATTTTTCAGAGTTTCAAATTTGTCAGTGTTCTCCCACTGTATTAGTTTGTTTTCCAGGTTTGAAACCTTGTAAATGGTGATCTGAAAACTGGTGTGCGAATGTGTGCAAAAACGTTTTGAAACTCTGAAAACAGAGTTTTGCAGGCTTGCAAAGTGGTAAAAAAATTTTAAATCTCTGCAAACATAATTTTGTTTTTGAGTTTTCCTTCTTCAGAAGTGCAACACTCTTTTTTAGGGTGTTGTGCAATCATTTTTTCAGAGTTTCGAATTTGTCAGTGTTCTCCCAATGTATTAGTTTGTTTTCCAGATTTGAAACCTTGTAAATGGTGATCTGAAAACTGGTGTGCGAATAGGTGAAAAAAAGTTTTGAAACTCTGAAAACTGAGGTTCGAAAGGGCGAAACTTATTACATTACATTACATGTGCACTCTTATTGCAGACTATTTTTTCAGACCCGAGTTTACAACACCCACTTTGCGGAGATACGCCCACACAGTTGCGAGCTTGCGACTTACGTGATTGGTGGCAGCGTTGTCACGCAGCTCTGCTCTGAAACTCTGAAACTCAGACTGAGCGAAAATGAAGCTTCGCAACCTCGCAACCTAAAAAAAAAAGCCTGGAGGGAGGGCCTTCTGCTCTTGACCAATGATTTGCTGTCTGCTGACGTACAGTCCAATCACAAGTATTTACTGGAAAGGTGGGATTGACCGACTGCTCCGCCAATGACGAAAGCGTATGGGATGAATATAATATGGCTATTCATGCATTCTAGAAACGAGTCAATGAATGCACGCGTGTCGCCTGATCAACAATTGCACATCTTACTTGTTGCATGCGAGATACATTAATACAAAATCGAGGTTTTGTATTAACAACTATGGTTCTTGTACAAAATGCTGCACATTCATGTGATTCTGGATTTTGCACACACAAGTTGTAGCCTATTAGTTTAGTGACGCACATTTATGAATTTGTCAAATAGATGTGTAGTTGTGCCCACATTAATAACTAGCACCAGTCCTATTCATTTGTAGTTTGTTTGTGTGTGGGTTGTGAAATGCTTAAAAACCGCGAAAAGAAAGTCTCAAAATCCAAATGAATCAAATGATATTGACTCAGAAAAGACGTCAATGAATGCACGCGCGTCACCTGATCCACACATGCAAGTCTTCTTTGTTGCATGCGCAAATTATGATACACTAATACAAAAGAAAACATTTGTATTCACAAAAATGTCTCTATTTGTACAAATTGCAAATCTTGTGCGATGTCCTAAACTGCCGAGATAATCACACAAGCGTGCAGTACGACGTCCACTAACGTCCGATACGCAAACGAATGTCATTTTAACTATTCACTTTAATGAACAGTTAAAACAACTGACCTGTCCAACACTGAACTGCACGAGACCTCTGAATCGGTGTAGGCCTATAAAAAATCGGTAACACTTATAGATTAGTTAACATTTACTATTAACAAACTGCACTTCTACAGCTAGCATTGCTAATGTTAATGTCAATATTTAGAGAGTCTGTATAGGCCCTGGCCCACTATATGTGTTGTAGCCATTAAATATGCGCATTTAGTTTCATTTTTGTTAAAATATTATAATGTTATTTTTTTTAGCCTACATCTATGCTGATTGTGAAAATTGAACAGCATGAGTAAGATATATGATATAAGATATAAGCCTATATATATATTGATACTATATTTTGATACTGCACTTTGGCCAACAGCTGTTGTTTTTTTAATATGCTCTATAAATAAATATGACTGACTGACTGAATTCATCCCATACGCTTTCGTCATTGGCGGAGCAGTCGGTCAATCCCACCTTTCCAGTAAATACTTGTGATTGGACTGTACGTCAGCAGACAGCAAATCATTGGCCAAGAGCAGAAGGCCCTCCCTCCAGGCTTTTTTTTTTTTTAGGTTGCGAGGTTGCGAAGCTTCATTTTCGCTCAGTCTGAGTTTCAGAGTTTCAGAGCAGAGCTGCGTGACAACGCTGCAACCAATCACGTAAGTCGCAAGCTCGCAACTGTGTGGGCGTATCTCCGCAAAGTGGGTGTTGTAAACTCGGGTCTGAAAAAATAGTCTGCAATAAGAGTGCACATGTAATGTAATGTAATAAGTTTCACCCTTTCGAACCTCAGTTTTCAGAGTTTCAAAACTTTTTTTTACCTATTCGCACACCAGTTTTCAGATCACCATTTACAAGGTTTCAAATCTGGAAAACAAACTAATACATTGGGAGAACACTGACAAATTCGAAACTCTGAAAAAATGATTGCACAACACCCTAAAAAAGAGTGTTGCACTTCTGAAGAAGGAAAACTCAAAAACAAAATTATGTTTGCAGAGATTTAATTTTTTTTTACCACTTTGCAAGCCTGCAAAACTCTGTTTTCAGAGTTTCAAAACGTTTGTGCACACATTCGCACACCAGTTTTCAGATCACCATTTACAAGGTTTCAAACCTGGAAAACAAACTAATACAGTGGGAGAACACTGACAAATTTGAAACTCTGAAAAAATTGTTTGCACAACATCGTAAAAAAAATGTTGCAGTTCTGAAGAAGGAAATATCAAAAACAACATAATGTTTGCAGAAATATTTTTAATTTTTTTTACATTTTGCAAGCTTGCAAATCTTATTTTTCGATCTTGCAAAACTTTTTTTGTGAGATTTTGAGTTTTTGAACACTTAGTTTCAACCTTTCAAAACTTTATTTTCAGTTTTGAATCCTGGCAGGATATTAATCCCATACTCTAGCACACACACGCAAGGTCTCTCGCGCTCTCCTTCTCTTTGTCGTGCGCGCGTGTAATTCCTAGCAGCTACTCTAGCACACACACACGCATGGTCTCTCGCTCTCTCTCTCTCCCTCTCGGACGTCTGGTCACCCTATGTGTGTAGTGTCCAACATCCGGGAGATGTGTTCTTCCGACCAAATATCTGAGGCATTTCACCTCTTCGTAGCACCAATTCAACCCGCGATTCATTTAGTGTTAGGCTACTGTTGTCATGGCGATGTCCCTCAATGAAATGCGCGACCTGCACGCATGAGGTAGTGACGTAATGGCGTAAGGAAAGCCCTGGAAGGGTGCGCGATTTGGAACGCTTTACAACAGTGTGGTGTGAACAGAGTGACATATTAAATTGATTCGGAACAAAGTATTCTGTTTCGGATCTGTTCCGGAACAAAACAAATCGATCCAGGTGTGAAAGCACCCTTAGTTAAAATTGTACAATGATGATATAAATTACACCTTTTATCCAAAATCGTCAAAGCCTGCTTATAGAGTCTTTCGATTGATTGTAATGTAGTGGATTTTTTTGAATGTAGAAATTGACCTCAACAAATGACTTGTCAAGCCTTAAACATTCATAATGCAGATTTTTTGTGATCCATGTGAACTGGAACCATTTTGACAGCGTTTCATCTGTACAGAGGTGAAGGGAAGGAGGCCTTGAGGGATGCGGTGTCGTCATGTACAGGCGCAGGTCCTTCATCAGATCCGGATCCGGCGGACTGCGGTAAACCTCGGGATAAACAGAGAGACTAATATTAGCACAGACGTCCTTCTTATGATGTAACGACTACATCAGGAATTATGGGACGTGTTCCCAGTTCCGACTGACCTAATCTACAAAGAGATGTGTTTTTAGTCTAGATTTGAACTGACAGAGTGTATCTGCTTCCCGGACAATGTTAGGAAGATTGTTCCAGAGTTTTGCTGCTAAATAGGAGAAGGATCTACCAAAATCAGTCAATTTTGATATTCATAAACTGTTATCAACTGGCCGGAGTTTTTAGTAATTTGTATTTGACACTTGATTGGGGTCAGCATGTGTTGCTCCAGACGGCTCTAGCCTCCACCTCTCGGTCCGCATCCACTTCTTCACTGGACAAGTGAGGACAGCATGAGACAGGCTGGCTGCTGGAGAGCTCACACACAGATGGCTTCGCTGACGGTGTGTGTGTGTGTGTGTGTGTCTCTGCCTGGGCAGAGAGTGCATGTTCTTGGAAGCGTTAGGGACATCTGTGTAATGGTGTGTTACAATGAAAAGGCTTCTGATGTCTGAGCATATCCGTGATGAGAGACACCGGACCTGTGGTCACCTGCGTTTTACTGAGAGTATTATTCTGCAGAGAGATGATGAGATTCATGAGGTATTCTGAACTGAACCAGCGGCCGGATTCACGAAAATCTTCTCGGGAAAAAAGTTCAGATAAATTCCAAGAAGTTTGTGGTTATTACAGTCAAACCAAAAGTTATTCAGACACCAGATATCTTTTTTTATATTGTTTTTACTGGTGTGTGCAGGACACTATAGTTCATATATGTAAGTGAGGAGAGCAAAATAAAGTAAGCTAAGCTGTGACAAACTCTTCATACAGTGACTACCAGTAACATTTATACACATTTCGGACTTTGAGCTGATCATGTTTTTTCTTTAATAACTAATGCTCTTTTTACACACAGACTGAACAGAATTAAGCATTGCTTGGTGATTGGTTGAGCTAAACTGGTATTATCTAATTGTGTAGTTAAATTTAACAGCTGACAGATATTCAACATAATTCATGTGTGAGAGATGGACAAAACCAGTGACATTATCAACTGATTTCATGTTTTATTACCATTTTCTAAACTATACCGAATAAACTGTGATAATGTGAGAAATGTTGAAGGTGTCTGAATAAATCTTGGTTCTTTCTAAAGAACAAAATGACAGGCTTTGGTGTTATCTGACTGTATGGTGGTTCTTGTGTGAAACGCCTCAAAAGCCGTATTTTTGGGCTACTTTATTAATCATAATAAAAGTGCATGTTATTTTCACCGTGAGTGTGTGTGTGTGTGTGTGTGTGTGTGTGTGTGTGTGTGTGTGTGTGTGTGTGTGTGTGTGTGTGTGTGTGTGTGTGTGTGTGTGTGTGTGTGTGTGTGTGTGTGTGTCTGAAAACTATATCACCTGATCATCTTTCTTTCTTTCTTTTCAACAAATTATATGTTTCGGTAAACACTGTTACAAAGACCTCAAACTCACATAAAAAGAGTCGAACTAAAGCAAACACTGATTATCATAACGGTGACAATAAATCATCAACATCTAAACCTCTGTTAATGCTCAAAAAGAACTCGAGAGATGTATTTTCCTCTCTTTCCAGTTGATTTCAGGCTGTGGTTGTAAGTCAGTTGTAGTTGTTGGTGTTGAACCAACATCACATTGCAACATTTATTCAAGCCAGCAAATTGAGACAATATTGTAAACAAAGACGAGGATGCGAAAAAAGAGAGCGGCGTTTTTAAACATGTATGATACGATCCCTTATGTTTTGCTTGTGTATAGAGCCGTCTCTGTAATACTTATGAGTTGTGACATCGGTCAGAAAGATCAGATTCCATGTGGTTTGTGCCTTTCACAACCAGATCTGAATCACATATGAGCTAAAACATCATATTTGTGCCACATTACCCGCAGTCTGAGCGTAGTCCATGACCAGATCTGGTCCAGATAAGACCACCATAGTAGTTTAGGCTGGGTTAAGGCGTTTGTTTCAGCTCTACCTAGTGTGCAGTGTGCTGGATCCTGTTTCAGATCATAAGGAATATGATGAGAATCCCCGTTTCTCCTCAGTACTCCCTGGAAATAAAAAATGCCAATGGTAATTTTCTATGGGCTCTTCTATGTAGAGATGATTTGATTTCGTCCAATTTTCTCTCTCACTCTCTTCCTCTTTTACTCAACGCCGTGGAGTCAATTTGAGCTATCATTAGCATCATTATTTTAACAGTAATATGTCTGAAAAAAATGTGGATGCTGCTCTTAACCTGCTGAATTATGACTTTAGTCAAGTCAAGTCATCCTCATTTATATAGTGCTTTAACAATGTAGATTGTTTCAAAGCAGCTTTACAGAGATAAACATATCATTTAAGGTAACAGAGATTGGTTTGGTTTTATAGCGGTTCTTGAATAATGTTATTTCAAGCTAAAGTTAGAAATACTACAAGCTTTACTAGAAATATGTGTTAAAACCCATTGCCTTACAGGTGAAACTAAACAGGTGATGTTGAATTAAAAACTCAATTTTACATTAGTAGTCTGTCATCAAAATCATTTGTTTATTAAATAAAAATTAATCTAGTCTAAGTTAATGTCACAGTTCCAGTGACTCCTATTTTGATATTCTGTTGTCTTTCTGGTTCTGGTTTTGACTTTCACTGTGTTTAATTCTTGTTTTACTAACTCTCCATAGTTACCCCTGCTGGTTTCCATAACGATTATTACTCTCACCTGTTCCTTGTTATCTTGTGTATAAATACCCCTGTGTTTCAGTTGTGTTTGTTCGGTCGAAGTTGCAGTTGCGTTTCTGTTCCCTGCTTGGATTATTGTCATCATCTTTCCTGTTTGGATTATCTTTGTTTGTTTAATAATCTTGCAACTAGATTTTCGCCTCTTTTCTTAACTTCTTTTATGTTAACCATAAAAAATACATGATAAATAACCAATATATCGTTATTGCTGCCTTAAATCATTTGTTAAAAGTAATGCATTTTCTTCTCTGAATTATACTATTTTGATTTTGAAATGTTTGTATTAAATGTATTCAAAAAACATTGGAAGCTAGAGAGGACATTAAACAATACATTTCAAAAATGCTTTTTATTGTTGACAAAACATTACAAAATAACTCTTCAAATGTGTTAGTTCTTGCTTTAAAAAACTAACCAATATCGAATTACCTAATGAAGTTTGTTAAAGGTCCACTATGTAACTTTTGGCCCTCTAGTTTTTTTGTGATTTTTGCGGGCAAAAATCCTTGATTATGCGGCACGTTTCCTTAAAAAATGTGAATTACAAAACATTGATGAGTCAAACGAGTTCTGTAGCTTTACAAAAGGAATATGCTACAACTTCTGTAGAAATGAATAAATAAAATATAAAAAATAAAATGTGTGCTTCCTGTTTTACAGCTTTTCGATGATGTTCGCGTCGCGTAATTACGCCACTTCATAACTATCCCATGGCAACAGGGAAAACGGCAAACGCAACATTTATCAACTTTCTGCTGAGATATATGTTACTTTTTTGAAACAAAAATGCTCGGATTATGAAATCATGCATAGGTTGCACGGAAATCAGCAATTTATGCGGCGTATTTGAAAAAATATGCGAACTTTGGCTGATTGTGCATTGAATTATGCGATCGCATAATCACGTTTTTCTGGAGGGACTGCCTATCTAATCAATTCCATATGGTCCAAAATCAAACACCGTTTCAATCAGAAATACATCACAGATTTTGGAGCATACAACCTTGTCTTCCTCGTTCTCTGTTTCGCCTGTGTTTCTCTTCTTCAAGGGTCAGCGCTAACCGGCCTGTCATGTTAATAGCGTGAGTGAGTCTGCCCTCTTCAGCGCTGGCACAGAATATATCAGCTGCTAATGCAGACGTTCTCCTCAGTGTGTTTGAAGTCAGGTGGCACTTTATCTGGAGAGTCTGGCCATGCCCAGAGCTGAAGCGAGAGTCGCTGTGGGTGAAGGATGAGCTCGAGGAGAACGTAAACAGTGAACCAGAGCAATGGAAACAGAAGTGAGCTGAACGCCAGCTTCAGTGTGCTGACAGGGTAACGGTTGCTGTTTCCAGGGTCTGGAAGATTTCCGTCGCTAGCTTTCGTGTTTTAGTTGGCCTTTTGAAGAACTGTTGAAAAAAGGATTAGACCTCAGATAAGAGCACATGTGCCCAAATGTCAGACACACTCATTCATGTGCCTGAGAGTGACTCACTCCAACTGGTATTGTCTATATAGTATAAGTTCAACATTACACTCTAGTAGTATTGAACCTAGTTAGGGTTCGTGAAGGCAAGTTTTCCACTTGACACTTTAAAAAGGCACAATAATCCAACAGACTTTTAAAACGGTGTTGTGTAAGCGGCCACTAAGTTAATAACTAATGATCTTTGCAGTGGAAGTGAATCAATTCAAACTAACTTTAACTAAAACTGCTTTAAAACAATCTTTATTGGTAAAGGCGCTATATAAATAAAACTGACTTGACTTACATTGTAGGAGGTGATACAAATATTGAAATATATTTACTTTTAAAATAATTCATACTTTCAATTAGCATTCAATTGACTGTAAATACATTTAAGAATCCTGAACACAAATGTATCAAGGTTTCTACAATAATATGAAGCAGTTTAACCGATCATGTGACACTGATGTCCAGTGTTGGGGAAAGTTACTTTAAAAAGTAATCTATGACAATATTGCAAAAAGTAAGTACGGTAATTGCTTTAAAGTAATTAGTAATTATTTCATTATGTTACTTTTACGTTACTTTTTCTCTCCTAGGCTGGGTTTGCTTGGGTTATTGGATTATCAGGTCAACAGCAAATACATTGGCTAATAAAGTGAGATTAAATACATAAAATATATCTGTGTAATTTAACAAATTTAATTATTGCAGGTTTGTGTAATATTCTGACCCAACCTTTATCAACATACAGGGTTTTTCCTGCATAGACAATTATGAGGCGGCCGCCTCCGTCAAATTTCGTGCCGCCTCCGCCTCCCGACAAAACTCGGACAGACAGTCACGTGCTCATATACACTTTATCCACCGTGACAGTTCTGTCGCGATTTCCGCTTGTGTCCATTCTCTAACCGATAGTGCTGCACGGATCAATCCGCGGGTCGAGCGGGCCGAGTAATAAAAACATTCCATTCAATCGAGGATGGATGACAGCTAAATGAGTGTAAAGACACGGAACTCCCATCATGGTACCCAGTGGTGTAGTCTACGTGATACGCAGGTATACGCCGTATACCCACTAGAAAATGTCAAGGATTTCCGTATACCCACTAGGAAATGTCAAAGATCTCCGTATACCCACTTTAAAACGCGTGAGGATTCGTAACAACATCGTTTTGTGAAAGAATTTTCATTCATAAATTCACCCCGCCGTGACGTCTGTGTTTGCGCAGCGACACGGATCGAATCGCGGAAGCCAGCAACAAATGTAACAAATAACCTAGGCTACTGTAAAGCGGAACGTCACGCAATTTAGCCATTTTTGAATGAATAAATCAAAAGTAGGCTAATGATAGAATCAAATCTCGATATTTACTAAGTGTCTATGAATATTAAAGCTCAAAAAGACTGCTATTGAAATAAACTCTGAATGTTCTGCGTGTTTCTGTGAATGAGCGCTCAATGTGTGCTCTAGGCTACTACACACTGAACACTACACACTGAACACTACACACTGACGCGCGCGTGACACTCGTGGTGTTTTCAGCGTCTATGAGGAGAACATGCACACATTTGAACTTCATTGCAGAGCTTTTATGAGAGTCACTTCACAAGAATTTTACCATTTCATTTGATAAAACTACCGTCGTTCATTATCATATACACACTCACAAACTTTAAAGTCTTCATGACAACCTTTCAAAATCAAAGTTTTGTATAACTTAAAATATAAAATATAACAGAAATATTTTACTATTGCACAGTAGAGTATACTTCAAGTAGGCATAATAATAATAATAATAGTTTATTAAAACACAGAAGCTCAAATGTCTTTAATTTACAACCCACCAAAATAAAAGTTTGTACATAAATAAAGTAACTAGAGGGAATTATGAAAGAAATAGCATAGTAAGATGTACTTTTTAAAATAATAATAATCAAATCTATTAAAACACAATTTTAAAGGAATATCACACAAGTTTTTAAAAGTAAATTTTTATTTGTGCTTACAATGTTTAAGTATTGTAATTGTCAGCTGATAAAACCTGTGCTTCAGGGACCATATTCATATAACATCTAAGGCTAAATGTGCCCAAAAAAAAAAATTCTAAAGGGGGGGCTGGTATATCACAGTATACTCACTACAAAAAACTAGACTACACCACTGATGGTACCTAATGTACGGACGGTAACAAAGTTGCGCTGTTGAGTCTCGCGCAGTTATTTATAACATTAATTATAGTTAAGAAACAATATATAGGCTATACACACGACCAGAGTGCTGTTTTCCTGAATGCCATCACGGCTGAAACCGAGATATTAATTTCATAACAGTTCAATAAACAAATAGTTTAAATTAAGTTACTTACATTTTTAGACTGTTTTTGTTCTGTTTTAGCAGCGAAAATAGTTCCAAACAACAGAACCATATCGCGTCTCACAGCAACACTCATCCATGATTCATTACTGAATCATTCAGCGTTTTGAACTAATCGCTTGAGTCAAAGATTCAATTGCCCATTATTAAACCGTCTCATTCTGAATCAATCTGCCGTTTGAATGAATCGTTTACATTAATGACTCAATGACTCGCTCATTAAGACGGCCGCCTGCCCCCTCCTACTGGCGGTTTAGTTTCAAAGTATCATTCTTTTCAACATTTCTTGTATATTCAAAAAATATTAAAAATAATCTCATTTAATACAGTTATAATTTTTCAATTTAATTTGATTGGTAACAGCCTAGTGTCTTATTATTTTAATTGAATGTATTGATAAAATGTAAGAATTTTAAATGAAATTTAGAGCATACATAGAATAAAATTAGGGGGAAAATGCCCTTATAAAGGTACAAAAAATAAGAGTGTTTTCAAAAATGAAACATTGACAATAAGTTTAAAGGGAGTAAAGCCTATGTAACCCGTCTTGTCTTTCTGCGTTGTGTTCTGGGTTGTTCCCAAGTAGACTCAGAGGCACGGCCAGTCACAATGCAGTTTATTATCTGCGGTCATAAACAATATGACAATGAGTGTTGCGTGACATCAGGTTAGCATCTCAGTCAAATCCAGCATTGCTCTGACTGAGGTCAAACGTGCGCGGCGCAAGTCCCCGCTCTGATGACGTCACACACACACACTGCACTAACCCGACGCGCAGGCAGAATGAACCCAAAATGAAACTGAAATGAAAGTAATACAAAAAGAAATATTTTTATGGTGGAATTCATAAGTATACAAACAAACCTGCTACATTCACCCCCCCTGAATTCCACCAAAATATCACCACCCCTGAATTCCATAATAACACCAAAGATGCATTAATGTAAACACACTCGTACCCAGACCAAATAACAATGAGATCTAATCCCAAAGTTCAGTAAAAACTATCCGTAAAACAGATCAAGAGAAAAAAGAAGGTTGATCAGGCCCTCATCCTCTCAGGAACATAAAGGTGCAGCCTACACCCCTAAACATCTGGTCCCCTGGCTTGAAAAACTCCACAGTACGGTTTCACATTCAAGGATGGAGAAAAAACAAACAAACAAAAACTTAACGATGTGCACTCTAAATCAAACTTTCTGAGGCAAAGAGAGGCCCCATATAATAGGTCTCTGAACCATACTCTCAATAAGCCTATTGACAGTCCTAACCACCCTCCCAGTTCTAGTTACAACCCTGCCTTGAACTCTGTTATTAACTACAGCAGTTTGAGTCACAGTAGAGTCAGCATGTGAGCGGGCTTGAGTGGGGGTAGAGTCAGTCGGACTCGTATCAACGTCAGCAGGTTCATTTGACTGAACAGGGTCTGGGTCAGGCAGAGTCGCTTCAGGTGGACTGGCCATGACTTCATGAGTGTGAGACTCATCCTCAAGTTCTGGAATAGAAGCTTCTTCGGCTGCTGAAGCCTCAGCAGCTCGATCTGGGTCTGACAGAACCCATGAGGACGTCCGTGCCAAGGAAGACTCTCGCTCCAGATTGCTCAGGTTATCCGCATCTCCACAGACACTTGAGTCTCCAAATTCCAACGAGCTGACCAAAGACTGATTCTCCAAGGTGTCTTGGATAGGAAGGAAGCTCACGTCAAGCAAAAGGTTCCTGTGCACAACCTTGCTCTGGCCAGAGGCATCGCTGATCCTGTAAATGTGAGTCTTGGGGTTCCGCTCCACTACCGTAAACACTGCAGGTTCCCACTTGTCGGCTAACTTCTTTTTTCCTTTTTCCCTCTTGTTCGCGAGCAGCACTCGGGCTCCAACATGTAAGGAAACCCCTCTGACCTTTTTATTGTACTGATGGGCCTGCTGTTCCTGCTCTTTAGTGGCATGCTGCTGGGCGATGTTGGCTGCCTCAGACAGGTAAGATAGCAGGGTCCTTGAGTAGGTGCTGAAGTCTGTCACAGTGAGGTCATGCAGAACAGACTGAAAGACAACATCAACTGGGAGCCTTGGAACGCGGCCAAACATCAAGTGGAAGGGTGCATAACCGGTTGTTTCGTGAGCAGTCGCGTTGTATGCAAATGTCAGTGTATGGATCTGCTGTGGCCATTCTCGCTTGGCTCTCAGAGGAAGACTCCTTATCATGTTTCCCAGTGTGCGGTTAAAGCGCTCTGTGCCCCCGTTGCCCATTGGGTGATATGCCGTTGTATGAGACTTTGCCACCCCCGACAGCTGCAGCAACTCAGACACCAGCTCACTCTCAAAACTAGGGCCCTGGTCAGAGTGGATGCGCTCAGGGAACCCGTAGACACAAAAGACACAATCCCATAACTTTTTGGCCACTTGCTTGGCAGTCTGGTTCCTGCAAGGAAAGGCAAAAGCCATTTTCGTAAAGTGGTCAGTCGCCACCAGCACATCAACAGAGTTCTTGTTCTTATCCTCTGCTGACCAAAAATCAATGCAGACCAGTTCCATGGCAGTGGAAGTTTTAATACTTTCCAAGGGGGCGCGTGCTGAGGGCTCCGGAGATTTTGCAAGTACACACCTCTCACAGCATCGCACATGCTCTCTCGTGTCTCTCTCCATACTGGGCCAGAAGAAACGCTGTCTCGCCAGATGGAGCGTCCTCGCCTGTCCTTGATGTCCTGCCAAGTCATGAACTCCCTTCAAGGCCTCATCCCTCAAACTGGCTGGCAGTAGCAACTGGAATCTTCTCATCCTACTCACAGGGTCCTTCGTCTCTCGGTACAAGACACCATTCCGAATGACTAGCCTCTCCCAGTGTTTCAGTAATGCCAACGAACTGGGGCCCATATTGTGCCTTTCTCGTCTGGATGGGCGACGTCTGCGGACCACAAACGGGAGTACCGAAGATATCGTGGGATCCTGAAGCTGCTTATCTTCCAATTCGCGCAGAGTGAGTGAGGGCAGGGTACACTGGCCTGCAGGTTGCAGCTGTTGGACATGTTGGCCAAGACAAAGAGCCCTGTTCTCCACACCACTCGTCCAGGAGCTGTGAGAGGCTAAAGCAGCTTTGACTTCAGCTGCACTGTAGGAGCCTGCAGTGTAATGTGGTGGCTCGTGCTGTTGAACTGCTTGGAGGTGTTGGACGCCCAGTCTGAATGTCTGTTGCACCTCTGCAGCCTCCGCACCTTCAGCCTCCTGCACTAGGCTACCATATGGCTCTTGGATCAGACGCCTGCTAACTGAAGTGGTAAAGGGATCCCGACTGAGTGCGTCTGCTACAACATTTTTTGGGCCTGCGATGTATTTCAGGTCGAAGTTGTATGAAGACAGTTTGGCTACCCACCTCTGTTCGTATGCATCGAGCTTGGGCTTGGTCATGATGTGAGTCAGCGGGATGTTGTCTGTCCACACAGTAAAGTCATGCCCTTTCAGCCAGTGACTGAACTTCTCAGAGACGCTCCACTTCAGTGCCATAAACTCAAGACGATGAGCAGGATATCTTTGCTGTGACTTGCTGAGGGTCTTACTGGCAAAAGCAATGGGGCGAGCCTTGTCCTCCCCAACTGGCAATTGTGACAACACAGCCCCAAGCCCGTCCAGGGATGCATCAACGGACAGGATGAAAGGTCTTGAGAAATCAGGATGGGCCAATACAGCACAGTTGAGCAGATCTGTCTTGAGCTTCTGGAAAGCCTTCTCGCATTCAGGAGTCCAATCCGCTGCAGTCAGTTTCCTGTACATACCCGCACCTCCACCATTCCGACCAGTCCGGCCTCTCCTCTTCTGGCCTGCCGTCAAAGCAAACAAGGGCTTGGCAATGGCTGAGTAGCCAGGAATGAAAGACTGGTAGAAGAACACCATGCCAAGAAATGACTTCAGCCTCTTTACAGATGGGGTACGACCATCCTCCTCCATCAGAGCCTCCTTTGGCATCTTGCAGATGACATCAACTTTGTTGGGATCCACCGCAACCCCCCCTCGGTCAATGACGTGGCCAAGGAACCTCACTGACCTCATCATAAGGTGGCATTTCTTGGGGCTCAGTTTGAGGTTGTTGTCTCTGAGCTTACCGAAGACCACCTGGAGCCTGTTTAGTGCTTCCTCTTCAGTGGGCGCAAAGACAAGTAGGTCATCTAAGTAGCAGAGCAGGCTGGTGAAGTTAAGGCTACCAAAGATGCTCAGCATCATACGCATGAACGATGCCGGGCTGTTGCAAAGCCCTTGCGGCATTCTGTTGTACTCATACAACCCAACAGGTGTCGTGAAGGCTGTATACTTCTTGTGTTCTTCACACATCGGAACATTATAGAAGCCCGAGGTCAGATCCATTGTACTGAAAACAGCATTACCTCCCAGTGCTGCTAGACAGTCGGCCTGATGAGGCAGTGGGTGAGCATCTTTCAAAGTCCGTGCATTCAGCCACCTGAAGTCTGTGCAGATTCTGAGCCCCCCATCTTTCTTCCACACCATGACGAGAGGGGAGGCATACTCACTGATGGACTTGCGGATGATCCCCCTCTCCTCCATGTCTGAAAGCACGCGTCGTAGCTGTTGGTAATGTGCAGGAGGGACTCTCCTATATGGCATGCGAAATGGGCGATCGTCTGTCAGGCGAATGCTGTGCACAAACTCTCTCGCCTCGCCACAATCAAGTGAGTGTCTGGAGAAGATGTCTTCATACTCTTGAACCAGTTCGACAAGACGTTTCTTCGCCCAAAAGCTGGCTTGGCATGAGTCAATGTCCAGATCGCTCAACCCCAGATTGGACAGGCGTTCTTTGAGGTCAGCATCCGTGACAGCTGAAACTATAACACTCTCTGGCTCCAAGCCCTCCATCTCACACAGACCTTGCTGAACGTTGAAGTCCTCCACCGCAAGACATGGGAACACATCAGCGATGATGGCATTACGTCTCAATGTGATTGGCTTCGGCGAGAGATTTGTCATCTTCAAGGGCACCCATCTGTCAGCCCACATCGCAGTGATGACACGACCCACAAGGATATCCCGTGGACCTGACCTGGAACCACATGGCTCCACAATGACTGTGCTGCCTGGAGACATCGGCACCTTGCTGGACAGCCTACCCCACACTAGGTGTTCGTGTTGTGGTTCCAGTGTGACAGCATGAGGCAGCTTCAAAGGGCCGATCTTGTCTGGGACATCCTCACTCTTCCATCTTGTGGAGCAGGACAGCATATCAAGGAACAGATCACAGTCTGATGGTACTTTTTTGCCCCCAGCTGATATGAGTCTCCAGTAATTTTCATTGTTCTTCATGGTACGTGTGAGGTGCTTGAGGACGTTTGAACCGATGATGAGCTCATCACGCTGGCCCGGCACAAGCAGAACAGGAACAGCGCACTTCACTCCATACACAGACAGCGTCAAGTCATAAACACCTCTGGGACGTGTCTGCTTTCCCCCACAACCCACAAGTACAATTCTTTCGGCTGATTCAGGCTCTTTAATAAGGACTCCCGCCACCTTGAGTAATGCTTCAGCCCCCTCACTCATCGTACAAGCCATGGACCCTGAGTCAATCATGCCCTTCAGTTCCACCTTGTCATTAACCACAACCTGGACGTAGAATAATTCACTGAAAGCTGGCACCTCTCTAGACCCTTGAACCACGACCTGAAGACCTTCTGGTATGGCCGAACAGGCATTAACGTAAAGTAGCTCCAAGTCCTCGTCTCCAATGAGGGTTTCGTGTTGATCCCCCACACTGCCCCTCTCCAAGTGTGGGCTCTCTAGTTTCCCGCCGGTGGCCCTCGCCTGGCATCAGCCTGGCCCACCCGCTTCCGTCCATACTTGTCACAGTCCTTCTTCCAGTGACCAGGAGCAAAACACGCGAGACACAGGTTTTCTCTCCTGCAATGTGCGAGCGTGGAATGTCTGACATCATCACAGACTCTACAACTCCTCCTCTGAAAGGGCATTGGAGCATATGATGGCTCTTGTGCAGGGGCTTGGACGTTCTGACGCAACACCAAGTGATCTAGAAGACTGATCAGTGCATTCATGCTATTCACACCAACAGCTGCGGCAGTGGCTGGAGTGGCGTGACTGGACTGGGGAGCCTGAAAGCATGCTGGTGACTGTGCATGTTGTGGAACAGACTGTGCATGGGATGGTTGAGGCAAATGAACAGCTGGGTAATTGGGCACAAACTGTTCTGCTAAAGGTGAAAGCTGTGATGTTGGTGTCTGAACAGATGCGTTAGCAAATATAGTGGCTTGAGGCAGAACGAGCCCCTGGGAAAAAGGCAGCTGGAACTGGGGCTCTGCTGGCGCTGGTTGAGACAGCTCTGGCTCTCGTGACATGGCTGACTGGGTGTGGGTGACTATGTGTCTCTGTGGAGCATGAGAACTGGCCAGCGTGCGCATCCTGAGTTCCCTCTGATAGGCGTCAATGCGTTCCTGGACCTCGCTCGTGGTCCACTCCTCAGCCGCCTTGAAGCTGAGTCTGTTAGAGAGTATGGTGTCTGGGCAAAACTTGATGAACATCATGCATACCTCCCGTCCCGGATCTTCAACACTTTGTTTCTGTCTCTTTAGGCACTCGTCAGCGATATCAATGGCGTTATTCAACCTGATCCAGTAGTCCATCACCCCTTCGTCTCGCAGTGGCCTGGTGTTGTAAAAGTCAGCCATTGGCATGGATGAGTAGGTCAACTCACTAAAGTGTTGTTTCAGTATGTCATAGACAAAGTCGGGAGTCGCGTCAGTGGAGTTATGTCGTAGAGTAACCCGCACTACATCTCTAGCCTTTCCCCTTAGCTTAGCTAATATCTCCTGTAGCTGCTGGTGTACTGGAACATTACTCTTACGAAAATATGCCCCCACCATTTCCACCCACTCCCGGACAGAACACTTATCACTGCTATCGCCCCTATAAATAGGTGGCTCCTTAGCATCAGATTGCATTACTAGCCTAACACCGGACAAATTAAACTCCGTTGGTTGCTGTTCAGGCTGTGAACCCCCCTTTTTTTCAGATGTGTCGTTTGCTGTTACAGCACTATTACGTTGTAGCTGGTCTGCAATAGACTGGCCAATTTGGCTGGCTAACTCTGTAATAAGGGCTCTTACATCATCACTAGAGGCTGATGTGGTACGCTGCTCACTTGGGGAAGGACTGCGGGGAAACTGGACACGACTGGAACACGCCCTGGGTGTTCTCAACCCTCCCACATCAGGCGACTGAACCTCGTCCTTGAATAACCTCCCCCTCCCAAACCCCACAGTATCATACACATCTCGACCAACAACCCCCGTACCCACTGGTGTATTTACTGAGTCCATTGTGCAATACTTGGGTGAAACAATACAGTCCCCACGGCGATCGAAGTGGCGTCGATACTCGAAGAATCCAGAAGGTCACGGCACCAATGTAACCCGTCTTGTCTTTCTGCGTTGTGTTCTGGGTTGTTCCCAAGTAGACTCAGAGGCACGGCCAGTCACAATGCAGTTTATTATCTGCGGTCATAAACAATATGACAATGAGTGTTGCGTGACATCAGGTTAGCATCTCAGTCAAATCCAGCATTGCTCTGACTGAGGTCAAACGTGCGCGGCGCAAGTCCCCGCTCTGATGACGTCACACACACACACTGCACTAACCCGACGCGCAGGCAGAATGAACCCAAAATGAAACTCCCAGTAATACAAAAAGAAATATTTTTATGGTGGAATTCATAAGTATACAAACAAACCTGCTACACCTAGGCTATAAAGAAAATGCAATTTTGCCAAAAGAAGAACTTTTAATTTAAATAAATGTTAATTGTGTGATATGTTACCATATTATCATGCTTAATTGAATAATTGTAATGTGATGATCAGATGCAGATATCTAAATCAAAGAATATGGGTGGTTGGCGGGTGGATTATTATTTATTTTTAACAACAGAATCGAGTGACTCAAAGTCATTCAAAGTCAACTCAAAGTCAAACCAGATTAATGAATTTATCTTTAAGATGTACAAAATTTTCTCCGGGGGGGCATGCCCCCGGACCCCCCTAATGTTACAATTTTACCACCTCCGCCTCATTTTGAGACAGGAAAAACCCTGACATATAACTTTTTTTATTTTAAAAAAGTGAAGAAAAATTATGTTTTGCATGAAATAAGGTATTTTAATTTAATGAATGACTGAATAAACAGTGTATTTTGGTGCAAAGTGCTTCATCGTAGCATCATTCAAAAAGCAGTTTAAACTACAGTATACTGCAAATGAAATATCTTGCATCTGTTTGTTTCATTTGAAGTGACAGAAATGCGTTTTAGTGAAGTGTTTATGTGTCTGGTTGCCGTCTCTCCTCAGCACTATGCTAATGAGTTTTATGTGAACATCTATCTTAGCGGCCTTTGCCAAATGAAGAGCTCTTGCAACACTTTCTGTTAGCTTTGATGTCTCTCCATTACCACATCCCTCTGTCAGATATCCCAAACCTGAGGCTTGTGAGAAGGGTTTTGAAGACATGCGCACACCTTACAGGCGATGTTAGCCTTGTTACGAGAGCGGCCCTAAACTTGTTCTGTTTCTTCATGCTCACATATGATGAGTTGAAGTTGTCATGAGGTTTTCTTTGTAGTGACAGACAGTGAAATATCATTTCCAAATGCGTTTAAGATCCATGATTTTAAATTTTACTACTCAAAAATGGTCTTTCGTGGCTTTAGAAAGCTAACAGGACATCTTAGGGTTACATATGTTACCCCAGATCCCTGAGAAGGGGACGAGATTGAGCGTCAGATGTCGATGTTATGGGGACACCTCCGGGGAAATCACGCCAGTTCTAGTAGTCGAATATGTGTAAACTTGGAGGAGAGCTCCTGCATTGCACGTCATCAACTTTGGACCGTCTGAAGGAAGATGCGACACAGTGTCTCGTTCCCTTCTCAGGAAACCAGGGTTACATACAGTATGTTGTCCTAAGGCGTACCCTAAAAAATTAAACATTACTCAAGATTCTAATGCAGTAAGGTGCCTCAATGTTTTTGAGTTAAACCAAGACAATATTTTTTACAGTGTGTGGAAACTGATTCATTCAAGCACTCAAGCATTATTTACTCAAAGTTAAGCTGTTAGTTTTTCTTTATCAATTTGACACATTTCTCAACTCAGGGCACTGTTCTCAAATCAGTTAACACGGTGAACAGGTTGTAAAATTTGCTTCATTTCATGCAACTTTCAAATCACATGCATCATTTTCTTTTAAAACACAAATTAGTTCATACAGCCAACCAAAACTTTACTATTTCAGGGAAAAACAATTGCAGCTCTTTTTATTGGTTTTACAAAAATCTCAATAATTTGTGCACCATTTAACCAAACACAACAAACAAAACTCTGTTATTTATTAAAGTCTCAGTTGCACTTGAAATGTCTTAATTATCCATAAATGAAATATCTGCTGAGTTATTAATACACACAACACAGGAAATGCTAATTTCCGAACTGTTTACACAGCTATTCTCAATTACAAAAACTATAAAAGGGGGAAAGAAAAGAATGGGAAAAGGAATAAATGTAAGAGTGAGATGTATTTGGAGAGGATAGAGGAAGGGTATTATTGAGAGGGAGAGGAACAGTGGAAGAGGTAGAAAGAAATGTGTGGAAAAGAATAAATAGAGGAGTTGATGATGTAGGGTGAAAAATCTTCGTTATACAACTAAACTCGTCATTTAAAGAAATGAAAAACATGTATTTTCATTCATGTATTTGTGTATCTTCAGCTGAATTTGTTATCAAGTCAACAAAGAACACACTTTTAGTTTTGATGTTAATATTTATTTGTGATAAGTGCATTACTAGAATAAAATGTAGTGCTTCATTATGCAGTAAAGTGAACTGTGGCCAACATAAGAGTGTGTTTAGTTTGCTGTGTTAATTGTTTTGAGAGCAACTACATTAATTTGGAGAAATTTGTCAAACCGATTGAGAAAAACTGTAATCCATAAAGAGTGTTGGGACAACAACAGACCATTTAATTTGAAGTCGACATTATGGTGATCGTGTTTGCTTTAGTTGGGCTCTTGACTTTTTAATGTTTTTTTTGTTTTGTTTTTGTTTTTTCCTGGCTGCTGTAACTGAGTCTGTAAGGCATGTTTTCTCTGGCAACAAACACCGTTCTGTGGATGATCTGTTGTTTATTTGCTGATGACACAGATCTCATCTGATGATTTATCATTGATTAAATGATCAATGATAAGTGTTAAGTCATTAAATACATTTATATTATATAAATAGACAAGTCAAGTCAACATTATTATATAGCGCTTTTTACAAAACAGATTTTCAAAGCAGCTTTACAGAGTTCTTTACAGTTTTCCTCTGGCCAACGAGCGAACAGTGTATGATTATGATTCAGGCAGTATTATAGGTCAGAAGTCAGATTGGTTTGAAACAATCAGAATATTATGGTTTAAGATCGGAGTCATCAGGATCAGCATCGTGAGGATCAGTGCCGATGGCTGTCGTGTCGATGAGGCCTTTACAGGGGAGAGTCTAGTTAACACAAGCTCTTCTGACACTTCAGGGATGCGTTGTCGTCATGTAGAGGCGTAGGCGTCCACCATCTGATCTGGATACGGCCCGGATCCGGCTGACTACAGCAAACCTCGGAATAAACAGAAAGACCAACATTAGCGTAGACGCCATTCTTCTTATGATGTAGCGAGTACATCGGGTGTTGTAGGAAGTCCCCCGGTTCTGGCTGACCTAATTTATGCAGCCTAATAATCATTTAACTGATATGTATATATACATATATAATATATTATACTGATATGTATATATACATATATAATAATAGGAATGTTTAATTTTCTATGTGTAGGCCAGGTTAAAGAGATGTGTTTTTAGTCTAGATTTAAACTGGCAGACTGTATCTGCTTCCCGGACCGTGTTAGGAAGATTGTTCCAGAGTTTTGGTGCTAAATAGGAAAAGGATCTACCGCCAGCAGTCGATTTAGATATTCTAGGTATTATCAACTGGCCAGAATTTTGAGATCGCAGTAGACGTGAAGGACTATAATGCGTTAAGAGCTCGCTCAAGTACTGAGGAGATAAACCATTAAGTAATCAGCAATATTTAAAAATTATACGATGTTTAATAGGAAGCCAATGCAGTGTTGACAGAACCGGGATAATATGGTCATACTTCAGTTTACACACACTGTTAAAAAATACATTGCTTTACTTAAAAAATTTAGGCAACTTTTGCATTAGATTTTTGAATATTTTTAACTCAACTAATTTGCGTTTGAACAATTAGACTTTACAGGTTTGCAATGTATTATTCAATATATTGTAATATATTAACACAATATATTATCCTGTATATTTTTCAATATATTAAAACATTTAATATCCACGAAGCATATGCACTGAAGAGCTGGATTAACACACAACTAGGACGCATCCTGTGACACTGTACATTTACATTTAATCATTTAACAGACGCTTTTATCCAAAGCGACTTACAAATGAGGAGAACAATAGAAGCAATCATACAAACTATCAGTTATCAAAGTACATAGCCTTGCTTCCTAGTAAAGCTAGTATGTCGAGGTGCTAGTTAAATATGCTAAAATGACCTGATAAGGGAACTCCTGGCTTTGACCCGTCTATGGGAGACTACAGACAGACATAGCCTCAGCTAAATCCACAGTCCAGCATAATAAGCCAGGCCACAGATGAGCTATGGTACTGATACTGGCCTACTAACACCCCAGCCTGAGCCAAAGCTTTACAATCCTGTCCACTCTTGGCGAGTAGCCTATTAAATATGCTTATTCTCCATGAGGTCTGACATGCTTAGACCTCTAAACCACATGAAAACTAATCACTGTATCTCAGTAACCCATTTAATTTGACAGTTCCCCTTGTGAAATAAATGAATAATGTCTGACTGAAAAATGATGCAATGCAGTTTGTACAACTGCATTTTCTAAAATTGCATCAGTAACGAATAACATTTGTCACACTGCATCCACAACACCAAGGACCTTATCATACGATCTGTGCAATGCAGCGCCAGGCCCAGCAAGTGTGTTTTTTTGCTAGTTTCAGCCCGACGCAGTTTTCATTTTCACGTCCTGCGCCACGTTGTTTAAATAGCAAATGCATAGTGCCCATGGCCGGCTGGTCTGAGAACCAGGTGTGTGTTCAGGAGCATTGTTGGAGCGTTGCTATTTTGAGGAACTGAAATAGACTGAGCCATTGACCAACTGAACCCTGGTCTGAAGTCTATGGCGCAGTATTTTTTTGTTATTTAAAGAGAGCGTTAGTAATGTGCGCCTATAAGCTACACTTTATCCTGTAGATGGTCTCACTTTAACTACACACACACAGCTTTAACCTCGCGCACGAGCAGATCCGTTTCCTCACTAGAGACGCGTTCAGTTTTTCCGCTTGTAAATAGCGAATCCTCCTGCGGCTTTTAAAAGGAATGGAGATGAGACTCTGATTGGTTTATTGCTCGTTACGCCCAAAACACACACATTACTCATTAAGAGAATAGGGACGACACTTTTAGATCATGCACCGGGAGCGGCGACCATTTTACCTGTCGTTAAAGGCCAAGTTCGGTATTTTACACTTAAAGCCCTGTTTCAAGATCGTTTCTGATGAAATAGAACGGTTAAGATTAAAATTTGGACACATGCTGCTGTCCCGAGAAATTTCGGTTTCTGTGGTCGCACCCCCCCACCTCTACAATGGTTGCATAGGTGCACAGAAACAATCCTTCATAAAACACATTAAACTTTAGTTTACAAAGACGTGAAACTCACCGAGTGGTCAGGGGTGTTCACTGATATGCTCACACAAAAATCGCTGCAAAAGATGCTTTCCAACAGGTTTTATCGTAGTTTTTGTTGTAGTCCATTTGACTTGACTTGGACAAAAACTACGATAAACCTGTTGTGTATGAATGTATGAATGTATTATCATTTCACTGTCAAGAAAACAACATTTGTGAAAATGAGCTTTTGTAAGGATTAATCATGATTTTGAGCTTGAAATCTTAAGTTTATGTATATTGAAGTTACTTGAACTTATATTTTTGAGTGACAGGGCCAAAATGCTAAATTTAAAGTAACATTTAAAGACAACATTAGGGTGACACTAAAAGTTTTTCCTCACACAGAAATTTGGGTGAACTATCCACGATACATGTTGCATTTGTGTATTGCGTTATATTATAACTTGATATTTCTAGTCACTTGAGCTGTTTCTTCCATATAAGCGCAGCTGATTATCTGTATATGTTATTGGCTTGTCTTGATGAATGGCGGTGGAGTTTGTCTTGGCGTGTTGATCTCTCAGTTGTAGTGTAGGAGTGGAGCACTTCACCTCCTCTTAGAGTACATCTGAGCTCATTAACCAATCAGACAGCAGAAGTGTGTGGGCAGCAAACACGAGCTGTGAGGAGAACATGAACAATACACACGTTACACAACCGCCTGCTCTCCTCCTCAAGTCCAACTCTCTTTACTCAGCTTACAGTAGGGTTTCTGTGCTCATGTACGGCTGCGGAAAGAAAAACATGCTAAGTATGCATGTGTGCTGTTTTGGAACAACTCATTTATATATTTTAGTTGTAATTAAATTGTAGTAAAGCATAACTTTAAGTGTATTTAGTGTCATTTGTGTGGTAAATTGGAGCAACTTTAAGTAAAGTCACCTTTATTTATATAGCGCTGTTTACAATACAAATTGTTTCAAAGCAGCTTTACAGAGATAACAGGAAAATAATGTTGTAATAGTATTGTTAAATTCAAAATTAAATGTATTTAAGTATATGCCAGTGTAGGGACTAATTACATGCTTGATTAGTGATATTAAAGTGTACTTTATTTGTGTTACAAGTACATTACAAATTCATTATGAGTGTCTTCGAAACACAAGCTATATATTATAAGTGTATTATATGTTAAGTAAATTGACTTATTCCAGATACTACAAATTGCACACTTTGTCTTCAATAACAAATGCACATTAATAAACTTAGCTATACCACTATTGTATACTATAATGTATTTTGATGCTTTAAGTTACCGTACAATGATAATTTTCAGCACACAGTTAAAAATATACCTAAAAAAGTGCAAATAAATAAACTTTTTAAAAAGAAATTCACTTCAAGCATATTTTTCTCCAATTTTTTTTTGTGAAAATGTACTTAAGTACAATTATTGTGCACCCACAATTGTATTGTGAAAATAGGTACAAGCATGATGCTTTTAATATATTCAAACATACCATTTTTTGTTAGTATATTTGCAATGCACTATTGAAAAACATAATATATTTAAAATACAATAAAGTATACTTTTTTCACTTGGGTAATGTTCGTTTAGCCCACGCTTCACATTGCTTACTGTAAATGACAATTAATATGTCATTTTAGACAACTCAAAATGGGTTTGCTGAGAGAACAGTGCTACATTTTTCTATCATGCTGTTGTTAATATAATGTTGTTTTATAGATTTTGTTTTACGTCCCATCATATTCTTTGAAGAGTGTACCATAAATATTAAAATCTTGATATATGAATTAGTATTTCATTCCGATCATAATAATCAGTGTACCATGGGATTACTAGAGATTTTTTTACATCAATGGTACTATTGTTGTGGATTTTTAGGGAAGAATAAAATAGAAAAACGGAAAACAAAAACACTCACTTGAACCAACGTTTTGCCAATAAGTCTTTGTCCGTTCACACGTATTCATGAAAACAACTAAAAACACTGTTATTCATGCCAGGCCAGTAGACGGCGATGTCATTTTGTAAAGAAATACGCATCTATAGACTGAACCCACATGCATGACGTCACCATTCTCACATATTCACGTTTCTGTAGTGTACACAGACTAAAGGTCCTCGCACACTGAGTCCGAAATTCGCGACTGAAATTTTCGCACGTTAAAAAAATAAATACGACCTCATGTTATGTCAATCACGCCTACGAAACTTTCGTCCGTCATAAAAAAAATTTGAATAGGGTTCGATTTTCTGCATTTTTCAAGCATTTGAATGGTGTTTTGACAGATTCAGAGCATATGCGAAAATTTCGGGACCTTAAAACAATATCGGTTTCAAAACCTTGCATTTTGAAACCTGTTTTCAAAAGTTGTTGTACGCAGTTGTCTTGTAAATGAATGGCCAAAACATATAAAATAGTTTCCATTTTTAGTTGAAAATGGTGTTGTGTAAACAGACCTTTAATTAACAAGCTTATCTTATGCAATTAAACATCTATTTCTTAAACCTATATGCAAAAAAGCATATTTTAAAGAGTTTTAGCTTAACAAAGGCTTGTTGCTGAAATGTTACACTGTTAGCCCTTGCTGTAAAAAAAGTGACAGTATCATACCATTTTCCATTAAAACAGTAATATACCGTAGAAAACAATGCATTCTGGGTTATATTTGCATTTTCGAGAAAGTAGCCTACAGGAATATACTGTGAGTTAGCAGACACCCAGAGGCCGTGTTCCAAATCACACACTATACCTTCATTCACTATTCCCTACATTAGTTCACTAATATAGTCCACTTGACTGAGTGAATGAAAAGAAGTGAGTGAATTGAGACACTGATGAACACCTGATAAGCAGAATCACTGAAGGACAGAGAAACAAGAACTGAAAAAAGAGAAACACAAGAATTACAACTGACTTCCAGCAACACTGAGTGTGAAACCAGTTTACAAACCAGTTCACAATTATTTCTGTCATACATGTACAAAAGTTCTTGTTGAGAATTTACAGAGATTTAGTTAATAATAAAGTTTTTTGTCACCATGATGGAGATCGGTATTTGCTTTAGTTGGTGTCTTGTCCCTGGTTCTCTTACGAGAGTATCTCTCGTACTGCGTAATATCTTACGCTATGGGGAAAACTCTTTTCCACGAGATATTGAAGCCAAAAATTATCCTTAATTTTTTATTAATGTAAAACGCTTTGCAGCAGCAAGCAGACCTAGGCGAGGCAGCTCGCGCGCCTATTGGCTGCTCTGCGGCAATAGCAGCAGCCTATCGAGAGAGGCTCTGCGTGACGTCACGACGAATGGGGGCCTTTCGCGCCCATATCGTCACGTCCCGCCAGAAAGGGCGTGGTCTCGCCCTATATCTAGGCTCGATAGCTGCTCTTACGTCGATTTTCATCTCTTCAGCGAAGCCTCCCGCATCGCTGGATCCAGAGTGAGAAGCCGCGCCGTCGACCTGTAGCCTTCAGCGGGACGTGCCATTGAGCCTGGAGTCGCTGGCCTCGCCGCCTTCAGCCGCCGTACCTGCTGCGCTTTCCGGCGTTTATATCCTTTCCTCTGCCTAGAGTGTGTGTGTGTGATTGCATTTCTGCCTTTTTTTCCCACCCCTCTAAAAGAGCGGCGTCTTTTTAAAGATGCCTTCCTGTGGTTCTTGCCGAGCCCCACTCAGCGATGAGGACCGCCATGTCATCTGTGTGTCCTGCCTGGGTGAGGATCACGCGGCCATCGCGCTCGCTGACGGCGGATGCCATCACTGTGAACGTTTGCCTATGGTGACTCTGCGGACTCGCCTAGCTTCGTTCTCCGAGCCCGCATCCCAGCCTGCCGTGACGCCGCGCCGCAAGAAGCGCCGCGCCCAGCGCGCGCCCGAGCTATCTCCAGCCCGCCAAAGCTCGCCGGTTCGCCCGCCAGCTTCGCCGGCTTCGCTCGAGTCGCTCACGGACGGACAGCGGCCGCCGTCCGCCGCCGCGTCCGCCATCGAGTTGGACGACAACACCGAGGCATGTTCTCTCTTGGCTTCGGATAGCGAGGATTGGGCGAGCTCCGTGGACCTCCCCTCCGCTAACGTTTCCCGCCAACCCTCTGGGAAGAGAGCCGGCATTGAGACTGAGCTGATGCGTCTGCTCACCAAGGCCGTGGAAAGCATCGGCCTCGATTGGGAGGCACCCACGCTGCCGCCGCGCAACAGATTAGACGGGCGCTTTCTCGGGAAAGACGAGGCTCCGTCAAAATCTAGGCCCGCGCCCTTCCTCCCGGAACTTCACGAGGAGGTTGCAAAGTCGTGGAAGGCCCCCTTTTCCGCCAGGATGCGTACCTCTACCTCCGCGGCATTCTCCGCTGTCGACGGTGCGGGAAGTAGAGGTTACCTCGCCATTCCTCCGGTGGAGACGGCTGTCGCGTCGCATCTCTGCCCGCCCTCCGCTGGACGGCGTGTTCAGACGACGCTCCCGTCCAAAGCCTGTCGAGTGACATCATCGCTGCACGGACGCGCTTACACCGCAGCCGGGCAGGCAGTCTCAGCGCTGCACACGATGTCTATTCTGCAGATCTACCAGGCAGACCTCCTCCTCAAACTGGACGAGGAGGGACCCGGCGCTATCTGTGTGGCGGACCTGAGGAGCGCTACGGACCTCGCTCTACGCGCTTCTAAAGCCGCTGCACAAGCCATGGGGCGGAACATGGCCTCTCTCGCCGTTGCCGAGAGACACTTATGGTTGACGCTGTCAGAGATGACGGAAGCCGAGCGCTCTGTGTTCCTCGACGCGCCCATTTCCCCGGAGGGCCTTTTCGGAACGGCCGTCAAAGACTTCGCGGACAGGTTTGTTGAGGTGCAGAAGACTTCTCAGGCTATGAAGCACTTCCTGCCGAAGCGCTCGAGCTCCGCTACAGGCCGCACCAAGCCGCCTGCTCGCAGCTCTCAGCCCCAGCCTGCACCGCCCGCCGCCGCCGCCGCCTCACAGCGCCGCCAGGCCCGGGATCAGAGACCGCGGTCTCGCTCCGCCGGACGCCGCCCCCCTCACCGCGGGCCCCGGCCGAGGATTGAGATCAAGCCCGAGGCCTCAAAGTCTTCCTAGCCGCCCTAGGAAAACGACGGTGTTCAGATCCCGCTGCGGCCGGATTTCCACCAAAACTTCTCGCTCGTTCAGTCCCATGCGTTGTGACTGTCCCAGTGTATTTTGCAGTGAAGCAGCCGGTGTCTCAGCCCGCTTGCCTGCACACAAAAGCCGTTTTTACGGCTACCCAGATAAATCCAATAAAGAGTGTATTTTCTGGTGTTCCGGCCTCGGCCGATGGTGTTATGAGTGTTGTAAGAATGCCCACGTCCCAGTGCCCATTCCCACACCCAGACACAGCCCGCCACGGTGCAGGGCTCGCACAAATAAAGTCGACTCCGGTCGATTGTGCAAACAATGTAGTGAACGCGCCCATATCCCTATGCCCGCTTACACTACACGCTGCGTGTCCCTCGGTTTCTGTAAAAACGAAACCAACACACATTCAGTCGGCCCTAAACGACAGTGTTTTCAGTGCAGCAAATGTGCCCGCGGTCCCGCGCCCACATTTCCTCACGGACACGCCGAATCCCACGGGATTCCCCCGCTCGCTCTCTCGGCGCCACCCGCCTTAGAGGAGCTGAGCGCGGCCAGGCTGCCCGCTGTGATCAGCGCGCCCCCCGCCTCGAACGCTGTAAACACGGCGCTGTGTTCCCAGCACACACGGACTCTCGTGCCGCCGCTTTCCCGCGGCCAGAGCCCAGATTTCATTCTACCCCTAGCTATTCGCGCGGATGCGTGGTCAAGGCTTCCCGGGGTATCAGAGTGGGTGCTGAACACTATAAAGAGAGGCTATTCGCTACAATTCGCTCGACTCCCTCGCCGTTACACGGCGCGCGTCGAAACTACGGTGAAAAGCGAAGTATCTCATCTACTTCGAGCCGAGATAGCGAAACTACTGAGGAAAGGGGCTATAGAACCTTTATCTCAGGCTCAGAGCGAAGGGGGCTTATACAGCAGATATTTTCTGGTACCGAAGAAAGATGGTGGGTTCAGACCCATTCTAGATCTGAGGCAGCTGAACAGAGCGCTCGTGAAGCACCAGTTCAGAATGCTTACGACCAGGAAAATCCTCGCGCAAGTGCGCCAAGGAGACTGGTTCATGTCAATAGATCTGAAAGACGCGTATTTCCAAATACAAATAGCGTCCCATCACAGGCGATTCTTGAGATTCGCCTTCGAGGGCCAGGCATATCAATACACAGTCCTGCCGTTCGGCCTGTCCCTAGCACCCCGTACGTTCACGAAGTGCATGGACGCGGCCCTCGCCCCCCTGAGACTTCGGGGCATGCGAGTTTTGAACTACTTGGACGATTGGCTGATTCTAGCTCGTTCACGAACGGAGCTCTTAGAACACAGCTCTTAGAACACTCCGCATGCGCCCACTGCAGCTATGGCTAAAAGCACGAGTTCCCCCCAGGGCGTGGACCGCAGGTCTGTTTCGCCTCAGGGTCGACCTTCAGTGCATTTCGGCTCTGAAACCATGGAAAGCAACCGACTGGTATCAGTCAGGTGTGAGTCTGGGGATCCCCTCGAGTGTGAAGGTGGTGTCTACGGACGCCTTCACTTCGGGGTGGGGAGCGCTGCTCGAGGCAGACCGCTAGCTGGCCTATGGTCAGTGCGGGAGAAGCTCCTTCACATAAACTGCTTGGAATTAATAGCAGTCGACAAAGCGCTAAGGCGCTTCTGTCCCCAGATAATAGGCCACCACGTATTGGTCCGGTCGGACAACATGTCAGTGGTGGCGTACATAAATCGCCAGGGCGGCGTCAGGTCCCGAAACCTTTACAGGCTGACGGAACGCCTCCTGGTCTGGGCTCAGCACAACCTGCTCTCGCTGAGAGCGGCGCATGTGCCTGGTCACCTAAATGTGGGGCCAGACAGGCTGTCCAGAAACAACGTCCCAGCAGGAGAATGGTCTCTGCACCCGCAGACGATCCAGCTGCTGTGGGAAACGTTTGGCAAAGCGCAGGTGGACCTGTTCGCGTCCCAAGAAAACGCTCACTGCCCGAGATTCTTCTCGAAAAGCCGGGACGCGCTGGCCCATGTTTGGCCCCGCCGCCCCCTATATGCTTTTCCCCCTGTCTCACTCCTGCCTCAGGTGTTGGAGCGAATCAGGAGGGAGGGATGCCCAGTGCTACTCATAGCTCCGCTCTGGACAAACCAGTCGTGGTTCCCTGTCCTGATGCAGCTGACCAGCGCTGCCCCATGGCCTTTACCGTTGAGGAGAGACCTCCTCTCTCAGGCGGAAGGCTCGATTTGGCATCCTCGCCCGGATTTGTGGTCCCTGCACGCATGGGCCATCAACGGGTACCCGCTGACCTCCCAGAGGGAGTGTTAAACACGATCGCGCAGGCTAGAGCCCCGTCTACCAGACGGCTCTACTCCTCGAAGTGGTCTGTGTTCTCTGCTTGGTGTCAAGCGCAGGGCTTTTCACCTGTAGACTGCGGGGTTACGGAAGTGCTTTCCTTCCTTCAGGAGCTACTGGATAAGGGCAGGTCCCCTTCCACGCTCAAAGTATACGTGGCGGCCATAGCACGTTTGCAAAACCGGTGTCTGGCCAGTCACTAGGAAAGAGCGACTTAGTCGTGCGTTTCCTTAGAGGAGCTCGGAGGCTAAAACCCTCCCAGGCCCCCTTCAGTCCCGACATGGGACCTTTCCACGGTCTTGGAGGCCATGAAAGGTGCCCCATTCGAGCCAATCCAGTCGTCAGACATGAAACACTTGTCTTTCAAGACAGCGTTTCTTATGGCTCTCGCTTCAGTGAAGCGCGTAGGGGACTTGCAAGCGCTCTCAGTAAGCGCGTCATGCATGGAGTTTGGACCTAATGACTCAAAGGTCATACTCAAACCGAAGCACGGCTACGTGCCGAAATCCCTCAACACACCGTTCAGGGCCCAGGTGATTTCCCTGTCTGCCCTTCCGGTTCTCAATGAGGAGAAGGACGCGAGTCTCCTTTGCCCTGTCAGGGCACTAAGGGCTTATGTGTCCCGCTCGTCTGGTTTCAGACAGACTGAGCAGCTTTTCGTTTCGTTTGGCGGCCGTGCTAAGGGACTTGCCGCTTCGAAACAGAGCCTATCCAGATGGATAGTCGGTGCCATAGCGCTGGCTTACACTTCTAAGGGCCTACAGTGCCCTTTGGGTGTTAGAGCGCACTCCACAAGAGGCATGGCCTCCTCGTGGGCATGGTCTAGCGGGGTTACCCTGCAAGATATTTGTATGGCCGCGGGCTGGGCCTCGCCGTCTACATTTATAAAATACTATAACCTGGAGGTTCCCGCCTTACAAGCTAAGCTTTTGGCGGTATAAAATTCAGTGCTATCTGCCCGCTGTGCGGCTCGGGTACTGAGTTTGACCTGCGTATTGCTCACTGACCGGTACAGCAGCTCATTAAAATGTTGACACACTTGTGGCCACCCAGTTCAGGCTGAATGTTCACCCTGACGGTATGGTCTATTTGTCACATGATTAGCTCCTTTCGGATGCTATTTACAGGGAATGATGCTTCTAGCCTCTCTTCCCTCACTCTCTGTGAGTTTATGGTGATTATGCACTATATGCGCCCCGGGCTTCGGCCCCTGGGACTTTGGTGTTGGATCCCTACCAGCACGGCGTGTTGCATTGTGTTCCCCATAGCGTAAGATATTACGCAGTACGAGAGATACTCTCGTAAGAGAACGTACTCGGTTACTAACGTAACCTCGGTTCTCTCTAGAGAGGGAACGAGTACTGCGTATCTTGCCGTGCTTGGAATACGCTCTGGTTCGCTTCGGCGATGAAAACCGACGTAAGAGCAGCTATCGAGCCTAGATATAGGGCGAGACCACGCCCTTTCTGGCGGGACGTGATGATATGGGCGCGAAAGGCCCCCATTCGTCGTGACGTCACGCAGAGCCTCTCTCGATAGGCTGCTGCTATTGCCGCAGAGCAGCCAATAGGCGCGCGAGCTGCCTCGCCTAGGTCTGCTTGCTGCTGCAAAGCGTTTTACATTAATAAAAATTAAGGATAATTTTTGGCTTCAATATCTCGTGGAAAAGAGTTTTCCCCATAGTAGGGATGCACCGAATATTCGGCCACCGAAAATTTTCGGCCGAAAATGGCCCAAAAGTGCATTTTCGGTTTTCGGCCGAAAGACTTTTATTACCGAAACAATACGGCCGAAATGTTGTGATGACGTCGGGTTTAATTTATCATCTGAAATCCAAACATTCCGATCGCTACGCTGAATATGAGAGGAACACGGTCCAGAGAGAGAGAGAGCGCGCGCGAGAGAGAGAGCGCGCGCGAGAGAGAGAGCGCGCGTGCGAGATGTCCAGAGAGAGAGAGAGAGAGAGAGCGCGTGCGAGAGAGAGCGCGCGTGCGAGAGGTACAGAGAGAGAGAGAGAGAGAGCGCGCGAGAGAGAGAGCGCGTGCGAGAGGTACAGAGAGAGAGAGAGAGAGAGAGAGAGAGAGAGAGAGAGCGCTACGGCGCTCTGCAATCAAATACGATTTTAAATAGTATTAGATTTAAAAAAAATAGAAAAATCAACGTGTGGCGGACCTCAATGCACTTTGAGAGAACATTTAATTTTAAAACCTTTCTGCAGGCCAGTAGGCCTGTACATTATTATTTAATGTACACATGAGTGGGGTCAAGTTACCATTTTAGTTTGAATTTTATTTTATACTGTGCATTGTTGCAATTTGCTAAATAAATATTTGGATAATTTCTAATTGATTTATTCTTTGAAACTTTAATATTAATTTATGCAATTGCAATGCCTTGATTTTAGTAAAGTTAGTACACAGTCATAGCCATAAATGCAATGGTAGGCCTACTAATAATTGGCATAATTTATTTCGGTGTTTCGGTTTTCGGGTTTTCGGCCATGGTTTCCTCTTTTTCGGTTTTCGGTTTCAGCCAAGAATTTTCATTTCGGTGCATCCCTACCCCATAGCGTAAGATATTACGCAGTACTCGTTCCCTCTCTAGAGAGAACCGAGGTTACGTTAGTAACCGAGTACGATTTCTAACCATTCATCTCTCTTTGACTGCTGTAACAGTGAGTTTATAAAACATATCTGTTATTGCATGAAAAAGTCAAAAGAAAGTTGATTTGTTGATTTCGGGTTTTGGGAAAATGTCACAATCATCCTGGATATTTGTCTGATTCTCAGATTTTCTTGTATATATTTATAGGTATTTCATATTTAGCATTACTCTATAAAAAATGAAAGCAAAATTTCTGTATACAGGTCTTCTGAAGATTATTGTATTCATATACTGTATTAAAAATATTTCACTCAAGCTTACACAAACATCAACAATCAGCATACAAATCTCAACAATGGTGACAATCAAAAGTTTCATGTTGCTCATGCTGGGTTCCAGTATAGTATAAAACTCCCAGCATGCACTGCTGCATGAATAAAAAAAAAACATTGCCACCATTGTTGAGATTCATGTGCAAAATTGTCATATCTCTGTGTTTCTAAGAGAGAGTGTAGCTCTGTTTTTTTTTTTTTTTTTGGTTTATGCATGATAAAAAAAAAGTCATTGTACTTTATTGCTTTGGTTTCACAGTGGTGGTAATGTAACACTTTTGATTGGTGATAAAGCTCTGAACAAGTGAGAATGAACTAGATTAGTGAATGAACAACAATATGATGATTTTGTCATCATATTCATCATAACAGCAATCATTCATAAACTGTGTGCGTGCACAAGTGTGACTTGCTAAAACACAGCTCGAGCAGCAAAAGAACCATTAATAATTTAGCATCAGCATACCACCTAAAGCAAACACTTATCTCTATAATGGTAACCTCAAACCAAACAATTTCAATTAAACATCTCAATAACAGCTTCTGTAGATGACAGAAATAAAGTCATACTGGTTAATAATAAGTGTAATAATGTGTAATGGCTGGAAGTCAGTTGTAGTTCTTGTGTTTCTCTATTTTCTGTTCTTGTGTTCCTCTTTCCTTCAGTGATTCTGCTTGTTAACAGCAGGTGTTCATCACTAATGCTCAACAATCACTCACATATTCCCTTAATTATCTCACCGTTAGGGCTGGGCGATATATCACACGATATTGTTATGCGCATCTCGTGAGGAAAGCCGGTTCCTTGATTAGTAGTAAATCACCTTCACCTGCTTTCAGATGGAGCGGCATTTACTACAAAGAGCCGTAGTTAACTGACAAGCTGAGCCATATCGCATCAATATCGCGGACGTATCGCCAGCGATAATTAATGCGATATGGCTCAGCTTGTCAGTTAACTACGGCTCTTTGAACACAGCAAAAACTCCAGTGTTAAATTAACACTCCTGCGATTGTATATGAGTCCACACTCAAGAGTGTTGAAGTTAATGAAATAATTAAGTGATTAATTTAGTGATGATTGAGCATTATTGAAGACACCTGAAGAATCACTGAAGGAAAAAATCTCAAAATTCAAGCCACCGTTATGGCGATCATTGGTTGCTTTAGTCGGGCTCTTGACCCTTATATTATTAACTTTAGATTTTGTTTGGCTGTTGTATCTGAGTAATAACTGCCAGATGAACAAAGAAAAAAAGTGATCTGATGGTGTTGGTTACAATGACAATCTTGAACTTAGTGTTTTAGATTTATGTTTTTGGTTACAGCATAACTGTGATTCTGCATAAATATCAAGATTTTTAGATATAAAATAAAGGATTTCTTAAAAGTTGTTTTCTAAAAAAAAATCTTTATTTTAGGCACACACATACTTCAAGCTTCAGTCTATGCATCTCAACAATGGTGATGAACAGAATATTCAGTTAGGAAAAGTAAATTACATAGAAAATTCAGATCATAATTTATTCATATCGCAATGCATGATGGGAGCCATTAATGAGATGTGATTGGTAGCAGCCACTGCAACATGCTTTATTATTGTCACCATTGTTGAGATGCATATACTGAATCTTGAAGTATGGTTGTGCCTAAAAGAAAGATTTTTTTAAAACAACTTTTAAGAAATCCTTTATATTATAGCCTATCGAAAATTCTGGATATTTATGCAGAATACAGTTATGTTGTAACAAACAACATAAATCAAAAACATGAAGTTCAAATGATGATTGTCATAATACAACCAACACCATCAGATCACTTTTTTTCTTTGTTCATCTGGCAGTTATAACTCAGATACAACAGCCAAACAAAATTTAAAGTTAATAATATAAGGGTCAAGAGACCGACTAAAGCAACCAATGATCGCCATAACGGTGGCTTACAATTTGAGATTTTCTCCTTCAGTGATTCTTCAGGTGTCTTCAATAATGCTCAATCATCACTAAATTAATCACTTAATTATCTCATTAACTTCAACACTCTTGAGTGTTAATTTAACACTGGAGTTTGTGCTGTGTAGTAAATGCCGCTCCGTCTGAAAGCAGGTGAAGGTGATTTACTACTAATCAAGGAACCGGCTTTACTGACGAGATGCGCATAACAATATCGTGCGATATATCGCCCAGCCCTACTCACCGTCAATGTTACTTTTTACTCTTTGTAGTGTGGATTTTCCTGTGGGGTTGAAAGGGTTAACAGTGTAAGATAAAAAGACACACCCACAAAATGTATTTTAACACACTGTAAGTTATAAAACAGGTTTATACTGGCAACACTGTTGCCAGTAGTTTACTGTAAAATGTAGTTTTCTGGGTCACCGTTGTGCTGGGTCACAGTAGAGTCTGTGCTTCAGTCCAGGAGAAGATCTACAAACATTGATGATACGCTGTGTGTTGCTTTATTTAAAAGGCGGTGACTGTGTAGTTGCTGGTCCAGTGGAAATCTCTTTATTTACAAATGTTTGTTTGTGGTTGCAAATGAAATAAGTTCACAGTAATACTTTGCTTACATTATTAATGTATTATAAATGTTATAATACGTTAAAATTATAGTTGGTCAATTTAAGGCAGTCGGTTTCTGCAAGTGAAATTAGTTAACTCGAGTTTTAGTGCATTTTTACAGTAATATACTGTAGTAGATTACAGTAAAGAACTGTACAAGTATTTTACTGTAAAAAAAACCTGGTAAGGGCTAACAGTGTAGACCAATAAAACTTTAAGTGAGTGTTCAGTTATATTATTTTTTACAGACTAATGATCTTTTGATCATGTTTTGAGCTTTTCACACTTGACGTTGTCCTTTTGGACATTTGCAAACCCTGGTTTATGTTCTTCTGCAATCAAAATAAATATATATTGTGAACAATAACTTTTTGTTTGGATACATGGCATTTCTGATTCTGTGTTGTTTAGTCTTCAGGCCATAATAACGATAACGATAATTGAGACTAAAAAGTTTAAATCATTGTAAGTCTATGAGAATAGAAAGTCCACACTATAACTAACAACAACAGAAGAACGATATCATTGGAATCGCTCTAAAAAAAAAAAAATCGACGGACGAAAGATAGAAAACATTGACAGCCAGAATCCAACGCTCTTGCATTTAAAGCAACAGCAACATAAGTGCGATGTTAATGTCTATTAACGCTCATATAGTTATTGTTATAGTTTACTCTTGTAATCTAATTCCCTGTTTTATTTTGCCCTTTGAAGCTTTTGAGATTCAGCCAGAGCTCAAAGTTACTTGTCCATCACAGGCCCAGAGAAACACACTTGTGGGTTGATGTTTTTAAGATCCTATTGTTCTGTTTTGGTGTTTAAAGTTGCAGATTTGGATGTTATTCTACAGGGAACTCAATCTAAGTGTTTTGGACATCGGATATTTTGGCCCATTTCTTCTGCTCGTTTATTCTTTCCTTGTATCTAAAGTGCTTTAAAGTAATGTCCTCATGTTCAGTTTCTTTGTGTTTCATTTCACTTTTGATTTGGGGGATCTAATCTAATCGAGTGCACAGTGCAAAATAAAGGTATAAAGTGTTTTGTGATTAAATGTGATGAATATCAAACCACATTTGAAGTACCGCCTACTCACCTAAAACACAATTATTGCACCAAAACAAGGGTTTTAGACAACAAAACAACCGTCGAGTGGAAAAATATGCAACAATCACACTAAATCTTTATATATGAGGTTATGGCAAAATTAGTTAATGCATTGACTAACATCAACTAATACATTTATTACAGTATTTATTAAATATCACTGTAAGTTTATGTCAGCTCAGGTCTATTAAACAATATGAACAGATAAATCTTTTGATTTTGATCAACTATAAGTAAATTTTGACATTAACTTGCTTTTCATTGTTAGTTCATATTAATTTATGTAAATTAATGAAACCTTATTGTAAAGTGTACCAAAGTTATATATAATGTTTGACAAAAATAACATTAACATGTTATTTATTTTTAATGTACTGGACACTTTTTGCATAGACACATGGAAGCGATAAATAATTCTGTATTATGAATTTTTAAGGCCTGACAACTAATTTGTTGAGGTTAATTTGTAGAGAAAGACACACATATATATTAAAACGCTCATATCTATAGACTGAACACGTAATACACATGTGCACACGTCAGCGTTCTCAGATTCACGTTTTTTAAGTTTACGCGGAGATGATAACGTTTTGCAACATTTTTAAACGCTTGCACTTTTGAACCTGTTTCTAGGTTTGCGTTCTCGAGCCCCAAACACTGTTGTTGTGCAATAAGTAAATCAAATAAATATTAAAATAAATATTTTTATGGAGTAACCGTTTTCTAAAAGTAATAACCCTGAAGCCGTGATTTACAGTGGATTTAGACGCGGAGCGGAGTTAAAGGTACAATATGTAGGATTTTTGTTTTTGGACATTTTACTGCAAAAATCCTACATATTGTACCTTTAAACGGTTACTCCATAAAATGATTCATTTTTATATTTATTTTATTCATAAAATAAACAGCAGGAACAAATGAGCGGCCAGAGCGAGTTAAAAGTTTCCGCTTAAAACAGTGTTGTATAAGCTAAGTTAATAACTTATGATCTTTGCAACGGAAGTGAATCAATGAAAACTAACTTTATCTGGATAATAACTTTACTGTAGATCTGCTGTAAAGCCAAACAATCTCTGTTACTGTAATCTCCTATCACTGTAAAGCTGCTGTGAATCAGTCCATATTGTTAAAAGCGCTGTATAAATGAAGGTGATTTGACTTCTCACTTAATCAACATTGAGGATTGAGGCCACAAAGCAAAATGTCTTGATTGACAGCTGTCACTCAGGACTTCATTCAGTCTGAGCCAGCCGTTATTTTAGATGTGCATCATTCCTCTATAAAGACACTGCTAATTCAGGCCAAGTCCTTCAGTATATCCTGTGAATGACATTAATGACGGTGAGAGTAATGGCCCGCTGTAATTACGTGTAATGCGACTCATGCCTCTTCCAGAGCATCAACAGCTCGTCACATGATCGAAGCGCTGTGTTGCCGTGGTAACGGCTCATCTGGGCGCGTGATGGGGTCCGAAACGCTGGTGATGATGTCACACCGCACCCCCGCACAGGCTGGCCTGAGTCAACACACATGATGACAGCACAGTTTATTACAGGGTTTGCAAGACTATTTCATTGTTTCTTAAAGTGTCTTGGAAAGTGCAGCTTTGTTTGATGCGTTGACATCATTTCCACTGAAAGGTGGGACATATTGAATGGCTCCTCCCCCTTTTCAAACAGCCAATAGCGTTCAGTTTCCCTCACTGACTGCGAGTCTTACATGGAAGTGAATCCAAGCGCTGATGATACGCTGGATTCAATAGTAGAAGTGTGAATAAAATCTAGCCGTTTCATTCTTAACCAACTTAACCGAGTAAAACTGGAGCGTTTGAGCAACCCAACACACACTCCAACACATATTGCTCTGTGTTGAACGCTGCTCGTCCGGCCAGGGGGTGTTTATAGCAGAGGGGGCGGAGCTTCAGATTCTTGAGAGCATGTGATTGGACAGAAGCTGAAGTCCACGGTGATGTCATAAAAATCCCTGATCCATTTTAGAGAGATTGAGAGACTAAGTTTTGAATGCTTTTATTTCCTAAATGCGTATTTGTCATTGTTTAGAAACACACCAGTTTATTCATAAACTTAAGGCTAACATATTAATACTAAAAAAACTTACATTTTGATTTCAGGGGTATTTTAATACATTCACAGTTACAGCCAAACCTCATAACACTCCATTCAAACATCATTTTGTAAATATTTGCTATAGACATTGTAGAAATGTAGACATTTAGCATTATGTTAGCTGTTAATTTGAACTGAAATAGATTAGGTTAATTGGTTCCAGGTCCACCGCTTAATTTTGTTGAAATTAGCTAGTTTATGCTGTAAAGTAAGTTGCTCTAACTCAATGTAAGTTTGTTGGTGGAGCATAATTGTATTAGAAGTTGCCATAACACCAAACAATTATGCAAATTAATTTATTTTGAGCAAAAACATTTGTTTTTAGTGTGTAACTGCTTATTTTGTAGAATGATCAGTTTTTCAAATGAAACCCATTTGCAAAATGATTCGTTTTTTGTGCATTTCTACAGATTGTGACTGGTCTTTATTTTCACATCGGTTTGTAAAATACACTGAATTACAGTTTCTTGCACATGTTTAAATACTTAATAATGTCAACTAGGCCTTCTATTTGAGTTCATTTTCCATATTTAGCCTTTTTCTTGTGTCTATTTAAACATCACTAACTGCCTTTACACTGGAAATATGGTGTATGTTTTGATTTTTATGCATAGCTGCCTGAAAAATAGTATCATGTAAATGGCAGTAACTCTGATTGCAGAATCTGAAAAGCCTAACTTTAGGAACCAGAAAAGCCTAAAACATGGTCAGTTCACATAAAATACCCAAATCTGGTACGTGTGGATTGTTCTATGAACCTTTTAGGGGTGAATAAGGTACAACGATGTTCTTTTAAGGGCACTCCCCTATGTTGTACCCCTAAATTTCACAGTTTTTTCTGAGAGATTTCTTTTATTTCCAATTGTTCCTAGAGCATAGCAAACATGTCTGGAGACCCCAGCTTTCTGCTATGGGCCTTGTTTTCTACTATTCCTCAGTGCAGTGTGTTTTTAAACGCAAGGATGTTTTGTGTGTTAACAGCTATCCGTTAGAGTCAGAGTCACTAGTTAAAATGAGCTCTAATTGTAAATGGTTGAAGACACAGTTTTCTTTTGGAAATACAAAACTAGTTCTTATTGAATTGAATGATATGCATTAATATACTCCAAATATATTTGTTGATCATGTCCAGCCACGCAACTTTTCCCGTTTAGAGGTCGATTAGAAGAGTTTGACATGGATTGTTTTCAATATAACTCTCATATCACCCTGGGACTGGACACACCATTTTGCTGGCCAATCATCTATACTGTAAAACTACTTTTTTCTGGTCAGATATTCATGGAAAAGTATTTTTGATGCTGTTTGTCGGTAATATTTGATTTTGCTCTATGTAATTAGATACTTGGAAAAACTGTGGCTTGTTTTGAATCTGTTATACCTGTGTCATCTAAATGAGTGTGTTAGTTATATACTTTAGCAGAGGCTTGCACTGGTGCTCGTCATAGTTTGAGTTTGTCAGGTTTTGTGACTGTCATGTTCTCAGCCATCATTGGGTTTTCAACGGCTGAGCTAATGAGCAGCATCAGAGAGGCGGGGTAATTAGCGGCTGTTTCACGGATTCATTTAGGAAGAGCTGTGAGAAACGCACACACACACACACACACACACACACACACACACACACACACACGCACACACACCACACACACACACACACACACACACACACACACACACACCACGTCAACAGTCATCTCTCAGCTCAGAGCTGGTAATGATGCTGATGTCATGATGTGACCTTTGCTAAAGGCACTACTGTCTGCTAATGGACATAATAGAGCATAGAACAACATTAACCACAACTCTGAATCACATTATTAGTATTTGTATTTGTATTTTTTTGTATGTTTTTTTACAATCCCTTCTTTCTCAATACCTTCCCTCAAAAAAAAGTCTTTGGATTTTTTTTTGTTTGAAAAAAAACCTGACTTTATATAATCAGGTTATAATTATATAAAAATTTGGATTTAGATTTATCGGCCAATATATCGGTTATCGGCTTTCAAATATAAAGCATTATCGGTTATCGCTATCGGCCAAAAATGTCATATCGGTGCATCTCTAGTAATGAACATTAATGTTTTGATTTGTGTCCAAGTTCAAATAATCAATAAATGAAATACAGGTATTTAATTGACTGGATTATCCAACAATAGGCATTGCCCTGTGGTTATTGAATATATAAACTTTCTCTGTTGAGTTTTCAGCAGAAATATGTACATTGTGATCTGCAGAACAGGTGAAAGTGTGCTGGTGTACGGTGCTCAACTCTCATACTGACCCAGTACTTCAACTGGGTGATTAATGAGGCTCTAAAGTAAGAATCGCAAGCATCAGCTCTTCTTATTCCACACACACACACACACACACACACACACACACACACACACACACACACACCACACACACACACACACACACACACACACACACACACACACACACACACACACACTGGCCTTTTATGCATCAGAAAAAGTACTTTATTGTTGGAACTTCTTGTGGAACCGTTAGGCCTATATTTCTCTCAGCGTGTTTTTCTCCGGCACATAATAAATTACAGCTTATCCAATTAGTATTTAAATAATGTTGGCTTGGACAATCAGCATATTGGCGTCACTGTGCATAATTTGTCATTTTTATGTATATTTATGTACAGTTATATTTAGTTACAGCACGCAGAGCTTCGGTGCGCTCTTTATAGTTTTAATGAAGAGTTTCTAATATCATAAAACTTTTAATTATGATTCTTTAATTTCTACTTTGTATCATACTATATTAATACCCAACCACTAGATTTAAATTTCCATTTGTTCCATTGCTATTTCCGTGCCCAAATAGGAAAATGTTAAGCTTATTGTACATTTTAATATTATATATTATGTGTATTATGAGGTTTGCATTTGCTTGTTTGTTGTATGCGCTTGTACTCCACTGGTGTAAAACAAATTGCTCCCAATGATGACATAGTCTAAAGAATATACAAATACTTCAAAAATATTTCCTATTACAGTTGCGAAAAATACCAAAAAACACATTAAGCTGAAGAAGAGGCAAAAAGCTCTAATAACAATTTTACTATTAATATATTCCAACGGGTACAGACAGGCATGATGAACACACACACACACACACACACACACACTACACAAGACTGGCTGAACCGAAAGGAACTAAATACAAACACTGATGAACACAGATTAACAGAAACCAGGTGACACAGATGATGATTAACTAGACACAGGTGGAACCAATGATAAACTAAATGACAGTAACCGTAGAAACCAAGTTGAGTGGCGGGAAAACAGAACAAAGGAAGACATGTGACTAGTGTGTGACTGTGACAATCTTTATTATGGGCCATGTTTACAGTTTTTTACAATTGCTATGACAGATTTTTCAATACTTTTAACAATTTTCCAAAACTCTTAACACAGTTATCACTACATTCGTCTGTGTAAGCTATACTATTAACGCATTTCTTGTTGCTTTAACACAAAATTCATACAATTAACACAAATTTAAAATGCTTGAACTTCTTTTACAGACAAGCTCAAACAAGACCAAAACAATGGATTTTTACTGCCAAATTTACCAATGCTTTAACACTGTATGTCAGAACAGATAACACCATGTTCTAAACCTAACCTTATAGGCTAAAGTCAAGGTAAACAGCTGTTTATATTGTGAATTGAAACACAAATATATCCCCTTTATTTTATTCTATTGTTACAGCTGATTGAATTATGCAAATATATAAATCACAGCTGATTTCTAGGAAACACACTCAGGTGTTGAGGTTCTTTCAATTGCATGTCCATATGGTATACAGTAAAAGAGGACCTTTTTGGCTGATCTTTTGTGGAAAGAGAACTATATAGAGCAAGAAAAAAAAAACGAACAAAAAAAATGTCTGCACTAGGTATAGGAAGACGTGTACCAGGACAAGGGAGAGGAGTTCGAATGAGTGGCGGCGCTCAAAGAAGGGCCAGAGCTAGGGTAACTAATGAAATAAGACCTGCACGAAAGACTTGTTCCAGGGGTCGAAAGGGGGCAGGTGAGAGACCACTTGCCAATATACGTGATCACATGGGACAATGTGGCATTCCACCATTCCCGTACAGTCACAGCATTGACGCCCATCCTTGGATGATGTCCCTTTTCCTTGCTCCTTACTCCCCTTTCCTCAACCCCATTGAGGAGTTTTTCTCATCCTGGATATGGAAGGTTTTTGACCATCATCCACAGGACCAAATGTCCCTCCTGGATGCAATGGATGCTGCATGCCAAGACATCACAGCTGAACACTGCCAGGGGTGGATACGGCATGTCAAAAGATTCTTCCCACAATGCCTTGCCAGAGAAGATATCAGGTGTGATTTGGATGAGAACACGTGGCCAAATGCAGAAGACCGGGCAGATTAGAAGATGACTCTTTTTTTTTTTCTTTTTTTTTTTTTCTTCTTGTGCTTTTTCTGTTCGTATATTTAGTATTTTCACATATAAATGGCAGCTATATTGCTTATTTTGTTATATTTCAGTAATGTCCTTTTGCAAATAAAGTATTTACTGTATTGCAGCAATTCTGTCTCTGTCTTTTTTTCAGAAACTGTACAATCTATAAAGCTACTCTGAGATGGTCATTCATTTTTCGTATTGAATTTCTGCAGCAAAAGAAACAAAATGCATGCATTTACTAAACCCAACAAAACAAAAATCTAGAGAGGCTTCAAAAGAAACTACAGTGCAAAACACAATCTATGATCAATACAATATACTGTCTGTTGTATAAGGGCAGACCTGACACATAAAATACTGCAGTTTCTGTAATTCCAGCTGATGATAGTGTTTTTTGTCATTGTGTTATGATTGACTAAATGTTCCTGTTGGAAGAGAACATGTGTTAGTGTTTTGAAAAAATATTTGATTTTGAGACATGTTTGCTGTGTTTTGTTAGACATAGTGTATTGTGTTAGTGTATTATTGTATTTTGAAAATTAGTTTTGGAGTTTAGTTTACAATGTGTGATTTTGAAAATGAAATTAACCGTTTTGCCAATTGTGTGTTTTAGGTGTGTTGGTGCGTTAAGAGTTTAGGAAACTTGTTAAATGTATTGAAAAAACTGTCATAGCGATTGGAAAAAACTGTAATATAGATAACCAAATTACCCTTATATATGTAATTAATTTTATGTTGAGTGAACAAGCACCTAGACTTGTGAATGCATGACCAACGAACGCATGTGAAAGCGCTTCACCAGAGAATGTGTGTGAGAACAGGCTGTATTGTGTGATGATGCAGACACACCCTCCATCTCTGAATCATTTCTCTTTACCCGTCTGTGCAGGAGTGTCTCAGTCATTATCCTACATGCATACACCTAAACACACACCTCTGCTGTCACTCGCCCGGTGTGTTTTCTCTCTCTCTGCTCCCTGGCTGGGATCTGGCTGTGTGAACATACTAATTGAAGGCACTTCTGCCCTCCAGCCTCCCTGCGGTGTCCTGTGAAAGCAGACAACAGCGATATCATCAATCTGCATACATATATCAGCTTCCATTGCCATCCACTGTGTCAATCACACTTTGTGTTATAGCTACCCTGTAAAACCTTGCTGTAAAAAATGGCCAGATTCTGATCATACCATTAAAACAGTAATATACTGTTGAAAAAAACAATGCATTTTGGGTAATATTTGTCGTTTTTGAGAAAAAAGCCGACAGGTATATACTGTAGATTGCAGTAAAGAACTGTACAATTAACAGTAAATTACTGACAAATTTGCAGGACAATATGATACAAAATGCATGTTACTGTAACTGAGCCATTTTGGCTCCAAACTGCATTTTGTATCATATTGTCCCGCAAATATGTCAGTAATTTACTGTTAACTGTACAGTTCTTTACTGTAATAAAAAAAAGCCTGGTAAGGACTAAAAGTGTAGCCATAATTTCTGTTGGCTAATACCAATACCAGAGAAATTTCATGGTACTTCATACAAACCAACTTTGAAACCAAATTGTGCTACTGAACACTCCTGTATTTAAAGGAATAGTTAAATATTAATACACATTTTAATGAATTCAAACTAGTGAATCTAGCCTTCAAGTTCTGTAGACTTAAATAAAACAAACATTGCTTCAGGTTTAACAAGCAAAAGTCAATAGAACAAAGAAACATTACAAGCAATACAACAGGATACAAATGAAGAAAACGTTTTTTGCGCTGCATAAAAGTCGTGTTGTGACAGACTTTAAAAAAACTCAAAGAAACGCCACAATCAAGACCTCGAAGCAGAAATGAGGAGAAACACCCAGAAACTCCTCATATGAGCCGCTCACAGTATAAGAGTCTTTCCTTGCCATTAATGATGGATAACACACACACACACACACACACACACACACACACACACACAAACACACACACACACACACACACACACACACACACACACACACACACACACACACACACACACACACACACGTCTCCTTCAGTTAATAAAAATGGCCAGTGCAGTGGCTGGGATATACATAAACCCACCAACATCCGTTGCCATGATTTTTGGAATGACTTTTCACGAGAGGATGTTTTCGTCACATTACATCAGTTAATGGAAACGCCATCATTTTTTTTGTCGACATTTAGAAAAAATCGCAAAAGTTTTGCACAAATCTGTAATGGAAACGCTCCTACAGTAAATCCAATTCAAACATTCAGAAATTGAAAAAAGCACAAAAAACAAACAATGTTCTGCCAGGACATTATCCAAAGATTCCCCTAAAACACAACACAGTTCAATGCGTAATTCGAAAAAATTTCTTTATATTAACAGGACATTGGGCCCTATTTTTACAGTCTTTTCTTTGATTGCATAACTACCTGCTCTGTGTATTTCTTTTAACGATGACAGAAAATTCCCATGTGGTTGTAAACTTGTGATTTGTTAGTTAAGACACATTGTAAATGTCGTGTCCTGCTGAAGGCTGGTTGTTGTGAGCTGCTCAGAGGAATATATGATAGGGTTTTAGCCCTAAAGCTGTCTTAATGGAGTGTGAACTCGTCAGTGGATCCCGGCATATCTTCATCCAGCTGCAAATCTGTCAGATTAGAGCACCAGTCTTGTGCTTAATGACTGATGTGAAATCTAACAACACATGGACTTTAGCAGCTTTCTCACTGATAGATATGATAGCAGGCTCATGTCACTGAAGTGCAATCCTGTTTGGATTAGAGATGTATCAATGCGTATGCAGAATGTAGGAAGAAAAACTAGTCGATAGGTTTTGGTGACAGTTCTGCAAGTGTTTAGACAAATTCCTGAAGCAAACGTCTAGCAAACATTGTCATGCAGCATATGTTTTGAAGCCAGACACTTATACATACAATATGTATTGCAAATAAAATTAAATCCAACGCGGGATGATACGAATGAAATAACAGTCTCCAGGTCCTTAAAGGAGAAATTGGTTTTAGCTTAGAAATAGTTGATAAAAACCAGCCCTAACAACACTAGCGACCTGTTTATCTAAAACCAAAGCCGAATCTATAACAACGCCCAAATTCTTGACATGATCTGAAACATATATCGACATAGAGTCCAACCGACTTATAATTTCCTAAGAGGCATAAGAGGGTCCAAAGACAACACACTCAGTCTAATTGGTATTAAGATGAAGAAAATTGCTTGCCAACCATGCTTTCATCCCACCTAAACACTGTACAAGTGCATCAAAAGATTGAGAGCCTTTCGGGTCTATTGGAATATATAACCGAGTGTCCTCTGCATATAAATGATACATGATATTGTATTTCTGAAAAATTGAGCCCAAAGGGCACATGTACAAAGAAAAAAAATAGGACCGACTATTGAACCCTGTGGCACACCACATTGTAAATTAAATGATGGAAATTTCCTATGCAAACCGAAAATGATCTATCCTTCAAATATGATTTGAAATACCATATGATATGAAAACCAGTCTAAGGCGGTTCCCTTAATGCCAACATCTTCCAAACGGCTCAATAAAATACCATAATCAATGGTATCAAAGGCGGCCGTGCGATCGAGTAAAATAAGGATAACTACCTTTCCAGAATCAACTGCTAATAAAATATCATTATTAACCTTAAGGAGAGCAGATTCTGTACTATAAAGGGACCTAAAACCTGACTGGAACATATCTATAACAGTATGATAAGAAACACAATATCTTATGTTTTAGCTGTAGTGTTTTTGCACATTTCAGAGTTGTAACACTGTGATTATATTCCACACACTGAGAACAATCTCTGGTCCACTGATCTTTTCTTTTCTTTCTGGAAATGAGATCTGAAGATGCTTGTTGTTACATATGGTGTGGCTTTGCTGCTGTTTGTGTGGCTTCACATGTGTCCACCCACTCTTCCCACAATCCTCCTTTAATTAAATTCCCTCTCCCACAGCTCAGATGAACACGATGTTCTGAGAGAGCGCTGTCCATATGCCTCTTCCTCATCAGAGGGAAATGGTTACGTTGTGTGCTTCCAGACCAAAGTCTGTTACAATCTTTTCTCTTCATTAGCTTTGTTTAGATACAGCCTAATATTCAGTTAATAATCCAGCTCAACACCTCAATCGAATTGGAAAGCAATCTGATTGAACTTCATGCAGTGATGGGAATTGCAAGGAATTTAATTCCGCTTGTTAGTCAGGAATTCAAGGAAAGTTGCATACAACTTTAAAAGTTGCCTACTATTTAGCTCCACAGAAAGCAACAAAGTGGCCGAAACAGATTCTAAATCCTACCAGATTCCAAATCTTACCAGATTCTAAATCCTACCAGATTCCAGATTCTAAATCCTACCAGATTCTAAATCTTACCGGATTCTATAAATTTTATTACCAGATTCTAAATCTTACCAGATTCTAAATCTTACCAGATTCTAAATCCTAATCATGAGGAATTTAATTTTGCTTGTTAGTCAGGAATTCAAGTACAGTTGCGTACAACTTTAAAAGTTGCCTACTATTTCACTCCACAAAAAGCAACAAAGTGTCGACCCAGATCCGGCCCACATCTGGTACATGTGGATTCCATGCGTACCGGATCTGGGCCGAAACTATGTTGCTGTCTGGGTCACTGTTTAAAAAAAGTAGTAAAATATTGTAACCAAGAAGCAATATTTAATTCCGAACACAACCATGTTAATGTTCTGCCTGTTATTTTTAGTTCATGCCAGTTCATGTGCTTGAAGTTGTGTGTTGGTTTTCCTTTAAAGGCTATCCATCATCCGGTGAAGGTGTGTCCCAGCGCTCCTCTAGTTCACACAGGCTGTTCACCGCTTGGTTAATAAGACAGCAAAACAAATGGGCCTTGTCTTGGCCTCCGCAAATACCAATTAGAGCTGTGGGTGCTGCCGTGAGACCCTGCAACGTGTGGGCGGCACCATATGGACTCATGATATATGATATTACAGGAGTCTCCTGTAACACTAACAAATGTGTCATGGGGTTTCTCTCTGGTCTGCGGCCAGTTATTATATTAAGCCCATAATTATAATGTTCGGTGTGAGGAGCTAATGTGAAACCAGCCAATGGAATCATAAGACCCAATTATTAGAACACAATAACATGGGAAATAATGTGTTGGCAACATTGTACCCAGCTGCAGGTTTAGGGCTGATGGAGATAAATGTGGTTTCATCACAGAGGTTCAGGTTTGTGAATATGCTGGGCAGATGATGGAGGGAAATACTGGGGAGGAGGTATACCAGATTCTAAATCCTACCAGATTCCAGATTCTATCAGATTCTAAATCCTACCAGATTCTAAATACTACCAGATTCCAAATCTCCAGATTCAATCTTCAGATTCAAAATACTACCAGATTCTAAATACTACCAGATTCTAAATACTACCAGATTCTAAATCCTAACAGATTCTAAATCTACCAGATTGCTAAATCTACCAGATTCGTAACCAGTTCCAGATTCATAGATTCTAATCCCGATCCAGATTCTATCAGATCTAATCCATGATTACCAGATTCCATCTACCAGATTCCAAATCCTACCAGATTCTAAATCCTACCAGATCCAGATTCTACCAGATTCCAGATTCTATCAGATTCCAAATCCTACCATATTCTAAATACTACAAGATTCTAAATACTACTCACCAGATTCTTAAATACTACCTACCAGATTCTAAATCCTTCATCACAGATTCTAAAATCCCTACCAGATTCTAAACCCTACCAGATTCTAAATCCTACCAGATTCTAAACCCTACCAGATTCTAAATTCTACCAGATTCTAAATCCTACCAGATTCTAAATCCTACCAGATTCTAAACCCTACCAGATTCTAAACCCTACCAGATTCTAAATACTACCAGATTCTAAATCTTACCAGATTCTAATCCTACCAGATTCTAAATCCTACCAGATTCCAAATCCTACCAGATTCTAAATCCTACCAGATTCCAAATCCTACCAGATTCTAAATCCTACCAGATTCCAGATTCTATCAGATTCCAGATTCTATCAGATTCCAAATCCTACCATATTCTAAATACTACCAGATTCTAAATACTACCTACCAGATTCTAAATCCTTCCAGATTCTAAATCCTACCAGATTCTAAATCCTACCAGATTCTAAACCATACCAGATTCTAAACCATTCCAGATTCTAAATTCTACCAGATTCTAAATCCTACCAGATTCTAAATCCTACCAGATTCTAAATCCTACCAGATTCTAAACCCTACCAGATTCTAAACCCTACCAGATTCTAAACCCTACCAGATTCTAAATCTTACCAGATTCTAATCCTACCAGATTCTAAATCCTACCAGAATCCAAATCCTACCAGATTCTAAATCCTACCAGATTCTAAATCCTACCAGATTCCAAATCCTACCAGATTCTAAATCCTACAGATTCTAAATCCTACCAGATTCTAATGCCTGGCTCACACTACAGGAGTTTTGAAATCCTAACCGATTGTGAAATCTTGTTTCAGCACACACTTAAGGAGAATCTTTGCAGATTTTCTTCCCTCAAATCTTAAACATGCTCACACTACAAGATTTGAAAAATCGCGGCGCATCACACACTACAGAATGTTATTAAGATTATCGTGCCAGAGGAAGCGCCTTGATATGATTCCACCCTGATCACTTGATCTCACGCAACAGATCGGAAGCGGAAAAGTGGATGTAGACAAAATATCTGTCCTTCATATCAAGTCATATTCGTGAAAAGGTTGCCTTTGACCAAGGAAAGCAAAATCTTCCTTTTAACATTTAAGGATATTTCTAATGAATGGCGTCAGCTCTGGTCAATACAATGAATCAATGCCATTGATCTAATGACGCTTCAGCTTTACCCATGCGCCGGATTGCTGCTCAGCTGAGCCTTATAAAGTGGAGCTCAAAGTTAAAATTATATATTAAAATAATTAACAGCTTGTTTCATTACGTCTTAGAATGAATCCAATTTTTTTTTACATTTCGTTGAATGAACAGTTAAATGACTCCCTCAAAGGCAGTGCCTTGCCGCCACCTAGTGTCATAACAGTGCAACTGCACACTGAGTGAAAGTCTATAACACGCAGAGACGAGCGACAATACTGGTGAAATATCAGCAGAAAGCAAAAAACTAAGTGAGATTCGAGGATCAGAACTAACTGGTATATAACAATGATCTAACAAGCTTAGTGTCAGGTTTATGTTCTATTATTATATTATGTGGACCCTTATTTTGACATCTGTTTACCCCACTTTTTTAGTTTCGGTTTCATTACTGAACATGTAACTTTACTAGTCCTCGTGCCTGCTGGCAACAGCGTAACACTTATTTATTTAGCAATAAATACATAAATAAATGAAGATAATGCCGCATATCATGCTGTTGTCACTCAAAATTACCTCAATGGAAATTCCATCACCACAGCCCTAACGTTACTTGTTTCTTATTGGCTATTGTGACAGTACTGACGTAATCACAATCTTGCTCATCCCGATAAATATCAAACATGTTTGTTTGATATGATCGGGGTGAGCCCGATTTGTGTAAGAGCAGATCGGGAGGTGCAAGATTCGATCTGTGAATGCCTCACATTACCAGATAATCTGCACCGAACATCGGAACCGATCAAGGTCTTCGACAAGATATTTTCTCCGATTCTCGGGAGAAATCCTACCAGATTCTAAATACTACCAGATTCTAAATCCTACCAGATTCTAATACTACCAGATTCTAAATCCTACCAGATTCTAAATACTACCAGATTCTAATCCTACCAGATTCTAAATCCTACCAGATTTAAATCTACAAGATTCTAAATCCTACCAGATTTTAAATCCTACAGATTCTAAATCCTACCAGATTCTAAATCACTACCAGATTCTAAATCCTACCAGATTCTAAATCTACAATAATCCTACAGATTCTAAATCCTACCAGATTCTAAATCTATCCAGATTCTAAATCCTACCAGATTCTAAATCCTACCAGATTCTAAATCCTACCAGATTCTGAATCCCTACCATATTCTAAATACTACCATATTCTAAATCCTACAGATTCTAAATACTACAAGATTCAAATACTACCAGATTCTAAATACTACCAGATTCTAAATACTACCAGATTCTAAATCCTACCAGATTCCAAATCCTACCAGATTCTAAATCCTACCAGATTCATAAAGTAGATAGATAGATAGATAGATAGATAATAGATAGATAGATAGATAGATAGATAGATAGATAGATAGATAGATAGTATAGATAATTTTATTAGTCCTTACGGAAATTCATTTTGTGTCATACAGCAAACGTCAGATCAAAAACATCAACAGACCAATAACCAAACAACTGCTTTGCCAACACAAACATCCCCCTTAAGTGCTATACAAAGTATACTAAGGTGCAACTCCCCGACACCCCAGGATTCAACTCTATATAATTATCTCATCTCATCACTTGTTAAGAAATCCAATACTAGTAGGCACAAATGACCTGCGGGCAAAATCCTACCAGATTCTAAATCCTACCAGATTCCAAATCCTACCAGATTCTAAATCCTACCAGATTCTAAATCCTACAAGATTCCAAATACTACCAGATTCTAAGTCCTACCAGATTCTAAGTCCTACCAGATTCTAAATCCTACCAGATTCTAAATCCTACCAGATTCTAAATCCTACAAGATTCCAAATCCTACCAGATTCTAAATCCTACCAGATTCTAAATCCTACCAGATTCCAAATCCTACCAGATTCTAAATCCTACCAGATTCCAAATCCTACCAGATTCTAAATCCTACAAGATTCCAAATCCTACCAGATTCTAAATCCTACCAGATTCTAAATACTACCAGATTCTAAATACTACAAGATTCCAAATCTACCAGATTCTAAATCCTACCAGATTCTAAATCCTACCAGATTCTAAATCTACCAATTAAATCCAACCAGATTCTAAATCCTACAAGAATTCTAAATCCTACCAGAATTCTAAATACTACCAATTCTAAATACTACCAGATTCTAAATACTACCAGATTCCAGATTCTAAATCCTGGTTGTACAAATTGAATAGGTATAAATCATGGTTGTTACTTTTTACTTCTGATGTAATTATGATGCATTAAACACTTCTGATGCATTAAACACTCTTTATGACTCTTTATTCTTCTATACTAACTTTCGTCTTATCCTAAGATTCAGTAGGTGTCATCCTCATTATTAGATCCATGTCGCAGTGTGATTTGTTATGATCTTATAGGATTGCTGAAATCACAGTCTGTAGCAGGCAGTCTGGGCAGTTCATGGACAGAATAAATGGACCAGACATTAGAGCAGTAGTCAACAGTCAGAGACCAAATCCCCTAGCCTGCCAAGCCAGACCTACATCAAGATGTTAGGTCTGGGAACTCACCATTGGCATACCTCAATCCGAGGGGCGGGATAAACGGTTGTCTTTCAATATCCCTCTGCACGCAATAGGACAGCGCTACAACCAACCAGAGAAACGAACGGCTGTGTCTGAGTGAGTCCCATGCGCTTTTTCCACCAGCGGAGCTAGTTGATATATTAAACTTTTGCCGTATCCGGTCATCAAACTCCGAACACATCTTCCTTTTTTAAGAATGACTTAAGTGACGTTCTCTTAACTCTTAAAGACCGCTGTTCGCCAGCAGCATCTTCTTTGTTTTCAAGTAGCAGAGGGAAATCACCTCTGGAAATCACGCGGAACCGTCACAACGCTGCCGTCATTATGTTAAGCCCGCCCACCAACTCTATACACGATGTGATTGGCCTGACCAGAGTTTGTTTTTTCCAGCTCGAATGCCAACGGAGAGTTGCTAGACCACACTTTGCTGCAAAATAATTTTTGCTGCCGCTAGGGTGCGTCTAGATTTCTAGGCTACAAATCCCCAGTATAATTTCATAAAATAAACTGTTTTTGAGTGAAAGAGAGAATGAACAGGGCAAAGGAAAGGCTGTGGGTGGAGGCAGAAACTATCAAATAGGAAAGTTTGAGGTTGCAATTTGCAAGAGAGGAATATTGGGTGAAAAAAAGACAGATCCCACACAGACAAACAATACAACAACAACAACAACAAAAGACAGTAAATCATCTCAAATATGTTATTGGCTGAGTATAAGAGTGCAAATTGTAGTGTGCTGAAATGAAAATAAAAAGAAGAATGTGTAGGTAAATCTGGCACACGAAATGAAATACGCAGCTCTGCCTGAAGACACAGATTGTGTAAACCGTGGCTTTAGTTTGTCATTGTGAGAAGCACTGGGTGTGCCAGAGGAAACATGTCTTATTAGCAGCATTGCTATGGGCGTTGGGTTCACAGACACCAATTAGCCGAGGCAGAGGTGGGTCCTGCCCTGGGCCACACACACACACACACACACACACACACACACACACACACACACACACACACACACACACACACACACACACACACACACACACACACACACACACACACACACACACACACACACACACACACACAGCCCAGTCTGCTCAGCTCTGTGTCACACTGACGTGAGCCCAGTTAGGAATGTCTATATCACAAATAGATTAATTACATACTAATTACGCTCTAAAAAAGGCTGGGTTGTTTCAACCCATGTGTGAGTTAAATATGGACTATTTTTTGACTATTTTAAACCCAACAATTGGGTTTGTCCATATTTGACCCAAACATGGGTTATAACAACCAAGCATTATAAAGTGTACATATATATGGATAGAAACTGTGGTGCTCATTCACACAGAGACACGCAGACTTCAGACTCAATAGCTACTTTTAATTTTATTTTCCTGTTATCTCTGTAAAGCTGCTTTGAAACAATCTGTAGTTTAAACAGCGCTATATAAATAAAGCTACTTGACTTGAAAAAGGATTGAACACAGTTAACTCCGTCCTTATGAGTCTCCACCTTTTTATACTTGTCTCAAGCTAGTTCACTGTGAGATGTTGAGCGTGTGTGTGTGTGTGTGTGTGTGTGTGTGTGTGTGTGTGTTTTGCCTCCAGTGACTGCAGATGAGCCTCTTATCTGTCTAACCGCCGTGTCCCGCGCTGACCCCTCACTGACAGGACAGTTTATACTGCAGATACAACACTTATAAAACACTAGCTAATCATTAACAATCTATTAGTGAAGCATTACCTGGGTTTTACAGCAGCCCTTAATCTGCGTTCACAATGACAGCGATTAATGACAGCTCTGTTGATTTCTAACGGGAAGTCGCGAGTGAATCGCTTTAGCACTCTTAACTCTTTCCCCACCGGCGTTTTTAATCATTTTCACAACTTTTTCATGGATATTTTGTTGAATGAATTCTGAACATGCAAAAAATCTAAAGGATTCAGCACGATGATAAACACAGTAGATAGAGTCCTTTAACACTTCTAAAGCTGCACAGTCATTAACCCTTCTGGTCGACATTTCATTCAGTAACATTTGATTTATATGCTGTTAATGTTGATGATTGCGTTATTTTAACAACAATGCTCTATCGCTTGTTTCTGCTTCTTCTTCTCCTGTGTTTTGATCAGGAGATTCGCGACTCTAGCCAAGTTTCCATCCACTGTCAATCGAATTATCTGAAGTTCGGTAAAAAACCTCATGTGAATAAAGCTGGTGAAAGTGTGTTTCCATCCAATGGCTTTAAAGCGAATAAAAACCTGTGTGTAATGACGTCACATGCTGTTTTGTGATCAAATTGGTATATCGAATTGATTTGAGACATTTTAAGGTGTTTCCATTCATTTTCTCACTGAATTGCACAACATTCAAGCAAACGTTTGCCAACAAAGTTTTGCTAGACAAAATGGATCGCGGCGTAATAACGTTTCCATCAGCGTTTATCGCATAAGCCGTATATCCATCAAGATAAAATCCCATGACGCATTTCATTTGAGTCCATATTCATGAAATTCAATCGAATTTTACTATTTCCATAAGGCATTTTTCATTCGATATCACTTAATGCGGATACAAACGTGTGGATGGAAACATAGCCTCTTTCAGATGTGTAATAGCGCCCCCTACAGTATAACTGTGAAAACACGGATAGTCTGAAATACTTTTGAAATACAGAAAAAAAAATTAATAAAATTACAGAAATAGACTGTGTATGTCATATTCCACGTCAAGACAAACAAGATTCAGCATGTTCATTTTAAATATGTTAAATTGCTACTTCACTATAAATACATTAAAGCATGTTTGTAGTTTATCATAAATGCTTGTCAGTAGATTCAGCAGTACATTTTAAACATTTTCAAAGACAATAGAAATAATTATGAAATTACAGTTTTATTCCTACTTAAGTGGGTCAAAAGTTCAACTTTAATTTAAATTTAAAATGATAACTAAATTTATTTTATAATTATATTTTAATTTAAATGTAAATATCATGTAGTTATGTGTCCGAATACATGACATTAATTTACACTTGAGTATTGTCACATCACATTTGCTTTAGTTCTTGTCCCTGTGTTTTTGTTTGGCCTAGTTTTCTCGGTTCTCAGTTTTCCCGCCACTTTACGTCGCTATGGTTCCTGATTAGTCCTCACCTGTTCGCTGTTCTGTTGATTGTCTCTGTATATTTAAGACCTCGGCTTGTTGTTGTTGTTGTTGATGTTGATATTGTTATGCTAGTGTGTTACTTTGTTCCTGTATTCATTAAAACTAATTTTGCTTCCATTTCGTCTCGTCTTTTGGATAATGTAGACAGCAAGTATATTCTTTTAAAGTCCCCTTTAGTCAATAATTTTATCACTTAAAACTCATCTTTGATCACCAAAATGACATATTTAAACGTTTTTTTTCCCTTCTTCGTGCCTTAAAATATATTGAATGTAACTCGACACCGTTGCCTCATTTAGTATGCGTGGTTCTATGAATATGCAAATGAGCCCCGCCTCCACTCACTCACTCACTCAGAGATCCACTGGTTGACGATCACACGTTGATCTGATTGGTTACAGGTTTGTGACGTCAGAAACACCAGCGATTTCAGTGTTTTTGAGACTGTCTTTGTTTCACTGCAGTTTTAAGGAGAAAATACTGTCAATGCTGTTGAATTTACACATGCTTTGTCTTAAACATATTTAAAATAACATATAGACATGTAAACATTGATTTTCACCACAGGGGTTCTTTAAAGTATATAATTTGTGTAATAAGTAGCCTACTTTTTTTTTTAAATATCCAAAAGTCTATCTTTTTTTCACAAGGGTTGTCCTTTTAGGTGCCTGATAGACATGGATTTTTTTTCAATATTTTTTTTGTTGTTGTTGTCATCATTCAGATTTGAAATATGGAAGCATTTGAATCATTTCCAACATGATTTGGTGACTTTGCCTAACAACTAATGGCTGTTTTCTGCTCATAATAACCAGTTCCAGTGTTGGCAGGGCCGTATTGTCACACTTTGTTATTTGTCTGGTCAAAAAAAGGTGTAGGAGAGGCGCGAGGGATTGAATATGTGATGCAGTGTGTACGTCAGGTGTAGGACAGCGTCTCTAATAGCGTGTGTTTGAGGTTAATGTGTCTGGATAACTCAAGCTCTATTATGCTGTAGAGTTTCTCTCACAGCGCACACACACACACTCTCTGGGCTCATAGAAAGTGCTAGTTGATCTGTGTGTGTCACATCTCTGATTCACTTAACAAAACAAACTCAACTATAATAGCCCTTTAAAAAAACACTGCGAATGGCTTATCATTATCTAGCAGAGTTCAAGGGAGGCATCACGACTGCCAGGAGTGTGTGTTGAGGTTAAATGTTTTCAAAAATGTGCGGTATGAATCACTTATGATACTTAAATGTGTTTTTATGACTCTGACCTGCATGATTGACAGGCCTTACATACTGTACAGCAGTCATTGCCTGATTTAGTCACTCAGCCATTAGTTATACCAATAAAAGAAATATTCAATGTTTATATTGCAATCTATTTGGGATCATTGGGGATTCTGGAACTTATCCCAGTATCTTGGATTGTAGACAGGGAACACCCTAGACACACACGTAGATATAAACACACTCAACACAGCCAGATCTTGTAAACAGCACAGAGAAAGGCATTGGGACTCGAACCAGGAAACTGAAAACTGGGTTATTTGGCCTAATACAAAACAACATATTACCATAATTCTACTAGCAATCAACTAAAGCTTCCCATCTACAAACTAAGAACTCTTAAAATCTCCATGTAGTCAATATTTGTATCCCTTAAAACACATCTTTGATCACCAAAATTATTTTTTTCCTTAAAATGCCTTCAAATATCTTGAATGTAACTCGATACCCTTGCCTCATTTAGTATACACGGTTCTATGAATATGCAAATGAGCCCCGCCTCCACTCACTCACTCACTCAGAGATCCACTGGTTGTCGATCACACGTTGATCTGATTGGTTACAGGTTTGTGACGTCAGAAACGCCAGCGATTTCAGTGTTTTTGAGACTGTCTTTGGTTCACTGCAGTTTTCTCAGCAATGCTGTCGACTTATGAATTTACACATGGTTTGTCTTAAAGCATATTAATAACACCACATAGACATATTAATTACATTAAAAGCTGGATTTTCACCACAGGGGGACTTTGTTTGTTGAAATGCAGTTTCCAGCTAAAATGAACAATTGAGGCAGTAAAACACCAAATACTTTTATTCCTGTTTGCAAAAATCATGAAATACAGGGGGCGATTATCGTTGAATGAAGATTTATGTTTTGCGTAATACTATGTGATGATGACCTCTGTAAACTTTGACATCTTGACATTTACATCACATAACCAGCACCATTTTTACTAAAGTAGTAAACTTGCATACAAGTAGTGAACATTCACCTGTAGTGTCTCGCCTTAAATGTACATGTCGTCCTGCTGTGTGTATTTGACGGCCTTTATGTGGTGAAATCTCTTGGTTTGACCAGATTCAGCAGGGGAAGCTGAATAGAGGAAGTGGCCCGTTGTGGTTCAGGTGGTGTGTCTGTAAGTGGGTCAGGTGTAAAGGTGTTAGTCCTCTAGTGTGGTTACATCAGAGTCAGTGACAGCGCTGTTCATCTTTGTTCAGTCAGGACTGAGAGCAGAGCTAGGGATTGAAGTGTTTGAGATCAGTATTTAGAAAGGCTGTATTACATGTGCCACTTTGTGTTCTGAATTTACAAGCTTTCTAAAGATATCTGAGTAGCTTTTTGCTTCTTTCCTGTGCTCGCCTGCAGATTTATCTTGCTTACAAAGGAATAACATCCACTTTGTGGTGTTCGGGCTCTGACACAAAACACTAGCCGTGTCTCAATTGAAATTGAGAATTTAAAATACACCCAATGGAAACACATGAATTTTGAGTGTGAGCAAAAGAGTTTTTCGCTTGTGTTAGGTGGTTTTTCAGGCAACATTGAGTACACTAAACAAGTAGTGGACATTGAGTAGACTGAGCAAGTAGTGGGCATTGAGTACGCAGAGCAAGTAGGAGACATTGAGTAGACTGAGCAAGTAGTGGGCATTGAGTACGCAGAGCAAGTAGGAGACATTGAGTAGACTGAGCAAGTAGTGGACATTGAGTACACTGAGCAAGTAGTGGGCATTGAGTACACAGAGCAAGTAGTGGACATTGAGTACACTGAGCAAGTAGTGGACATTGAGTAGACTGAGCAAGTAGTGGGCATTGAGTACACAGAGCAAGAAGGAGACATTGAGTAGACTGAGCAAGTAGTGGACATTGAGTACACTGAGCAAGTAGTGGGCATTGAGTACACAGAGCAAGAAGGAGACATTGAGTAGACTGAGCAAGTAGTGGGCATTGAGTACACAGAGCAAGTAGGAGACATTGAGTAGACTGAGCAAGTAGGAGACATTGAGTAGACTGAGCAAGTAGTGGACATTGAGTACACTGAGCAAGTAGTCGACATTGAGTACACTGATCAAGTAGTCGACATTGAGTACACTGAACAAGTAGTGGACATTGAGTACACTGAGCAAGTAGTGGACATTGAGTATACAGAGCAAGTAGTGGACATTGAGTAGACTGAGCAAGTAGTGGGCATTGAGTACACAGAGCAAGTAGGAGACATTGAGTACACAGAGCAAGTAGGAGACATTGAGTAGACTGAGCAAGTAGTGGACATTGAGTACACTGAGCAAGTAGTGGACATTGAGTACACTGAGCAAGTAGTCGACATTGAGTACACTGAGCAAGTAGTGGACATTGAGTACACTGAGCAAGTAGTCGACATTGAGTACACTGAACAAGTAGTGGACATTGAGTACCAGGGTTTCCGCGGGGTCTTAAAAAGTCTAAAATTCTGGACTTTAAATTTAAGGCCTTAAAAAGTCTTAAAAACGGCCAGATTTTCATCCTAGGTCTTAAATTTCATTTAGTCAGGTCTAAAAAAGTGTTTACCCTCGTTCATTTCCAGAAACGCTTGCCGCAGAAAGTTATTACAAAGTAGCAAAAAAGTATCGAGTTGTAGCCTACAAAGCGGAGCTCTAGAGCAGGGGTCTCCAACACGTCGCTCGCGTGCCCCAGTAGCTCGTGGCTTGACATGAGCTAGCTCGCCAGAGGCCGTTCACATATCGCGTCTTTTCCGCACTCAAAATGTATACAGTTTGTTCAAATGTAGGCGCGCGGCAAGCGTGCTCATAATTGAAGCGACGCGTTAATTTTTTTACCAGGCGCAACGAGATGGAAAAAATCTAAACTTTTCAGAATGCCGCAAATGCACGCACCGCAGGTCATGTGACAGGAACCAACCAATCACCCCTTTGCATAACAACATTGAAAGCTCCGTCAACATGAAGGATGGGTGGCTCACCCAAACACTACTAATAAATATAAGCTAATGTGTAAATGTCAGTAATTTTTTTTGACTCATTCTTTTTATAAAAAAAAAAAATATTTAAAGGCTGAAATATGAGGTTTAACTTTGTATAAAACCTTTTTTGTCAAAACTTTATTTGAACTTGTACATGTTAGTAGATTACATGTTGCAAGACACTCTTTTAAAATCTAGCCATCATTTTTAATGGTATTTTAATGTTTATGTAAACAAAAAGTGCATATTGATGCTAATCAATTTGTTATTTGCTGTTTTTCGACATAAAACTTGTTGAATTGACTGTAGTATTAGTACTTTTTGAACAGGATTCTGTGATAACCGTGATAATTTTGGTCACTTTAATCATCTCATCATTTCCTCTCTAGTTATGATCAACTATGATCAACTAAAATCAACAAAAATTGTGTTTTTACAGTATAATATGCAAAAGTACAATTTCTATTAAAAAAATATCTACCTCTCCTTCTCTCTCTCTCACACACACACACACGATAGATAGATAGGTAGATAGATAGGTAGATAGATAGGTAGATAGATAGATAGATAGATAGATAGATAGATAGATAGATAGATAGATAGATAGATAGATAGATAGATAGATAGATAGATAGATAGATAGATAGATAGATAGATAGATACTCTAATGATCCCGAGTTAACTATCTATCTAACTTGGATAATGCGTCGTGTAGGTCTTAAATTTCAATCTTAATGGTCTTAAAATGTCTTAAAAAGGTCTTAAATTTGACTTACTGAAACCTGCAGAAACCCTGAGTACACTGAGCAAGTAGTGGACATTGAGTACACAGAGCAAGTAGTGGACATTGAGTAGACTGAGCAAGTAATGGACATTGAGTAGACTGAGCAAGTAGTCGACATTGAGTACACTGAACAAGTAGTGGACATTGAGTACACTGAACAAGTAGTGGACATTGAGTAGACTGAGCAAGTAATGGACATTGAGTAGACTGAGCAAGTAGTCGACATTGAGTACACTGAACAAGTAGTGGACATTGAGTACACTGAACAAGTAGTGGACATTGAGTACACTGAACAAGTAGTGGACATTGAGTAGACTGAGCAAGTAATGGACATTGAGTACACTGAACAAGTAGTGGACATTGAGTACACAGAGCAAGTAGTGGACATTGAGTACACTGAGCAAGTAATGGACATTGAGTAGACTGAGCAAGTAGTGGACATTGAGTAGACTGAGCAAGTAGTCGACATTGAGTACACTAGGGAACTTGTACTGTAGGGAATTTGTAGCCAATTAATCTATTAGTTAATTCTGTCTTTTCCCCTCAAATATGGATGTCTGTAAATTATTAATCATGTTAATACCACAAACACTACAACATTAATTACACTGTCCACATTGGACAGTGTAATTAATTCGGATTAAAAAAGAAAACGGGGATGTCAATGCATTTCTTCCAGAGAGATTTGAAGTCTTGGTCTTTTTCTGAGATCTGTGCTCTCGTTGTGTTTGGACAGCCGTATCCCATCAGGTGCTGGGTTATGTTTGGACAGCCGTATCCCATCAGGTGCTGGGTTATGTTTGTGCAGTTTTTGTTGAACTTGACGTCATGGAGCGCTTGCATCTGCAAGATTGCAAAATTCAGAGGTTTTTGCATTTGTGTATACACTCTCCAGCTTCTGTCTTCCTAACAACTTCCTGTCTAAACCCCACACGACGAGTGTTCATCACAGGAGAGAGAGAGTATCTGTGGTTGTATAGTGAGGCCTCACATACTCACGGGTATTTCGCTGTACAGTGATGAAAGTGAGCACAGATGTGTTGTAAATGAGCAGGTGTGCAGTGTTAATGTATTTAGTGTGATAAAACAGCCCTTCCAGAGTTTTTTTGTGATTGTTGCGGGCAAAAATCCTTGATTATGCGGCACATTTTCTTAAAGAATGTGATGGAATATGCGAATATTTATGCAATTTTATGCAATGAAATTGCGGGAACTTGCAAAAACTGCGGTTTGATGAAAAAAAGAAATAAAAGTGATTCCCCAACACCCTGTTCTCACTAGACTACTACCTTAAAGCAACACCAAGTAACTTTTCCTCTTCGGTCGCCCTACTGGTTGGAAACGAAATTGTCCATTACCGCTGTCGTAAATAATTTAGTCTGAAAATGCAGGGATTATGAAATCATGCATATTTTGCGCGGAAATCTGCAATTTATGCGGCGAAAGTGCATATATATGAGGACTTTGGCTGATTATGCATTAAAGTAACACTATGTAGTTTTTCAACCTTCATAATATATTTCCAAGACCCTTGTGATGGTACATCGACTTATAATAAGTTAAATGACTCGTCTGCCATCGCCTGACGGGGTCTGTATCGCTTTTACTGGCACTATGTAACTTCGGGTTTCGGTTAGGAACCCGACCACAAAAAGAACTACAAAATTCGACTGCTTTACGTCAAGCGCTACAATGGTCATTATTTCGTTTTTCTTCGTTTCTGATGTCGCAATACATCATCCTTTCATGAAATCATGTATCATACTCTACCTTGTCTGTGGACATCGTTCATTCTAAAGCCGGTGCTGGGTAAACAGCGAGCGTGCGTGTGACGGTAGGCTAAATTATTTACGACAGCGGCAATGGACAATTTCGTTTCCAACCAGTAGGGCGACCGAAGAGGAAAAGTTACTTGGTGTTACTTTAAATCATGCGATCGCATAATCACGTTTTTCTGGAGGGACTGATTATAGAAAAATATTTAATCACAGAATACAATCAGGGTCATGTATTACAGAGAGCTATAAGCTCTGAAAAGTACTTTATCACTCAGGGAAGGACATTTGTGAATTTGTGATTCTTGAGAGTAAATGAAAGGAAAAATATTTTTTTGTTTACTCAGATCCACTGTTCTCTTCCTAATATCATGCTGTAAGTACAGCTAAATGTGGGATCTTGCTGAATGATGTAGAGTGAACAGAAGCTTTTAATGACAAGAACAGATACTTTAAGCTTTTCTAACCTCTTACACACTTTTTGCCTTCAACTATCTACTAGTTTCTGTCTCCTGTTAGGTTGGCATTTGTGTTTTTTATTAGTGATGATTGAAAATGGATGGTCCCACTTTATATTAAGTACAATGTACTTACATTGAAATGAATAATTTGATACAATGGACTTATTGTGTAAATACATGTTTTTACATTGTACTTATATTTTGAAAATACCTGCATGTAATTACAGCTGTAATTCAGTTTACCCTTCCCTTACACCTTAACCCAACCTTAAACCGACCCATACCACACACACCTGACCCTAACCTTACCCGTATCACTCCTCAATAGCAGCACAAGTGTTTTACAATACAACCTAAACACAATAAGTACATAGTACTTAAAGCCACTTAATATAAAGTGGGACCAATAAATAAATCACTCCGATTTAAATGACAGGACGGACCTAAGCCATATGCACAGAATAAAATATCATATCAGATTTGGGGGTGGGCTATTTTAATAACTGGTGGACCTGTGCACAACCACTCTAAAATTGAAATTGAGAATTTAAAGAACGCCCAATTTCATAAAAACTCCCATTTATTGCAAAAGTGTTTTTGGCTCGTTTTTTCATGCAGTTCGAAACAGGAATATTTTGTGAAACTGCAATGGAAATAGTTTACACACTCTAAAAGAAACATCACAGAACACCTTAACAACTGCGTAGCAACACCCTAGCAACCGCCCAGAAAACATTAGCAAGAAGCAACCACAGAAAACCAAAACAAATAGCAACATAGCAGTAGGCTTATGATTTATGAAACTATCATCTCCTGTGGTTGAGTGTGTGCGTATAGCTGTAATCTGACAGTGTGTGTGTGTTGTGTGTGTGTGTGTGTGTGTGTGGTGTGTGTGTGTGTGTGTGTGTGTGTGTGTGTGTGTGTTTTGGTGTGTTAAAGCGTAAGACTGATCCTCTATTCCAGTGGTCATCATCTGGATATGTTACGAGTGTTTTCTGCACTAAGCTCAGGCGTGGGCATCTTATGTAATAGGAGGAATACACTCCCTATGATAAATCCCTTCTGGTTACGCTTGTCACCTTTTAGACGATTTTGCTGGCAATTAATTTTCTTAAATAAAAATAGTCGAGATTTCATTGATTTCTATTCATGTCAGGTACAGATGTTTCATGGGGTAGAATGAGATTATTAATCATATACTTAACCCTTGTGTGCTGTTGGGGATGTTTTCATCCACTATGGGGTGTTTTTGAGTCTTAATTTAGCCATAACTTTCTCCGTGTTTCAGCAAATGGAATGATTTTTGGTGACAAATCTTATTTTAACACATATTTTGGGAAAATGATTTGAAATTTTTCAAAAACTCAACAGTACACTGTGGACAAATTCACTACCCATTCATCATGACGTGCTGAAAACAGCATACTTTAAACTGCTGTAAAAATGTAGCAGATAAATTATTTTTTTTCCAATTTTTTTTGCATAAATCTATTAATCAACCTCGGTCCTGATCAAAACTACTAAATGTTTAAAAGAAAATGCATGACTTTTAACTCTTTAATTGCCAAATTCATAAATGATGTCACTGATTTTGGGAAAAAAACACTTATTTTCAATATAAAATGTGATTTTGGACTGGATTTGTTTTACTCTTCTCTCAAACCAACACACACACACACACACACACACACACACACACACACACACACACACACACACACACACACACACACACACACACACACCACCACACACACACACACACACACACACACACACACACACACACACACACACACACACACAACACAACACACAACAAACCTTTAATATCCTATTATACTCAATATAACTCCATGTAAAAGCCAGAAACTAAGCTTTTTTTTGCACAGTCCTATCTAAAGGGTTACTGGTGCCACCTGGTTATCAACAGTAAAAATTACTAATTGTACCTCTTCCCAACAGGAAAAACCACCAACAATCAAAATGCTAATTATATGGTGTCATGGCTTTGCAATCAAAAATGTGGTTATAATGGAAGTCAATGGGGCAAAAACAGCCACGAACAGTAAATGAGGGAGAACAAGTTCAAATCTGATGCTGCACAACTAACAATGCATCAAAACCAATGTTGTTTCTAATCTTTGACATGTCCAAGACTGTGATAAAGGTAAAAAAAAATCCAGTACACAATCACATTTTATATTGAAAATAAGTCATTTTGTGTGTTTTTTGTCCTAGTTATGTGGACACCTGAACACACCAGTCAAGTTCTTCACTTCAGACTCACTCATCAGATCGCATTTAATTAATACGAAATATTGTAAAAATGGACAATTTTGTAATAAACTTCTTCAGGCACTTTCTGAGATGGACAAGAGTGCTGCATAGAAATTAGCAATTTGTGTAAATGTTATATAGATTAAAATGAAGGATGCGCTGTTACTGGCATCAGTATTGGGTCTGATATTGTGCTCATGTACTTGTCCTCCCATGCCAAAGAAATGATACCACACAGCATGTGTACAGAGTTTGTGTCCACACACAGCAACATTGAACAAACAGAGAGCAGAATGGAGATATAAGAGATTAAGAATGGAGATTAAGAGATTTGCTCACCCAGCACACGCTTCATTTGGGTAATACAAACTCAATGAAAATAGCTGTTGGTATCGGTATCGACAATACATTCAGTGATAATAAATGTCACGTTTTGAGTTTGTCTCCTGATCTGTTCATGTCAGTGTTTCTGATCATCTTTCTAGGTTACTGATTGGTTTGATTATTATGTTCAGGTGTGTCTGGTTAGTTTCTCCTGATGTTTGCTCTGTGTATACAAGCCTTCATTTTCAGTTTCTTCAGTTCCGGCATTGTTTTACGTCTGTGTGCTACATGGTTGTGCATTCTCCTAGATTCTCTCCTGTTTGATTGTTGAGTATTATATTGAAAATCTCCTTGAGTATCTCCTTCGTCGTGCGCTTTATTACAATGAAAATATAATTCCATGATAATAGCTATTGGTATCGTCATCCTCAATACAAATTCAATAAAAATAGCTATTGGTTTCAGTACAGCAATAGAAATTTGATGAAAATAGCCATTGGTATTGGTACCTGTATCTGACACATTCTGGAAAAAAGTGGTATCAGCACTTCCCTATTAAACACCATTGTATATGATTGTAAATGTAAAATATATTGTAATTGCAGTTATCTCAAATAATCGCAAAACTGTGAACCAATTATGAACGTTTATGTAGTATTGTAGTAGGCAGTAGCTCTGCTTCAGTTTAATTCGCAGGAGCGCTACCGTCCCGTCAGAGTGTGTGTGTGTGTTGTGTGTGAGGAGAGGTCTGACTGAGGACAGAAAATAGGTCAGGGAAAGGTTTACTCACAATGCATAAATATGTGTAATGTGTGTGTTGCCCACGAGAGAGGGAAAGAGCACTCGCAGTTTGGAAACACAGCCCACACACTCTCTCCTAATGTGACACGACACAATGAGTCAATTACAGAGGGAATGACCATGCAAATGAACGAGATTTATTCACTCTAATCTTTTTAAACATTCTGCTGTCACGATTAATGTGTTCATCTGGGACATGCGCTCACCCACATGCTTTTCACTTTAAGTTTACTCCACATAAAGAGTTAAAGAGTTTTTGTCAGATATGTTTATTGTGAATTGCATAATTAGATGTGGGATTTTCTTGGCCCTTTCTCAGGGAAAAATACTTTTCTGATGTTTGAAAACTTTTGAAGAAATCTTCCTCAAGTATCATGAGGCTAAATACATAAAGATTGTAGAGAAACTTGCCTTTGTTTGAACCATGTGGTCAGAAAGATTTCGAAAATGTTATCCCGCAAAAAATTATGTCCGAAAATTCAAACCAGCAAGGGAATTATCACAGTGTAACAGGATTAAAACAAAAAGTCAAGGATAAATGACATATAAACATATAAACACAACATTTTGGTAGAATATAACCCATTGAAAAAGATGTTGTGATGAATTGGGGCATACAAATCGAGTGCTAATTCAAAGAAGAAGAAAAATTTTGACAAAGTTTTTATCATCGTGTAATTTTGTAACTTCTACTTATTGATGCATTTTGTTTGCTTGAAGATTTTCCAAGTAGGAGTCTGTAAATTCTGACTTTAGAAGTTATATATTTTTATTTAATGGAAATGAATGTAATATTTTAGTTCGATGATGTTTTTTTATTTTAATATTTTGTATTTTGGGGTATTTTATGGTACTAAATTATATTTACGCTGTATTTATAATCCATTATTCACTTTTTGATCATAGACCTGAAAATATATTTTCAACTTAAACTGTGTAAATCTTCAATGCTTTAGAGAAACAGACTGAAGTTTGATCTCTTTTCAAAGACGACACTGTGCTGAAGTGAAAAAAGTTTTAAAAAGTGAATTTTACGAATTTTGCGTTTATTGTTATGAAAAATGTGTAAAAATATATTTTAAATTTTTATTGAAATATATATTTTCCAAAAATCTAAAAGCCATGAATTTAAACAAGTGTTGTTAAAACTTTGAGCCTGATGTCTTTCAGAAAATGAGCTTTCAGTGAGATGTTGTTTGGCTGC